>JACXIV010000002.1:1619422-1980639 GCA_014737475.1 Bombus confusus | reverse complement strand
AAACGAGCAGACGTATCTTGTACTATTGTATTAGATAGTCTGAAAAGTTTCTTTCGTTTTATAAGGAAATAATGGATGCACAACATTTTTTGTTTTATATTATTTTATCGAATTACCTATGATCCATTTTCTTCTATCAAGAGAAAGATCTCAACGTTCGACAGGTTAGTCTTCGTGTTTGTATAAAGATGCATTGTCGCAAAAGACGCGTCTGCAAAAGAAAGACACTTTTCCGACAACCTGCTAGTATTCTTTATGGATACCGCAGCAGGGAAATTGTACTTTCTATTGATTTGTGTGTGTGTTTAAGTATGTAGGAATCGTACAATAACATTGATATTTTGAATAGTATGTGCGTAACACGCGGAAGAAGCGGTAGCATAAAAGTGGCATATGATGCAATAAATCAATTTTTCTTCACAATCGCGTGACGAATCGTAATAAGTTTCTTTGAAGCCATATACGTATGCCATCGCTTCGATACACCCGCTACAGCTATTTTTGAAGGAATATCTTACTTTTCTGTTTGTACGTGTATTTCAGATTACATACTGTTTTTCGTAGGAGAGAACATAAGCACATATACGGTACACGTTCAATATATGAATGAATTCTTTATTTCCACCTGGCTTCCGGCCTTGCGGTGACTTCCAGTTACAAGCAGAGAATAAGACAGGACAGTAACCGTAAAACTTAAAGCATAAACAAGAACACGTACACACCAAAGCAGAACGGTAGACGTAAACTTGTCGATAAACAGAATCGCATACATAATAGATCATAACATAATCGTAACTTAACTTAAACTGTGTTAGCCACGCGTACAACTACCTACGTCTATATATAATCGCTATAATCCAACTTAATATCAACCTACGTAAATCGAAATATCGAATGTGTACGAACTAGCAGTATGAGCACTATGCAACTACCGACGAAACTGTTTCTACCAAAACCAGTCAAAATGACTGGTCTTTAGAAAATACGTAATGATAGAATATTTGTATATTTGTTGATTCATTACTTTCTTGCAAAATTCCTCCGTCTTACGTAGTACATTTCTGGTATTATTGATCCACCTGGGACCACGATCCCTAAACGAGGACTGGCACGTTTATAAAATTCCGGAACCAGCCATCTCGACTGGTGTGGTAACTCTAGCGTTAGCAACGGTAACGAGGCGTTTGTCGGTGGATGACGGATGGCTTTAATTCTGTGCAAACGTTCCAACAAAAACTCAGCTTCAAATAGATACACGACACAGGACAATCGATAAAAACATGCAAGAACGGTAGAACCTGCTTTCGTTGCAACCTTCCACGTCAATGATCGATACTACGCCTAACCCGAACCAAGTCGTTTATACTCTTAAAGCGTTCAATTGTCCCCTGCGAGTCGTTTCAACCCCTCGTCGTAAAAACAACGCGCCGTTGCGCGACTCATCGAACAGTATCCACGTAGCGGCGCTTCTTTATTGCTCGGCTTTTAGCTACAACTTCAAACAGCTTTTAGTTAGAGGAACCCTGACGCTAGTAGGCCATTTCCAGCGCCTTCAGCAGCGCGTTGGAAACTGCACGGCGTTAGTAGCCGACTAATCCGCATGAATTATGGGACTCGTATCGCGGAAGTCGTTTCTAAATTGATTCGTAAATCAATACCGGAGCGTGACCGAATCTCTCTCCTCCTGTTCCTCCTTCACCATCTCTTTCTCTGCAGCCATAGTCCGTGGCTGATAGGGCGCCAGCGCATCGCCACGATTCTCGGCATCCAGCTGTATTTAGCTCGCACTTATCGGAAGACGAGCACCGATGATCTGTATGGCCGAGTCGAAAGGCACGCAGAAGGCATGTCGGCCAGCACCTCGTGACATTTCGAGTGGCTCGAGGATGGTCCGGGGCGACCACCTCGCCTAGATCTGCCTACTCGCCTCTCTCTCTGTCGCTCTCGCTCTCCATTACCAACCTCGATGGTGTTTACCACTCGAAGCGGAGTTTTCTTCTGTGGAACGCTACTGCGTTGTCTTAACACTAAACCTAGCGGCCAAATTGACCGCTTTCGGATTTCTACACATATTTGACCATATTTAAATCTTATCAAATCGCTTGCCAATCTATGAGATTTCATAAAATATGAATACAATATATCCTGTGGTATTTATCTCTAGTTTGCTTTTGTTTCTAAGAAACATTCGTAGTCCGTTGTGCCTATCGCGAGCGGTCAATAAGTATACAAGAAGTGTCGGTAGATTTAGTGTTAATTCTGAGGATTTATTACTTTCTGACCGTTAGGTACTTTGTAAACGATTTAGGAAGTTATAGTGGATTGCTTAATCCCAGAGTGTGAATATTTGCCTAGAAATATTGCCTATTGTCCTTCCAGAAGGGTGATCGTAAAATAGTCTGTATATCCGTTATTCTTTCGCGTGGATTTGGTTAAAACGATTCGATTGGGAAAAGGTGGAAAAGAAGTTCAGGCGTATCTGCCTTACATCTTGTGTTCTGAGTTTCTTGCGACAGTGAAACGACGTGATACGCGATACAAATTGAAATTGCATGGCCCAAAATTCAAATCACAAACTCTTCCGGTCACCTGTGAATCGATGATATTATCCGCTCTATTTTCTTCTATTCCGAATTGGCAACGAAATTCTTCGAACAAAAGGCGGGGAATATAGAAAGAAGAAAATTCGTGGAATATAATGTATGGTAAATAGCTGAAATTTAATGGCTTGTTGCTTCGGATTTTATACCTGTTCTGTACTTAGTAATAAAACTCTCCAAATGACAAATAATGTACAAATTCGTTCAAGCTGTTGACTGACTTTGACAAACAAGTAGTTGGTTAATTTAGACCTTTAATATATATAGAAATAGGAATATAGAAAGAAGAAAATTCGTGGCATATAATGTATGGTAAATAGCGGAAATTTAATGGCTTGTTGCTTCAGATTTTATACCTGTTCTGTACTTAATAATAAAACTCTTCAGATGACAAATAATGTACAAATTCGTTCAAGCTGTTGACTGACTTTGGCAAACAAGTAGTTGGTTAATTTACACCTTTAATATATATAGAAATAGGAATATAGAAAGAAGAAAATTCGTGGCATATAATATATGGTAAATAGCGGAAATTTAATGGCTTGTTGCTTCAGATTTTATACCTGTTCTGTACTTAATAATAAAACTCTTCAGATGACAAATAATGTACAAATTCGTTCAAGCTGTTGACTGACTTTGGCAAACAAGTAGTTGGTTAATTTAGACCTTTAATATATATAGAAATAGGAATATAGAAAGAAGAAAATTCGTGGCATATAATGTATGGTAAATAGCTGAAATTTAATGGCTTGTTGCTTCGAATTTCATACTTCTTTTGTACTTAGTAATAACACTCTTCAGATGACAAATAATGTACAAATTAAGTTGGTTAATTTACACCTTTAATATATATGGAAATAGGAATATAGAAAGAAGAAAATTCGTGGCATATAATGTATGGTAAATAGCGGAAATTTAATGGCTTGTTGCTTCGAATTTTGTACCCGTTCTGTACTTAGTAATAAAACTCTCCAAATGACAAATAATGTACAAATTCGTTCAAGCGGTTGACTGACTTCGGCAAATAAGAGGTTGGTTAGTTTAGATCTTTCTCTTCGTTATTTAACAACGAAATTCTTTGAATGGTGAAATTCCACGGTATTTATTTGGGCAACTGACTGTTAAATTAGTATTTACGTATCTTCTGATTAATTGAACAAACGATTATTATACCGGCAAACAAGTAATTTGTACGGCCAAAGACACGATAGGGTTCTCTTGGCAAAGATGCGCGTCTTGTTTTACCTCGAGTACGCGCGATAGTCGTATCGCATGGACACACATAACTCAGCTTTTACGTCAATTGGATTATTCGATGATCGATACGTCAAAAATCAAGCGTAATTCCATAACGTACGTTCGCAAAGCACGTGACGCTACTTTCGTCTGCCTCGTGCACAACTGCAAACCTGCTCCTATCGATTTTCTATTATCTCGCATAGGCTAAGCCTATCGGCGAGTGCCTAGAAACAAGCCTACAAAATAACCATCTTCCTCCTGATAACCTGCTAAATGTAACGAGATCTACAATTTACGTCCTTACGTACGAGAAAATCATGTTACGTAATCGTTTTTATCTTAAACCAATTCAAAGCATCGTGTCATTCGTGCAACGTACATCGTGGCAATGTTCCCGCTGATATCTGACTTTATCGATCGAAACGAGCACGCGTTTTTACGAAACGTGTTAACTCGAACGCCAGATGCAAATTGCGCGTTATTGTAAGTTCGATAAAAAGTCAGATAAACGAAAATTTCGAACGTACGCTTGACAAACATCGTCTGAAAGTGTATCGAAATGCGCAATGGAATGGACGATGGTAGAGATATAGTACGATGTCGTTGATCTTTGAACGTTGTTGTCAAAGGAAATCACGTTGGCGCTATCGTGGATGAAATTGCAATATAATCGATAAAGAAGGCAAATAAGGCGATTCGATGTTTTATCGCCATTCGACGTCGTCTGAAAATAGAAAAATTATTATTTCCGCTGGTTACAGCGAGTAACAGGTAAAAATAACAGCGCGATAATATTATTGGAAAAACGGTAACGTTCAAACAAAATTCGCACAATGTAACATTTGTTCGCTCGGCTTAACCTTCGACACTTGAAGAAAGAAAATATCGTAAATTATTCTGAGAAGAAAGAGAGGCGTTGAAAATTATTCTCAAGATCCTGAAAACTATCGAAATCTCCGCGAAAAGGAATTTACACGTAATCGAGATATTCTATTCGATCGTCTCTATGAAATCGAACGATTTTCTACAAATTTATTACAACATTTCTCTCATCTCTGGAAAGCTAAAAAGATTCGAGCGTCCATAGAAAATGCAAAACTTGTCCAAGTGCGAAAAGTCGACACGTTCGAGCGTGTTTAATCCTTTCATTGGAGCGCTTAACGCTAAACCTACCACACTTCTTGTATATTTATTGACCGCTCGCGATAGGCAGCACAGACTACAAATGTTTCTTAGAAAAATTGTACGCGTATTTTAAATATCGATAACGTTTAAATATCGTCAAATTGTGTGGAAACTTGCGAGCGGTCAATCTGACCGCAATGGTAGGTTTAGGTGTTAAACCCTTGGACGAAAGAAACCACCACGACGCCACGTTTCGTCCCGAGTTTCTCTCCACGCTCGAGAGACAGAAATATTCGATACGAAAATAAAACGCGTCTGCGGTGAAAAATTCCAGGATAAATTCGTGCTGTGCGAGGGAGAAAAGGGCGAGAAAATGATGGCGAGACGTAGACGAAGAAAACCGCGAACAGGTATCGAACGGAATAAATACGATCGATCGGTATTTAGGTGAATTATACCGATCGTAAGAAACGTTGTCTGTGCCGGATTAACGTTCCGCGTGAAACTTTATGTATCGTTATTTCGTGTACGCTCGTTTCGCAAATTTATTTCATATCTACGTTGTTTATCGTTAATCGGCATTCGTTCCCTATTACCATCCAGGGCAACCTGTAAATTATCCTTGTACGAATTTAATTACCAAGCTTCGCAATTTATATCGCCAATTCGATGAATTTTCTGCGTGCTCCTTTTCCCTTCCACCGCGAGCGATCGGCGAGAAATCTCGATCGCAAGCGAGTAGCTGGTGGTGTGCAATTATTCGAGTGAAATTATTGCGGATTAAGTTTGCATCAACTTCGCTTGTCGTTAGTCATCGAAGCACGCATGTTTCTGGCTAATTTAGTCTCTGTTCCTCTAATACTAAACCTACCGACACTTCTTGCGTTGACCGCTCGCGATAGGCAGCGCAAAAATTTTTCTTAGGAAAAAATAGCAAACTAGAGTTTGAAAAGAGAACCAAACTAAAAATCGTAGATTAGCAAGCGATCTGATAACGTCCAAATATGGTGAAATTTGCGTAGAAATTTGAAAGCGGTCGATTTGACCGCAATGGTAGCTTCAGCGTTAAAATCGTGGAAATAATGTCGGGACGATTAGTTCGAAGCGGTACGCAGCCGTGTTACGAGTTCTCTCCGCCGATAGCGTCGCACAAGATCCTAAAAATTGGTGATTTATCGCTGTTTTGTCAGTCAGGTTGAATTTTTATCGGTAAAACTTCCCTCGCTCGAATAGAATCGGCGCGACAGTCAACACGAAGATAATTGTTCGTTTAATAATAACTGTATGACGTCTTAATTAATGCTTGATTCTCGAAAGTTTCACCGCGTCGTTGAGACTTCGGAGGAAATTTCGGCGAAGCAACGGCGTCTCTACGATGTCCATGAAAATCATACGCGCGACTTTTGTATTTCAATATACCGTAATATAACGTAAAATAGATAAAAATGAAAAAAGACACGTTTCGAGAAATCATTCGAGAAATTACCAAGTTGCGTTGCTGTATCGGATAAAATATCGGGTACGTCCTTAGACTTATTCGGAGATACCTTTCGGAGGACTGACTTTTATCCGAGATCTAAAACAAACATATTTTTCGAACGTGTAATGTTATATAATATTCAGCAAAAGCTAGATACGCGTCTCTAGATTCAGCCAAAGAGATATCTCGCAGATTGATTTTTTTCCCAATCTATGGACGACATTGCGCCGCCAGAGTTATCTTATCCGTAGATACGAGAGGGTTAATTTACCTGATACACGAACGAACTTGTATTAGTAGTTGTTGCTGCGTTTATGACGCCACGCTGCTCTTACGCTGGTCGTATAAAAAGATTTATGGCGAGTGTGAATTTGTTGCAGGCAATGGAGCATCAGCAGGGTCGAAAGCAAACAATGAACTCGTCAGAGGTGGCGAGAGCCAACGAGGAGTTCGATTTGTTTTGTAATGCCACTACATTGAAATCCATTCTTGGACATTTTCGGCATCTCTGCGAATTACTCAAAATCAGACCAAATACGATCAATCAATTTTATCCAAAATTGAGACTCAAGTTGCGATCGTGGAAGGCGCAAGCTCTATGGAAAAAATTTGATCAGAGGGCCAATCACAAATGTTACAATCGTGGCAAAGCATGCCCGAATACAAGAGTGAGTATACCGAGAATATTTTCTGCGATTTCCTGGATCGTCTGCTTCTCTCCCTAATTTCATCGTATCTTGCTCTTTTTAATATTACGGCGTGACCACCGTTCTTCGAGGAAGTTCGTTCGCCTGAAATGATAATCTATCGAGGTAGCTTGAGATGACAAAGGCGTGATTCAAGTATATTTGTATATTTATTGCATCGTCGTATTTCGCAATAATTCAACTTGTCCTGATGCTTTTGAAATTACTACGTGCACTCGTGATGCGAAACGCTATCGACAGCGTTGCTCGCTAATGAACTTTTTTCGCCTAACGTACCGAGTACACGAGAAGAGATAAACATAAAAAAAGATCGTAATATCCTTTTACCTGGTAATCTTCAATGAGAATTGTATAACTTGTATAATTGATTTAGGAAGATATTTCTATGTATGTCTGGCAGGAGAATCACAGTGACGTAAGTCGATAAATAACCGAGTCGTAAAACACCCTTCTGCATTTACTATCCTAAGAAATCTATTAGAATTCTTCGAGTCATAGAAACGTATCATAGCAGAGAACAAAGCTATTAGTTTAATTGGAATTTTAATTGCATAATTTTCAATCTACCGTTTAAAAAGAAGCAAGTAATTATACCTTATATTTATTAAATAATTATACATAATTAATGTCCGCTTGTAAGAATAGGGATACATGACTAAATTCGGACTCTCTGAATCTTAATTTAAAAATTAAAACACCAGCATAATTTTAAATCTACCATTTAAAAATAAGCAAATATAATAATTATACCTTATATTTATAAAATAATTACATATATTTAATCTTCGCTTGTAAGAATAGAGATACATGACTAAATTTGGATTCTCTGAATCTTAATTTAAAAATTAAAACACCAGCATAATTTTCAACCTACCATTTAAAAAGAAACAAATAATTATACCTTATATTTATTAATAATTATATATAATTAATCTCCGCTTGTAAGAATAGGTATACATGACTAAATTCGGATTCTCTGAATCTTAATTTAAAAATTAAAACACCAGTATAATTTTAAATCTACCATTTAAAAAGAAACAAATAATTATACCTTATATTTATTAATAATTACATATAATTAATGTCCGCTTGTAAGAATAGGTATACATGACTAAATTCGGATTCTCTGAATCTTAATTTAGAAATTAAAACACCAGCATAATTTTCAACCTACCATTTAAAAAGAAACAAATAATTATACCTTATATTTATTAATAATTATATATAATTAATCTCCGCTTGTAAGAATAGGTATACATGACTAAATTCGGACTCTCTGAATCTTAATTTAAAAATTAAAACACCAGCAGAATTTTCAACCTACCATTTACAAATAAACAAATAATTATGCTAACCTCCGCTTGTAAGAATAGAGATACATGACTAAATTAATTTAGAAATTAAAACACCAGCATAATTTTCAACCTGCCATTTAAAAAGAAACAAATAATTATACCTTATATTTATTAAATAATTACATATATTTAATCTTCGCTTCTAAGAATATAGACACGTGATTAAATTCGGACTCTCTGAATCCTAATTTAGAAATTAAAACACCAGCATAATATTTCAACCTACCATTTAAAAATAAACAAATAATTATGCTAACCTCCGCTTGTAAGAATAGAGATACATGACTAAATTAATTTAGAAATTAAAACACCAGCATAATCTTCAACCTACCATTTAAAAAGAAACAAATAATTACGCTAATCTCCGTTTGAAAAGAGGAAGAGATATTTCCTTTCAGAAATGGTTTTACTTTCAGGAAATTGGAATTGCTAATAGCAAGGGATGTTTAACTGTTCAGGTTTTGATCATCGGAGGAGGTCCGTGCGGACTTCGTTCGGCGATAGAAGCCCAGCTGTTAGGTGCCAAGGTTGTCGTTGTGGAAAAAAGAGACCGGATGTCGAGAAACAACGTCCTTCACCTCTGGCCCTTTGTTATTCAAGATCTTCGTGGCCTGGGAGCGAAGAAGTTCTTTGGGAAATTCTGCGCTGGATCTATAGATCACATCAGTATCCGCCAACTGCAGTGTATCTTGCTGAAAGTCGCTTTGATCCTCGGTGTCGAGTTCCACGAAAGTGTCAGCTTCGATTCTTTGATACCGCCACCGGAGAATCAGGAAGAGGGCAGTACGTAATCTAGTCTTTCTAACGCTCAATCGACCCCTTTTGATCCAATAATCGACCCTTTCGACGCGTGAAAGTTTATTGACCTGTAAAATGTTCTCGCTCCTATTTATTCGACAACAACTGTTACGAGTAACTAAGTAAGTAGTAAGTAACTAACTGGTAAAAGAAATTTTAAAGAAAAAAGTATAGGAAACTAGAGCACGTGTAATGGAAAATTCAAAATAAATACCATAGGCAAGAGCAAATTATTGTCTGCTTGAAACCTCATTGGAAAAGAAACATTTGCTGATTGCATTGATGAAGTATCGGAAGCTTCGTTTCTGCGCTGCAAGAAATTTTACGAATCTTTCACCTAACCATCCGTCATAAAGTATTCCTATGGTTCAATCGATATAAGCTTGTAATCGCTCGCCTCGTAATTCTTTCAGAGATTGGTTGGAGAGCGAAGACTACCCCCGTTGATCATCCAGTCAGCCAATACGAGTTTGACGTGTTGATCGGCGCCGATGGCAAAAGGAATACGTTGGAGGGCTTCAAGCGTAAAGAATTTCGGGGTAAATTGGCTATAGCGATAACGGCCAATTTTATAAACAAGCGAACCGAAGCGGAGGCACGGGTAGAAGAAATCAGCGGAGTGGCCTTCATCTTCAACCAGAAATTTTTCAAGGAACTGTACCAAGAGACTGGTATAGATCTAGAGAATATCGTATATTACAAGGACGACACTCACTACTTCGTTATGACTGCCAAGAAGCACAGCCTTATAGATAAGGGAGTAATTCTGCAGGTACGTGGTTGTGTAAAAATAATTCCACGTTCGTCTATACTCTGTATACTACTGTAGCAGACGTATAAGCAGATTCTGGCTAATTATAAGCGTGATGTTATTCAATTTGAATGTGTTTCAGGACTATCCAGATACAGCGAAGTTGCTGGCGAAGGAAAACGTGGATCGCGAAGCGTTGATGCTTTACGCCCGTGAAGCTGCTGAATTCTCTACGGAATACCAAATGATTGGTATGGAATTTGCAGTGAACCATTACGGTCAGCCAGACGTGGCTATGTTCGATTTCACGTCTATGTATGCGGCGGAGAATGCTAGCCGGGTTTTGGAACGTCGCGGTCATAGACTGCTTATGATCCTCGTCGGCGACAGCCTGCTCGAGGTCTGTGTCACCTGACGTCTCCCTATTATCGTACACTTTACTTCTAATGATTTATCAAAGTGCCATTGTTCGATTAATTTTATCAGTCGTCGTACGATACTGCTGCAATTGTTCCATGATATTAATAATACGTAGAGTCTTCTTTCTTATCGGTGTATCACCGTGTATATACGTATTTGTACATATATGGTGTGTAATTTATACGGTATAATTTTCATAGCCATTCTGGCCAACGGGATCCGGTTGTGCGAGAGGATTTCTAAGCTCCTTGGATGCTTGCTGGGCGATCAAAAGCTGGGGTGCAAATGTATCACCGTTGGAAGTAATTGCAGAACGCGAATCTATTTACAGGCTACTCGGGCAGACCACGCCTGAGAATTTGAACAGGGATTACGCTGCATATACGCTGGACCCCCATACCAGGTATAATATCTACACTATTATTACCATAAAGTAAAATTTACTGCCTAGTATAGTTTTATTTGCTATTTATTTGCTCGTAACTTTTCATTCTTTTCAAGATACCCCAATTTGAACGTATCCTCTGTAACGCCAATACAAGTGCGAGGTTTAGTCGACACAGATGACCCTGACAGCATCAAACAGCTTCCTGTACAGTCCGATGTCGATATTCCTAAGAAACGACGTCGCCGAGGTAGAATTTCGAATATACTTTGATCATAGTTACGTTGAAATATTATAATATTATTAATTAATCTTATTAATGTTATCGATCGTGATACATAGATTTGCGTGGAGATTCACAAGTGCATCCAGACACGCTGCTTCGCTGGTTGCAAAAACAAGTTGCCCTGTACGACTCGGTCCAAATAAAAGACATGGGTGCCTCGTTCAAGAATGGTCTGGCTATTTGTGCGATAATTCACAGATATCGACCGAATCTGATAGACTTCCACAATTTGAATCCGGACGATGCGGTTACGAACAATCAGCTGGCCTTTGATATCTTAGAAAAAGAACTGAGCATACCTCCAGTAAGCTATATTTCCATTTAACTTACCGATGTAAGAAATAAAAGGAAAAACAACTCGATACTGAAATTGTGAATTTTTCTAGATAATGACAGGAGAGGAAATGGCTCAATGCGACGTCCCCGATAAACTCGCCATGTTTTCTTATCTCACACAGATATACGAAGTTTTCCGCGGTGAAATCCCGTACATTAAACATCCAAAATTAGTAAGTAAATTCGTACGACGTAGAACGAAGTCAGAAGATTTTTAACTGGTTTCCGTATTTTATAGTATTCAGTATCATGTCCGATATCACGGACCAAATATTTACAATCGTCACAACACCTTTTAACAAGCAAGATCCACCCTCGTCCACGAACGCCCGATCCTACGTCCCATAGGAATCATAGTCAGTCATTCATCGTTTACGATCGAACAGCAGAGTCATTGTCATATCCCAGTCCTACGATATTTTCACAACAAACCGCCGTCGAATCGTTAGACCACAATAATAACAAAATATCGTTAAGTGAAAACGTTACAGAAGTGGATGACAGATTTACGATAAGCTGGATAAGAAATAAACTTCAAAAGAATATAGTTGCATCATCATTGAAGAAAATATTCGTACCACCAAGTCATTTCAATAGGGATCACGAGTGTTGTCGTTCGGATAATAGTAAAGTTAACGAGAAATTACCATAAGCCATAAATCGTTTTCCATAATTAGTCTAATCTTCGTCAGAGTAGCGATTCTGTTGTCTTTCTTTTCCTATAATTGTATAACGATTGCATTTGATCGTCTTTTATAAAGGAACCTGAAAACGAAGAAAGGCCTGCACATAGTAAACAATTGAGCCAATTAACAGCTGACCAAAAAGTTCAGTTAATTGACCGTATCGTCAGACAAGATAGTGCGACAAGAACGAGACACTCACGATCGCGACATAACGAAAATTTAAACCCCGCGGATAAGAAGGGAGACACGATTAGTCGACGTTCTCGAAAGAGACGAAGCACGGAGAAGATGGGCGCGACAGTGGTAAGTTTTCTTTTCTATTTTACCAAATCGTATAGTATCATCTATCGACGTGTAACATCTTTAAAAAATACAGAATATTTTTCTTTATTTACATTTTTAATCGTATGTTTTTCAAAGCTTTTAGTTAGCAGATCATCCAAGGTTAAAAAGAGCGTTCTTTTTTTTTTATTTTAATATCTAAATCGATCCTTTGCATTCGTAACTTGAGAGTTTTGAGAATATTTAATTATTATATTTGAAAGGAACGTCAAAAGAATTGATCGCAAAGGATTGAATCACGTACTTAACGCTTTATGGAATGGTTTCTTTAATTTCATTTGAGTTATATTTATTTTACATAAACGTATTCCATAAGGGGTTACAAATCGAACACTAACATTCATACCCACAAAACTTACAATGCTTATATCCTATAGTCACGGTGGCAGAAGATTCAAGCACTTATGTATCGTGGGATAATCATATCGTTGTTAATCCTCTTAATTATTGGAGTTACCATTACCATGGTGCGGAAGGAAGTCGTTACATTCTAATCGCTTCGTATAGTCAACCAAAGTATCAGTGGGACATTACAAAAACTCTCGGTTATGTTGTAAACATTTTCTATGATATTTATGTTTATGTTATATATTGTATAATATATTTGCTACGTCAGCTTTTGTATTTGTCCTATTTTACTAAACGTTTGTTTAGAACGAATAGATTACATAGAATTATTCCCTAATAGTCACGGCTAGTGCCCCGTAGAATTAGAGAATAATAAAATAATCTAGATCTAAAGAAATAGAAACAACCATTGACATTCCTGTATCTTCGTTTTTCTTTTTTTTTCTTTCTCTCTCTCTCTCTCTCTCTCTTAAAGAACAAAAATGTTAGCAACGCTAAACTCGAGTTAAAGAACCCTCGATCTCTTTTATCCTCTTTTGTATCGCATACAACCATTGTAATCGTTGCGAATTTAATAGATGAAAACCACGTAACATAAGCTGTGCAAATTGTGTGAATAATTGACAAATGAAAATTAAGCTGATTATAAAGAAACCAATCATTGTAACTATATGGATATGTTAAATTAATGTCACTGTACGATTTTACGGTGGATGTAAAGGAGGAAAGGCAGAAGAGACTCGCAGATATAGAGAAAAATCGCGCCGAACGTATGAGAAGGCGACAATATTTGCGAAACATGGCGACGCAGCAATTCTACAAAAGTATGCAGATGCTGCAAGCGAACGCAAAACGCGAGAAAGACGAGCCGTTCGAAGATTATTCGATATTCTTATACCGTCAAACTGCGCCGGATTTCAAGGATAGAGTGAAATATCTAGAGCAGAAAATATTATATCCAGTAAGCTGGAAAGTGAATGATTTTGGGAGTGCATATTGTTTTTATATTTTTTTATCACTTCTTTTTTTGGATTTTAACAAACGATTAAACAAGTCCTAAAAAAATATATTATTTTTATATATTTCTTCAATAATGGCATTGATAATAATAAACATTTAACATATGCAAACGTATGCAAATAACGTTTAAAGGAGAACGACTACATACTAATTGTCCGATAACTTTTCGTTGGAAAAACGACAAATTATAGCTATAAACGTGCATAAACTAACTATGTAATAGCAATACATGATTCTAAATGGTGTGCATGACAATTTACGCATCGATAATATTGGAGGATGTAAAGGCTCTAAATTACACTACTAACTATTTTCGAGCAGAAGGGACGTTTATAACATCGGTTGCGAGTGCTTATATATCTTTAAGGAACTGTAACACTAACACTACACGGTGCAAAGAAAAGAAATTATGACACGCTAATTTATTTTTCACGTACATATGTATATTAATAAATTTTTTTAGTTTCAAGTATTTTTTTTTTTCTTTTTTTAGTTTTCTTTTTGTACTTGTACTGTGATTAAAGAGGGTTCTTTCACGAGTCTTATTCTGTGCTCGTCTGTTTCATCGTTCGCATATTCAAATTTATTTCATGACATTCTCCTTTATAGGATAGAGAACCCAAAATTCACGCTGGTCATCATAGAAACAGCATAGACGAGGAATTCTCTGGCAGAATAAAGAGCATCGAGGACAAACTGAAGGGATCTGCTCCAGCTGAAAAGAAGCCCAGAGATCTTCTGCGTGCCATTGGTTCGTGTTATCTTATATTTTTCTTATTATTTCTATCTTTATATAAGATTTTCCTTTTTCTATACCGAATTCAAACGTCCTATAATATTATTGTGTGTAAAGGTAAGATCGAGAAGACCGATTGGAACGTGAAGGAAATCGAGAAGAAAATCGAAGAGAATAAAATGGGCCGCACTGTCCGACACGACAAAGTAGAACGAGTGCCGAAGTGGAGTCGAGAACAGGTTGGCATGCGAGTGATTAAACAGTACTCGATAATCAATGTTTTTCAGATGTGTATATGCTTCATTCAGTTTTTAGCTCGACAAATCAAGATGGAGAAGAAGGGACGGGATCAAAAGGAGACAGATAGTAAGTACGCTGATATTGACAATACCCTGAAGAATATTGACAGGAAGATCAAAGAGGGTAATGTCCTCGGGTACAATAAAGTTTCGGCTATGGCCGAACAGTTTTCGAATAAAAGTCAGGACGCGGAGCCCAAGGTGCAGAAATCGGTAAATACGATATTGCAAAATCTCAGTACTGGAGGATATAGTCAGCAGGATATCCGGAGTCTTTGTCACGTCTATTGTACTTTGTATTTTTCGTATAATTTCTCCCAAGAGAATAGAATCGTCATATGTACCCATGTATCTGTGAATTTATTGTTTCTTACAGGATATACAGAGTATATTTTTATATGGTATATGTATATGTGTAGTGTATAACACTAAAACATCATTTTATATTTGAGATTATCCTTGCTAAGTTACTTAACTGATCTAACCGAATTAAAATATTTGTGATCCTAATGGAATTTATGTTGATACGTGTATTGTCTAATTGTAACACTTAATATGCAAGTACGCATTGTTAAAAACATTGTAATTCGATTTAAAAGCGCTGACTAAGATTCTTTTGTACTAAACATTTGAAGTTAATAATTACTACTTTGTTCCCTCGTACTTCTCTTGCAGAATGCCAAGCCCACAATAACGTTACCCGCGCAAGGAGGTTCGGAGATGTGTCATTTTTGCAATAAGAGGGTCTATTTAATGGAGAGACTTAGTGCCGAAGGGAAGTTTTTCCATCGAGGCTGTTTCCGTTGCGAATATTGTTCTACCTCTTTGAGAATAGGTTCAATTTTGATTCTTAATCTCTCTTAGAAATCAATGGAGTGAGAATTTTTATCGGTAATAACTCTTCAATGATAGGTAACCATACGTTTGATCGGGACAAGAGCGGAGGACGATTCTACTGTACACAACATTTTGGTTTCTTAGGAGCGTTAAAAGCTCGCGCAGATAAGAAGAGAATTGCAGTGTTGAACAAGGAAAACATACCTGCCACACCAGTGCATCTAAAAACACCAGAAAAGGTACGACTTCAACTTCAACTTTATCTTATACGATTCTCTTTTTAAATTAAGAATGTAGATAAGGTTTATTGTTTTTAGGCAAAGATACCTTTAGAAGGCGTTGTTGGTCTTGACTTGCTTGATCGCGGACAAACACCTGAGAGAATAGAATTTGAAAACTTGGCAGGAATATCAGACGCCGAAGAACCCCAGAGTCAGATGGATGAAGACGAATGGACGGATAGAAATTTCGGTGCTTCCACTGCAGAAATGGGTTCTAGCGATGACATTTCAGACATGAGGTGAGATATTTTTACTTTTTTGGATAAATATAATTAAAAAAAACATGATAACAGATTTTCAAACGGTCTATTAATGTTTCACCAGCGATTCGGATGACGATAACGAAGTGTACGAAGAAGCAATAGATCAGCCCTTAACAACGGAAGGAACTCTTGAACTTGCCAAAAATTGGACACTACGATACTCTCATCCACATGCTACAATGGGACAGTCTGATACTGGAAGCAATGAATATGAAGATTCTAGCGATGAATACACGAACGAAGGTACAGCTTTGATTCTTCGTTAGATTGCTTCCGCTCTTTATTACTATGAAAATAATTATCTCTCTTGATTTGCATTTTTATTCAGATGATGAAAGTACAACAGCTACGGAGGATGAAGACGACATACGCGCTCGAGAGCTTAGAAGACAGGAATTTTGGCTGAAGAATCCTACCCGTAGCTCCGATACGGACACCGGTTCGGAAACGGAGGTGAAAATTTCTCAAGATTCTATAGATAATATAGCTCAAGAATCTCTTATACTTCCTATACAATCTCATAATTTCATATCGCCCCAAGAGATAGACGTGAATAATAGTGAAGTTGATCAAGATATTATCAGTACAGAAGATATTGAAAAATCGCCTGATAAAAAGACACTGACAATTAATACGTTAATAGGAAACACAGATCAACAAATAGTAAATGATGTAAAGTTTGATAGCGAAGAGAACACATCTCGAAGCAAAGCATCTGGAAGTTTAATTCGTTTGCCCGATTCTTCTTGTAATTTATTATCAGATAATAGGGAATATGATACTGTAAATTCGTCTGTAATTATTTCTAATCCGATAGAACAGAATAATACCAACATACATAATGTGGATGAGTGCGTTTCAGAATATGAAAGTTTAGTAGATGAAAATTGTTTCTTAAATTTAGATAATGGTCAAGCAGTCCAAGGTGAATCATCAAATGAAAATGATCAAGTTGTTTCTAAGCTTACTGGTATTGATAGTAATGAATTAAATAATGAAGTAATTTCTGTTAATGAAAATTTGGACAAAATAGACAGTATTAATAGCGAATTAATCCAAACAATAGTTTCTAGTCATAATGAAATAAGTAACAAAGTAATGCCTGACCTGGATATTACACCCGAAATATCAGAAGCAATTAGTACATCAAACATAAAACTGCAAACAGTGTTTGCAGGAATTATGCTTCCAGATGCTATTCCATTTAGTCAGACTAGTTACAATAATACAATCCAGCCTAACACCGAAGAAGTTCTAAGCCTCAAGGAAAGACTACCGGATCTAATAACTTCTTCTCCAAACCATAGCAGAGATTCATCGCCATCTTCCTCATATGAAATATACAGATCAACTGAAACATTGTATGATGAATTATTAATGTCCGATAATCAGGACAAAATTACCGCAGAAGATACAGAAACTTGCGATTCAGAAAGTACACAAAACTACATAAAATCGACAGACGATATTCCAAAAGATAATAAATTAAAATTATCCATAAATAATTCTAAACGAATTCCTATCGTGACTGTTACTTCACCATCTCCGACAAATGAAAAGTCGTTAGAAGAAACATCTGTTGAAAGTGCTAAATTAACAGTGCCCGATAAAACTAGCAGTCAAGCGGTTCAACCTGATGGAGGAAATAGTTCATTCGATAAATTAAAACGTGATTTAAGACAAAGGAAAGCAAGGAATAAAATGTCAGTGGGTGAACTTCGGCCATTATCCACTGAAAATGCCCGAAGTAAAATTAATAAATATTTCACGGACGTAAGGAAACAAAAAATTAAAGATCAAAATACACGTATTCAAAACGAAAAATCGCCTGATATTAAAGTTGTCGAATTAGATATTAAACCGAAGCTATCTGCGAAAGTTGAAACGAAAGATATAATGAAATATTTCCAAAAAACAAAGCAAGAATCTTCTGAAGAATTAAACTATAGAAGTCCTGAAAGCTCAAAAAATAATAGCGATATAAATAATGACGAATTAAATGAAATTGACGTTGACGCTATTGTTAAGGAATTTGAGGAGATAGAGCGACAAAACGAGGAAATATCTTCAATTGACACTGAAGATATTGAATCTAAATTGCATTTGGATACTCTATCTGAGAAATTGCATTTAGAAGATACAAATGAACAATCAAACGTAACAAACAATTTAAATGTAGTAGAAGAACGTGAGCTGCCTTCTGATGGAAAAAATGTGAGTTTAAATAATATTGTACAAACTGAAGTACATAAAGAAAAGCATCCTGTGAATGAAATCAATTCAGAACAAATACCTTTGCCTTCACAACAAGTCAATAACATCTTAGATACTAAATCACATGAAAATATAATAATTAATCCTTCTAATAATGCGATCAATGCAGGACAAAAAATATTGACCTCACCACCAATAAGTGATATTTTAAAGAGCACGTCACATGAATGTATGGCAACTAGTTCTCACAAAATACAGGAAATAAATACAGAACAAGCAATATTAGAATCAAACAGTGACACGTTAAAGTCTAAATTGGATGAAAGAAGAAAAGAAGTAACAACTGATCTTCGTGCAGAACAAATAACTCCACAACTCAACAATATTTTTGTAATCAAATTCTATGAAGAAGAGACAAATAAGCAGTTTGGTCCCGAAAATGTACAACAAACAATGTCGACTCCACATTTAAATTATGATATCTTAGGAACCAAATTACACGAACAGAAAATAGAAGATGCAACTCATTCTGCTATTAATACGAAACCTGGTGTAAAACAGATAGTATTGACGACGCAATTTAATAATATCAAAAATAATAAGTGCGATATTGTGCATAGAAGCGATAATACTTTAAATAGGAGGAAAGAAATTACTAATAGAAATGATACATTATATAAAAATTCCAAATCTTCTTTTGAATTAACAGCCTTACCTGTCGAACACGAGCAAGTTACTAAAGTTAAAATTGTTGAACAAAACATTGAAGTACCAAAACGTGTAAAGAACATGAATTCCAATAGTAATATAATTGTACCAAATCTAACAGACGAAGTTCCAAAAAGGCCAGATAGAAAACATGGACATCATGAACTCAGTTCTCCAATAAGGCTTGACGTATCCAATGCACAATTTACTCCTGATGTTCCAGTAAGAAGAAGAACTTCAAAACAAAAATCTAATGTTCCACCTTCTTTGGAAGAGTCTACCTGTAACTCTACCTGTAAATCAAGTCCCACTACAATTAATGAGAGATTAGTTGAATCAGATATTAATACTAATAAACATAATAATGCAATAAATATAGGGACTAATAAGTTAAAACATTCGTCTGAAACAGCAAATCATAATAGTGAAATAAGTAAAACAATAAGTACATTAGGAAATACTAGCGATGAACATAAACATTCTCAACACACAAAGTCTCCTCCATTAATAAACTCTGACAAGCGTGAATCTATAAAATCTATACCTCCTAAAAATGATAGAACAAGGAAAGATAAATGTATAGTGTCTTAGCATATATATTAATATTTAAACCATATATATGAGTGCATATGATGAACAAATCTTCAAACACGATTACTGTATCTTTTCAATATGTTTTTCAATTTTATGATTTACATTTAGGGAAATTGTGTGAGATATGTTAATAAAGTAAAGAAAAAAAGATATAACTTATACTTGGCTGATGGTATATCTTATTAAAATACCCAAAGCCGTTGAAGAAAAGGTAAAGCATTTTTATGTACGAATGGAGTGACCTATTGAACTAATTTTAAATTAACCGTGACTCAAGTTGATTAATTGTTTGTGTTTGATTTAGTGTTCATGCTAAAACTGGCAATGTAACTCTCTTACCAATTTGTATTAATTTTGAAATTACCACCAGCCAATACTTTATTAAAAATCTCACTGTCTCATTTTAGACAAATTCATATGGTTATCATGATCAGTTTCACAATAAACATTGGGCGAGTATCAGTAACTAATATCTTAGGAACATCATATATTTTTATGTACATTTGTAAGATGCCAGAATATTTCTTATTGGACTCTAGTAATGAAAGTAATTAACAAGCTTAATATTATTAATACTACAAAACACTCTTTTGACCAAATGCATCATGTTCCTTGCCACTAATTGTTTCACTAATACACTAAACAAATTTTTTTTTCTTTTTGATAACATTTAACGTTCATAATATTTTTATTCATCTATTAATCTATATGTGATCTCACAGGTTGCCTCCAATGAAGTTACATCAGAAGAGAGCGAAGAAAATTCAGCTACAGAAATATCAACGGACTCTGAATTCGAACACGATGGTGCAACTCCCACGCAACATGAGATTCCAGAAATTACGATCAACGATTCATTTGTCCGCAAAACCAGGGGAAATTACGTAGAGCCTAAGAAAGTTCAAGTAAAAAGCAAAGTTATTTCATCGATTAATGGGAATCTCAAACAAGATAAAGATTTAGAAGTCGTGAAGTCGCAATTAAAAACGGATCATAATATAAATCCTACTCATCTTGAGAAAGAGAGTAAGCTGAATTTATTGGGATTCAATAATACGAATGTAGCTCCATTAATAAATCCACGCAAAGGAGATTATTTATTGAACCGCACTCATTCTACCGAAGGTATCGCATCTAAATTATCTTTGGAGCTAAAAAAGAAGTATTTACTCGGTGGTACAGCTTTTGGTAGTTCTGTTATGAAGTCAGGATCAGCTTCGAATGTAGATACTCAATTAAGAAATTTCACAGACGCTATATCTCAACACCAAAAGCTTTTAAATCCCGCTCCAGAACCAAGCCCAACGATGCAAGCATTCTTACAGGGGACGAGCAAATTACGATCGAATAATACTCAACTTTCTCCTATATCACCTACAGCTATATTCTCTTCATCTCCGATAAAACCATACAATGCCAATCGTTCCCCACAAAACTTATTAAACAACGACACTCCTATTTATAAAGCAACAATTTTGCCTGAAATATCGAAAACCCACTTGCCAGATTTGGTAAAAGAATCTAGTATATTAAAATCAAAAACTTCACCTAACATTGTCTGTAGTGAATCCAAGGATGTAGAGAACAAAGAACTTATGAAAGAACAAGTAGCATCTAGTCAATTGCATACTGTTAAGAGCTCACAAATATTAGAAAATGCGCGAATCTCTCAAAATACAGAGAGCAATTTTACTGTAAACACAGATGAAAATAATGGTTTCCGACCACGAAGTCCTTTGCATGAGACCTCTATCATTGTACCCCAAGTTGATTGGAGTAAAAACAAGGAAGAAACGAAAGAGGCTGCTAGTACTGAAGATTCAGACATAGATAGCGATTCTTTATCTTCTGGCGATGGTGAAGCGGAAGATGAAGCACAGGATCAATTACCTGCTGTAAATTTGTCTCCGCCGCGTTTACAAATTCACAGTACAGATGGAGATCTGTTGCTGGACGAAGAAGCTAACAAATGTAAAGACTTCGATGATGGTCAGTCATTCGAACCAGATTCCATAGAGTGTTCATTTTTACGAGATAAAGAGTTGAATAGTAAGATAAACACTGCAGTTCCTGCTCCAATATCCTCCATGAATAAAACTTCAATGGAGCTGGAGATAGTAAAGAATGAGATTGAGCAGTTGGAACTGCAGGATGATGGCAAAAAGAGCATTAGCAATTGCAGTACTCCTACATCGATAACTTCTGCAATATCCAATAAACATGATGATTCTGAAGAGAATGACATTACCACAGCTGCCCTTACGGAAACAGAATTTTCAGAATGGGCTCGTGATGGTGAGGTCATTGTCCCAGATGATCTACGGGATGTTGAGTTCAATATTAATCCAGAATTTATAACCACAAGGCGGAAACCTACATTGTCAAATGCTTCGAAGACAGGTCATACTCCAATTACGATAGCTAAACAAGAAGATTTAACAGATATGGACTTGGATTTTTCGAAGCTTGACAAACAGATAGATGTTCCTATTAATAATACCTCAAAACTTTTAGCTAACGGTGAAAATATAGATTTTATGGACACAGATAACGAATCACTCCTGGATGATAGTTTGCAAGATGCTTCTAATACTGTTATGCTCAAGAATAGAGGATATATAGAATTTGTAAACATTAAGAGCTCACCAACGCTTACAAGTTCACGAGATAAATTAATTACCGACGCTCCTATCGCAAAATTAGAAGTAGAGAATGATTCGTGTTCAGAGGAAGAAGCTTATAACGACAGAAACGTGATAGAAATAAATCCAGTTACCATGGATGATGTTATGAATAAGCTAAACGGTGCTATAAATAAGTCCGAGAATAATACTAAATCAAACGTAGGAACAAAATTGAATTCTGTTCAAGAAGATCAATCTATTATGGAAGCAATAAATAAAGAATTGTTCCAATCAATGGAGGAAGATAGTTTGCTTATCGTTGAACCAGCTGAAGATACCACTACCAGTGAAGTAGTCACTATTCTTGCCAGTCCCGTAAATCCACAAATCTCAATAGTTCCGAGTCAAACTCAAAAGGAACCTGAGCAAGAAGAAGAAACAAAAATAACAGCTGATTCAAGCAATCCTGACTATCTGGAATATGTGAAGCGTTTACAATCTAGAATCGCTGAATTTAGCAACGCCAAAGACTCTATAGATGTTAGAAAATCGAAGAGAAAGAACTCTAAAAGCTCTCTGCAATCTCGTGCCGCTGAGATGATAGCAGAAGAAATCAAGAATCAAGAAATGGCGATAAATAACAGCTTTAATTCACCAGCTACCTCTAGGAAATTGGAAGAAATTACCAGAGAAAGATCCAAGCAAAAGAATGTAATACAAGATTTACTAATGGATAAAGTGGAAGCTCATAAGCAAAAGTCTGCAGAAAAGAAAGCAAGAAGAGCTGCTAGAGCTTCGTCGTTTAATTCAACTCCAACTTTATCGCCAATAAGACCATCCATTCCTAACGTTTCACTGATTAATAAATTTGTGCCTACATCTATAGTAACGCCTGAAAATAGTCCTTCGCATACTACTTCTGCTGAAACTAAAAAGTCTGTAGAAAGTGTAACATCTTATGAGTCACAGCAATTGCCTTGGAAATCAGAGATAGGAAAAACTACGAGTGAAGAAAGTAATAAGAATGATATTCAATCTTCTGAAAATACCGCATTAACTAAAATAGGTAATGAGAAAGAAAACTTTAGAACTCCGGTCGCACCTCCAAGATTGAAACATGAAGAAGCAAAGAGGACAGCAGAGAAGGCAAGGCAAGATGCAAGGGAAAGAGCCAGATTAAAGAGTGACGAAGATCTAGGTCTCAGTCCAGAAGATAAAATTAAAGAGCTGAGAATGAAAGTCGCACGAAGACAACTTTCTATGGAAGAGAGAAAAACTAAAGAAGAAATACACGAACCTCGCACGAGACTCTACAGTTCTGGAGCAAACAAGACTGGATTAAAATTGCAAACGAGCAAGAGTACAGACAATATGAAGGCTGTAGCAGAGGCAATAAATTTTGCTGGCTTATCTGCTGCCAATGCAAAATCAATGGATGAACTATTACATGCTGATTCTCCAAAGTCAAATAGTTCTGTTGCCGTTGTAAAAAGAGATAAGAAGCAAAAGCCGAAAGATCCAGAAAGAAGAAAGAGTATCATCCAAGCAGTGTCAGATTTCTTCTTCAAGAAAGAATCTTCTCCTTCGCCGTCCAATCAAAAAGACAAGTTATCTATGTTCCGTCTGACGTCAAAAACAAAAGGCAAAGTACGTATATCCTATTTCTTCTTCATGCTAGTGTCTCTACATTCCTTCTATTGTATAGCGTGTACGTATTCTTCAGTATCTCTTAACTAATTGGATTCTGAAATGTTTCAGTTATATAAATCGTATTCGGAAGGGTCAGATGTAAGCAACTCATAAGTCATTGATACTAATTTTTCCAGTATTAGCTTTCTTATGCCACTATTTGTATTCGCTATTGTATATCGTGCAGGTACTATGATTTTATTTTTGTTTGCCGCATTTTCTCGTCTGCTTTGAAGGGGTAACATATTGATTGGCATAAGCTACATTAAATTGTTTTATATTGTACTGTTGTTAAATCCTCGTAGTAATAATCTGCCCTATAAATAAGCATGGTAACTTTTATCACACACATAAATTGCCATTTCAGTATGTTCGTTTTTCTTTTTTAGTGTGCTTTAATCAAGTTGTATCTAACATATAGGTATTAAGAAAGTACTATTGAAAAACAGGTGGCTGGGTAGTTTATTAGTTTATTTGATAGTTACTATATTCTAATTTCTTATTATGTTCCTACTATATGCAGAGTAGACTATTTCTTTATTAATTAATTTATCAAATTAAGTTGCCAAATTATGTAGTGTGCAGATATCTATATTTGTATTTTGTAACTGCATTTTCATATCATGAAATTTTATGAAAGCAGCTTGTTCAATGTATTCCAATAGTGAAGTTTATTATAATTTTTATTTCCAATATTAAAACTGTTTGTATTAATTTTCAGAATTAAACTAATTCTTTTTATATTTATCAAAGCAATAACAAGAAATCAATGTTATAGTATATCTTTTTTCAGCTTGATAAAGTCTTATCGCCAAAGACTAACGCTAGGCCAAAAAGTGTGTGCGAGGGTATGCTCACAAGAAATTTCCTAAATGAAAACCCGCCGCCAATTCCACCACCACCCCTTACATACACCATTCCTACTACACAAGTTTCAGGTATGATTAAGATATTGAGTACTATGACTATGTGAGCATAAGAAAACTTTATTTCTTATATTTTATATCTATTGTTTGTTTAACAGACGATAGTTTATCAGACGATGATACAAAAACAACAGCAGTGTCAGCATCATGCATGCACAAGGCTACAGTAACAGAAGGTTCTTGTAATAGCATTTCACGCAAAACAAAAACTACAAAACGAATAGCTAGACAAGCACAATTAAAGAGGTATGTAACAAAGCTATTTTATACTCTTATAGTAATTCAATCATTTATAATTCTCTTATAAATATTCCAAAGGTTGCGTATGGCTCAAGAGATACAGAGAAAGCTAGAAGAAACAGAAGTTAAACAAAGAGAATTGGAAAGCAGAGGTGTAAGCGTTGAAAAAGCTCTTCGTGGAGAAGGCGGTAAGAATCTATCGCTACAAAAGATTTCATTGTAGGCGCTTAAAATAAAAAGTACTTATAATATTTAGAATGCTCTGATCGAGAAGAAGCGGATTTACTCAGAGAGTGGTTCGATCTTATGAAAGAGCGCACGGAATTACGCAGATACGAAAAGGAGCTTTTGGTACGAGCTCAGGAAGTTCAACTGGAAGATCGTCATGAAAGATTGCAACAGGAATTACGTGAACGCTTAGCTGATGATGGTTAGTATTTTCTTACAATGTTTCAATGTTTATTAATTATGATATTAATATAAGTTATATTTTATAATACGTTTATAAAAAAATATTAGGAGGAATAGGATGTATTAACATTTTACAGATGATAAAAAGACCAGTGCCGATGTGAAGAAAGAAGGAGAGATTTTAACAGAAATGTTGGAAATAGTTGCGAAGCGGGACTCGCTCATTGCGCTTTTAGAAGAAGAGCGACAAAGGTGGTGTAAATCTACATGCCAAACATTAACTTCCTTTCCTACACATACAGTTGCCTGTTTTTCGCACGTATCTAATTTCTTTTCTCCTGATTTGAACGATACATCTTCTGTGCTCACTTTAATAGTCATTTTAATCATTTATGTGTTTTTGACTAACTTAATAGAGTTATTCATTAACTTTTACAATGAACCGCTAACGCTTTTCAACTCTTCATACTTTTTTAAATTTTCTTAATTACATAAATGATATTTAAACTTCTCTGTTTTCATTTATATGTTACAAATATTAAAAAGTTCTTAAGCTCCTTTACAGCATCCCTACTTTATTAATTTTATACATAATCGTACGTACGATTACATATAAAAGCTATAAATCGTTCACATTATAGCTCAGTGCATTTTGTTATATCATTTTTTTCTATAAAGTATTATATATTTATTTTACAAAAACTATTGTATTAACTAGTGATCACAGTATACAGTTCTTTCCGCTCACTTGTAATTTTACATTGCATGCAAAAGAGCATATTAGGAGAGTTATTTTTTACATTCTTTTTTTACAATTTCTAAATTTTTATTGTAATTCAGTTGCGCATGTTGTTCATATACACATTTTTTTTGTTTTTTTTACTGTAAGTATTTTTTTGCATTGTGATAAAGTGATGTATTCATATACATGACTATATTGTAGTGCTGTTGTGAGAATGAAAATATTTTAATTGTATTTAAAATTATATTTGATCATGTACAGGGTTACTAATATAGCATTGTTAAAACTATAGAAATGTAATTGTTGTTAGGTTATAAAGTATTCTTTGATGGATACTTGGAAAAAAATAAAATGTGTTACTATATGTGTTTATGGTAATTATTTCCTAAACACATATCACTGTTAAAAGATCTTATATACGAAGTTTTTAAGCAATAATTATTAATTAAATAGATTTTTGTAAAAGAATGGAAGTATATTATATATTCTCATAAAAAATTTCCGTTAATTTCATTCCATAAATTTTTAAAGAAATATTTGATAACGCATAATAAATCCATTGGCATACAAAAATATTTTAACATATTTGGTTGCTTTATATTAATTATTAGTATGTTCCATTTGCACGAAATAAAGACGTTATCATTGCATATTTCAATCCTGGCTATTGTATTTAGTTAATGGAAGCATACTTTTCTTTTAGGTATCAAGATGAAGATCGTGACCTTGAAGCTCAAATGTTGGCTAAAGGCCTCAGATTAACACCAATAAAAAAATGTGGTCCTAAGTATTCGGTTTAATAGGAATCACATTATTGTATATATACTCCATTCTATATTTCCATTCATAAATTCTAACAAATAAGTAATTTAATTATGTTGTAAATAAGAAACAGATCTTACAAGAATGAAATGTCTTACAAAGATCAAAACTTAATTTTCATGTAACTCTTTTGTATGTTGAAATTTAAATTCAGTTGCGAGCCTTTTACCATAAAAATGCAAATATGCAAATTTCATATATTCATCCTCTTTTAAAACAAATCACAGACCAATTATTTTATTTTACATCTTCAACTTTTACAGATTGTTTATTATGACACTTATTTTAAGCTGTACACATCATATGTATATAATTTTAAGGAATTCCATTTATTTGTAGTATACTTTTTATCTACTGTACATCATATGTTTTTAAATCGTCCGAACACCAACTGGAATTGTATTATAGATGAATTTCTTAGTCCTCATTGCTTAAGATTTAAGGTAAGATAACATAAGATCAAGTGAAAACATAAACTTTAGTGCACATTTATAGAAAAATATGTGCAATCTGTACAGGAAAACTCAATATGACATATATGGATTTGAAAAAAATTTTATGAGTACATACATATATTTTATCATTGCAAACATAAAAAATTTTGCCTTTACATGTAAATCAAAAATATAATCATTATACATATACATAGATTTGATTATTTGCAGACACAAAATATTGTATTTTGCGATTTGATATAGTAACAAAACAAAAAGTGATATAGTAAATACTTTTTGCACCACAATAATATGCATTGCAACATACACACACACACACACAATATGTACATTATACAATTAAATAAAATGTATAGATCTATTTTTATGTTTACAAAGAGACTGGTAAATGGAATGTATAAACAATTATAGGATTTTAATAAGCCACAAACATGTAAAGTTTTGTATGAAATACAATTGGAAAAATGAACATATATTTATAATTAGAAAATAATGTTGAAATCAGCCTGTTTCCTTGATACATATTTAACTCATACAATAATAATATCAGTTACAAATATTGAAACAAGCTGCCAATTTTTCAGCCTCAGATGTTAAATTTAATTGACTTAAACAGTAACTTAAAATGTAAAAATACAGTAATAATGCTAATATAAATAAAGATATAAAGTAATTGAATGCAAATCATTACACACAAAATTGCAAAATGTAGGTAGGGAATGTAGTATCATTCCAATCATTATTGCCATTCATATAAATTAACGAGCAAATAAATGTTAATCAATTTTTTTAATGCTTTATTTAAATTGCTACTGTACTATACAAAAATATTTTTGCATATTATAAGAAACCTAAAATGCCATTGTAAATGTATTAATAAAGTATATATCATACAACGTATAAATATGAAGAATGTAATAAAATTGAAGAAAACAATATAAAGATGTAGAAAGTAAGCATTTTTTAAAATTAAACTATTACAAATAACAGTTTATCATGAAGACTAAAATATACTAAATGCTATATGACTCAGTATCACTTAGTCTTTATACATTTGATTAATAAACTACATTAAAAATTACTAAATTGAAAGTCCATGTTTCTTTGCATATTTACATTTAATATTTTAATATTCAATATTAGTTTTTCTAAACTTCTTTGTTAAAAATGTTCAATATAAAAAAATAGAAATTTATCAATAAAAATAGGTTATCTTTTACAGTAAGTCTCATAATAATACATTAATTGCCTAAATTTATATTAATTAATTATGAAATTCAATTCATTTGGGAAAGTTTCACAATATTCATAGCAATCATGAGTGCCTAGAAGGTGGAATTGTACAACATGCGTGTAATTGAAAAGAAATCATATAAATAGTAAACTGAGAATTTATGTTCAACATTTGTGAAGAAATAAATCTGTATAAAGGTAGTCTTTTGTAAAGGAGAATAAACAATAATGTGGTTCATGCAACATATTTATTAAAATATAATTTAAATCGTCGTAAAAACATTTGATTTTATTTCAAATGGTATATTGCACAAAATTATATATTATCATTTACTTTATTTACGTCATCGTAGCTTTATATAAAAAATTACATTTTTTCCATACAGTAAATTACAGAATGATAAATTATAGAATGTACTCACAATATGTAAATATAATATAACTTCTATTAACAAAAAAATAATATTTTCTATTTTATTAACAAAATCTTTGATTTATGTAAAAGATATAAAAAGTATATATATTTATATTGTTTAATATTATTATAATCTTTATAAATATTAAATATTTTTTACAATAATAACAAAATAATTTGTTTGTTTATAAATTCTTAAATATCTTTCTTGATATAATTATTTTTATTTTTTAGATAAGTACTTGTCTTCGTTGCCTTAAAAAAATTCAACCTAATTTTCTATTAATTATTATTATTATGTTATATTATGAAGTAGTAATTTAAAAATTAATTTATAAGCAATTATAACTGTCTGAAAAAAATTTTAGATATAAATAACATAAAAAAAGAGATATTTGAACGTTTCAAATTTAAAAGTCTAACGTATTAACTTATTTATTTAAAATATTTAATAGATATCATTTGTAAGATTATATTGGAATCAAAAAGTCAATCGATTGATATCAAAACGTAATTTATATTTATTGTTTGATTACATACATAGATATTTCTATATAAGATAGATATTTATTTATTTATTCCCCACCTTAATTTAACGTTTGAACGTATCACGTGATTTTCATATTTTTAGCGCGCATCGTATGTATATCATGAAAGTATACAACTAGCCAATAGGAATAAGTATGAAAATATTCGTTAATCGAGCAGTGGGGAAAGGGAGTGACGAGTGACTACGAATTACAATTAGCGACACAACAAATGAAAGCGTGACGTGAATACGCTGGTTTGCCATACCGCGTCGGGATAATGTCGTTCGAGAAGAAAAACGTTGTTCGTTTGTAAAGCAGGCTACGTGAAAAGCCCCGTAATTTAATCGAGGCACTGTTTTATCGCACAGTTGCCAGAAAATGGAAGCAGACTATCAACCGACGCTAAGCCCAACGCGAACTTTGACAGGTGAGCTTATCCGCCGTGATTGTTGACGTTGCTTTAGGTGTCAAATAAACGTCACACCAAAGTACAATATCGCCGAAAATCGTGATTGTAAAAAAGTTCACCTGGCATCGACGTTTTTCTGTTCGTTCTAGCGAGAAAACATTTCACGATGGATCTCAGTCTCCTATGTGGAAAAGCACATCAATAAGTGACGAATAATTCGCGTATATGACACGATAGTGCGTATTAAAAAAATTTCAGATTTGATCATAACTTGACATAGTTCCAGTCTTTCGTTCAAATATACATAAACGTATCAGTAGAAAATTCGTTTTATCTTTAAGTTCCACAATCGTATAGTGGTTTGTAAACATAGATGAAAAACCATCAAAATATTTATTGGAGATCATATATACCGTGTAATGTGATCGGGGAAAATTGATATATAACGAGAAACCGCGAGATGTATACTAGTCATCAATTTATTATGATACTTGTTTTGCAAAGATGTTTTTTTTTTCTTTTTTTTTTTTATATTACTTAACATCTTTTAAGTACCTATTTATAATACAAAACCACTGATCGAATAAATAATTGGCAATGGCTGATGTAGTGTTTTGTGATTCATTGATACATATTTGGTATAGACAATAATGCGCATACTTCTGTTTGTATGATAGCAATAGCTAATGACGTCGAAGATCCATACCCAAGTTTGTCAGATTATCATGATTATGAGCCCAACTTGGAGTTCGATGATACTGAGTTACAGACCACTTCAAATAATGGTAAGATATTTCAATATAAAAGAAATTCAGATTACTAAGTGTAGAAAATTAAAAGTAGTTTTGTGTAATAATGTAAATATATAGAACATTATCTATGTGATATTTACCTTGGAACATATTTTAATCTTTAAGTTATTCTTTTAAGAAATTTAAGTTAATTACTTGTGTTATTATTATATTTTTCTTGTAAGTTTTCACATTAAATTCAAATAGAGTTTCACACATATAATTATTTTATAATATATTTAATATAATGATTTTATAGCTGTACAACTTTTAGAAGAAAAATTGGACATAATTAGCAGTGGTGCTGGTACTGGGATAGATTATTTGGAGAGTCCAGTAAGCGATGGGACAATTGAAGAAAACTTTGAAGAAGCTTTGGTAGATGCTCCAGTTATCGAATCCGGTGTGTGACCTTTTATCTTCTGTTAGTAGCCACTAAATGTCATGGCATTTGGGGCTTAGCAGGTGAATTATGTAGATCATTGTACAGTTTATTATTGCATGGTATAAAAATGCACAAAAGCAAAGGTTAAATGACTCTTTTACTTGATCTGCAATTCATTCATTATTTTGGGTATTTATTTTGTAAAATGAGTCAAAGGGAAACCAAAAGGAAATTTAATGTAGAAATAAAAAATTATTATGAATATACTCTTTCATGCTGAGTAGCAGAGGATCTTGCTGCATTGGATGGTGAACTCGCAGATGAAGAAGATTATCTTGATATATCAAGATATGGCATTGTAGAAGTGGTTGGTGATGATAGCGCTGGTCGTAAAATAATAGTAGTATCTGCATGTAAATTACCTCCTGTTGGGAAAGAAACATTTAATCATGCTAAACTTCTCAGGTTTGTGACATAAATATATATATATATTATATATATTATATATTTTTTTTATTATATATATATATATATATATATATAATCTTTTCTAAGATTTATTTCATTATTTTTAACAATACATTTATTTAACAGGTATCTCACACATACTTTAGACACATTTGTAGAACAAGATTATAGTTTAATTTATTTTCACTATGGTCTTACTTCAAAAAATAAACCACCATTATCCTGGTTATGGCAAGCATATAAAGCTTTCGACAGAAAGTATAAAAAAAATTTGAAGGCTTTATATCTAGTACATCCAACTAATTTTATTAGAATTGTATGGCAAATATTTAAACCAGCTATTAGGTAATTATTTCTTACTCAGTTAATGAATATTTTCTTTCAGTTACTATATTAATCTTGATATTGTTATTTCTTTAGTGCAAAGTTTGGTCGGAAAATGATGTATGTTAATTATTTGGAAGAACTGGCACAATATATTAATCTTGATCAACTTATTATACCTCCTCAAGTAATAGAGTAAGTGTTTCTTTTGTCATTATAAAACTTTCACATTTATATCAATATTAATTGATTACATTCATTTGTAGACACAATGAACAGCTAATGTTAAAGAACAAAAAGAATTTACCAACCAGTCCACCTCAGAGTGCGGTGACAACACCAGTTGGTACCACTCAGTTTGGAGCAAGCCTTATTTTTATTAAAGAAAATAATAATGGCGATCCTATACCACCAATAGTGCGACAGTGCATTGAATTTCTTGATACACCAGATGGTATGCTTATAATTATGTAATTTGTTTAATTCAGTATCTTTCTTTAAAAATGCCATGATAATAATATTATCATATATCATTTCTTTGAAGATAACAATTATAACATTATCACACTTACAGCATTAGAAACAGAAGGAATATTTAGAAGATCAGCTAATGTAGCAGTAGTTAAGGAACTTCAGAATCGTTGTAATCAAGGATTACCTGTTGATTTCCAAGGAGACCCGCATATAGCAGCTGTTCTTCTTAAAACGTTTCTTCGAGAATTAGATGAACCTCTTATGACGTATGAATTATATGATGAAATAACACAATTTCAAGGTAAATATTAAAATATAATTTTCTTATTGATATTGAGTATGACATAATATAAATATTTTCATATTCACATTTTAGCTCTATCGAAAGATGAACGTCCAAGAAGAGTTAAAATATTAGTACTTGAAAAACTTCCAGAAGACAATTACCAACTCTTAAAATATATCGTACAATTTTTAGCAAGGGTAAGCCATTACTTAATGATTACATGATTTATTATTTCTCTTCTTATTTATAATTTTATAATAAAATATATTTATATTTATAACAGGTAATGGATAGGTGTGATTTAAACAAAATGACATCAAGTAATCTCGCCGTCGTATTTGGTCCAAATCTTGTCAGAGCACCACCATCACGTGGAATGTCACTCTCCGCGATAGGTCCCATTAATCAATTCATAGACTTTTTATTTACCCATCAGGATAAAATATTTATTATATAAAGAAAATATAAAATCGAACGCTAGAGGCCTAATTTGGAACGAAATTAATACTTTATGTATGTTATAGAACAGAAAACCTATAAATTCGGCTGCCATGTTTGATATTGTATAAAATTTACATAATACAACTTCGAAGAAAATTTTATAGGATTTTTATTGAAAAGTATGAGAAGTTCCTGAGACTTTCATTTTAGAATGTAAAAGCGAGAATCTCTTTTAAAATCTTCGAAGTCATATCAAACTTGTTGGAATTCAAAGCGAACGTAACAATTCGTGTATAATATTCATATTTAATTATAACATTCGTACTTTGTTGATTAAAATATTTTTATATTCAAATATACAGATAGAGAAATACTTGCATACCTAATGTCACAAACAGCGTTTAATTATACAGTTTGCACAAAATTTTTTTCTAGTAAATTGGTACCATGATTTCAGGATTAACATAAGGGACATTAAAAGTAATGTAAGTGGTCTGGTTGCTATGTAATTCAAAAGTGTGCAAAGTTATATAAAAATTAATGGTATACCAAAGATATATGAAAATATCATGCAATTATAAAATGTAGGATTATTTAAAGATAGCATAATATAGTAAAACTAGACGAGCAAATTATAACGATGTACAGGATTTCTTGCTCGCATAATTTTATTAACGTAAGGATTAAAATGGCAAACGTCGTAAAAGTCACGATAACTACATGTTATTATACATAGTTGATTAATATAGCCAAAGCGAAAAATAGTAATAAATTAGTAACTATTAATAGTATATGGCATCCTTTGTATTAACATTATGTATATACATATATATGTATATATATATATATATATATATATGTATATATACACACAACATATATACAATATATATATGTATACATAGAAATTAATAGCACTGTATACAATTTTAGTCTGATTAAATGAGATTGTTCTTTTAATAATACATATAAATACAAAGAATCTTTCGGTGCATTGTTAAAATGATCATATTTAAATTAAATTTAGGGTAACAATAAAATTTCTCATTTTTAAGTAAATAAGCATTAAGTTACTGATGTAATTAGAGCGTGTTTATGTGATACTTGGTCTGTAACTTTCACACAAAGAAAAACTATAACAAGCTCAAAAAGCAAGAGAATAACTTACATGAATTTTTGCTAATTTAAAATAGTAACAAATGATCGAAATTAATATTCGTTATTATGGTAATTTAACAATTAGATTAAAATCATTGTCAGGGTATCATATAATATAATGTTTAGCATTACTGTCTGTTATTATTTGAAAGATGAAAGACTTACAGTAATCTTTCTACTGTCATATATATATATATATCTTTGTATATTTTCTTAAATAGTCCTGCCATTATGGGTTTCTGGGATAAAATAGGGGCTCATTGCCTAATATGTTCTCTGTTATGGAAAAAGACTAACCCAGACCTATATAGAACTGACACAATTCAATTACATTCCTTGTTAATGATAGAATGAAAATATATTGTATTAAAATATAGTTATTTATATAAAAATATTAGGATATGTCATAATTTGTATATTACATAATGTATAATTTTCTAATCATTCTCTCTAATGTTTTAAATTTCTTTCTTATTTGCGAATATAAGTAGTCCATTCATATATTTACATCTATACATTTACACTTAGTTATTTAAAATTGTTATGAGGAAATGAATCATTTAACGAATTAACAATTATGTTGCTACTATATATCGATTTGTGGATGTTTATAATCCATGTATGTACCTGTGATAGAATAGAATATTGTACGTTAGACTCACAAATACTGTGCATGTAATTAGTAAATTCTTTACTTTGTAACTAATTACAACCTAATCTGAATTATGAATTACAAAACATTCCCAAGAAATAACATCGTATTAAATACGTGTATATGTTAATTAACCTTTTATTAAAACATAATAGTATTTAAATATATATACATTTATATGACAGAAATACATACATCTAATAATTGTAATAAATCTTCTAGCTATATGATATATATGAATAACAAGATATTTGGTTCATGAGTCAACTGAGGCTCTATCAATGTAATTGAATATCGAAATACATAAAAAATCAACTCCCAAAATATAATCAATATTTCTTACCTTACACTCAGTTAAATTACTTAGGCTTAGTAGTTTATATCTATTTTATTTTTTGTTTCTTAAAAAATAAAATATTAAAAATTTTGAGATATATATATATGTGGCTTATCAATATGTGTATGTACATATACATACATACATGTATATCTACACACACTTTTATATATAAGACTTGTTCAAAATTAGAACCAATTGTAATACAGGTATTTGGAATTAAGATGCATGCGAAGAACCACTACAACAGGAACTCTTAGTTGGTTCAGTTTCTTCAGCTTCATCTTCCACCACAACAACATTACGACGTGTACTACTTGTTCTTGTTAATGTAGACTTTTGTTCCATCAGATCCGCATGTTCTATCATGCGCAGCGTCAATTGAAAAAACATTTCTTCAATATTTTCACTTAGTTTGGCAGAAATATGAAAGTGCATAGCTCCAGTTTTATTAGCAAACCTAATAATCAAATTTTACATTAAAACAAATTTGAAAAAAGAAGTAAAAATAAAAAATTAAAGGAACTTACTCTTCTGCTTCTTCAGTACAAACACGTCTATCCTTTTCAAGATCTATTTTATTTCCGGCAATTGCTAAACAGATTCCACTGCCTAACATTTTCCTAAGCTCTGTAACCCAATTTATTACCTGTGAAATGAACGTTAATATAGGATATAAGAAAGTAAAATAATATGTTTCTTTAAATCTTTACCCTCTGAAATGTATCGTAATCAGTAACATCGTAAACTATAATGGCACCATTTGACATTCTGTAATAAATTGGTCCCAATGCATGAAATTTTTCTTGACCAGCTGTATCCCATATCGCCAGGTTTACTTTTTTTCCGTGTACAGTTAACTTTTTATTTAAAAAAGAAGCCTGAAAGTATAAAAGTTCAGAATATTTCAATATTTATCATGACTGACAATTTACCAACCATGAGAACATTACAATTATTATTCGTACATGAACAAAAACAAAGAAATATAAATTCCAAATGTAGATTGAAGTTCAAAATAAAGATACGAAACATTAATTACTTTTTACCTGTAATGTACTGATATGTCTATCGTTAAATTTGTTTTCAACATATCGTAATGCAACAGAAGTTTTTCCGACACATCCTTCGCCGAGTAACACGACTTTAAAATTATAACCATTACCAGTACTACTAATTGAACTGGCCATAATTTGTATATAACTAATATATACACTTAAAAAAACAATATGACAGTCGTAATTGCGCAGAATAATCGTTGATAGAACAATTTATAGAGTATATTGACGACTGACGATCATAACGATGTGATGTCCACGGGTGGGGCCCCTCATGCGGCTTTATCCCCCTCTACGCTAATTCTCTAAGCAGTGGGGTAGCTTACGCTTCTCCTTCTATACATTTCGCAGTCACATAGTTTCTCAATTCATACTCAATTCATGTACATGAAATAAACTATATCTGCATCCTTACAGTATTTCCATTAAGTAAGAACAATCATAAATAATCATCTTATTTTACTGTTTTGAAAATAATAGAAAAATTCTATATTAATTTCTCCATATTAGGAGCACTCGTGCGGATCCACACTGGACTCATACAACTAGCGTCTTGGTTTCCTTGACGACAAAAACAAAGTGGGGGAAATGCATCTTATTCGTATCATAGGCTTCTATTAAAGTTTGAATAACAGCGATTTAGAATTGCCATGAACTTGTGGTAACAATGATAGTAGTATTTCTACTGAATAACATGACAATGAAAATAATTAGCTATTTTTATTTAAATAACTACTTACCAACTAAAAAATGCAAGCATCTATTCTTACTTCTAATGTATTGCCGGTAGATGGCAAATTATAAGTATTTACTAAGTCTTCATGTTTCATGTCTCTAAGTTTAAAACATATTATTCTGATATTATTGAACTTCTACCATGAATGTCTTACAGGTCGAAGAATTATAAATGATTCATATTCAATAATTTCAACGTTACTCAGAAAAGGAAAAATTCTACATGCTGGACGTCGATAAAATTTATCTTTGGTTTATAAAATTAAAAAAGATTTATGTTACGTATAATTTCTTTTTCATCATGTTCGTTATCTACGAAGATGGCGCTAGTATCACTGTTACTAAGCTACCGCAATTTTATTCAAATTATTCTGACAAAACACCTTTTCCTACGTGTATCGTCAAACTTGTCGTTTATATATAAACTTTCGTGCTAAAATTTAACTAAAATAATCGATTAAATTGTATTTGTATCTTAAAAAACCGTAATCTTTACTGTTCTAGAACCCTGGTGGTACTTTATCGAACTGATGTCCGACAAAAATCAAATCCTTCACCGGAAATCAAACTTATACAAGTAAGAACAAGTTTATAATTTAAGTTTCGTACATTATCAGTACACGTCAAATATAATATGTAACAAATTTTTTTATAAAAAATATATTAACTAGACGTAAATAACGAGCAACGACAACATGAAAATTACAATTTCTTATTTGGTACATATGGATGCTCGTCTGACTAGGACATGCAACAGAGCCAGCGCTGTGAGCCTGCGCAAAGGAGCTCTCAAATCTGACCGTCACCTGTATTGAAAAGGTAAGTACTCTGCTGTCATTAATCTCAACATCTTAATATGAATTTCGCGAACACGTGTGAGAAGAATACGACGTATTGATAACGCGACATATTGTCAGCAGGTTTGTGGATTGTCATACGAAATTACTCATGCGTTTATGATAAATATGTTCGGAGATGTCAGCGTCTTCGGCTCCGGGCTCTGAATCTGCCAGGCTGCTGTATCATCATCGATACATTTGACATTTATTTTTCATTCCCGTCTCTTTATCTCTTATTCTCTTAATCCGTCTTTGATACACGTTATTACAATCGTTAAAATTTCAGTGGTTTATGTCAAGTGCAACGAGAAACTTTCACCAGATCGTAGGTACCGTGTACCTTCATGGATTTTTCGTTGTCGGCACTCGTCATTCCATTGACAGGACACTGAATAACGTGCAGAAAGTACCGTTCGTATAACATTTTGGAAATCTACCGGTTGTTACGTGTTATTCATCTTTCAGACCAACAATGATTCCCGCGTTTTACCTGCGCGGTATTCCACTTGGCAAGTAGACTTGTTTGTTTGTGCGTGCTGTATCATCTGTCATGGCGTGCCCGCTTGTGGCGGGTATCATATCATTGACTTTTCCAATTGTTGTAAGCTCAAGGTATATGTCAGTTGATATCGTCGCATACGTTGCTCGAGAGGAGTCGCTCAAATAATTTTTCAGAAACTGATCGAAGGGAATATCATATTTATCTAATATTTCGAATAAACATACTGTGTATTCGTTAGGACGGGGTTGGTTAGAACGGAGGGAAGGGAAGGAATCGACGATGGCGGCGGACTGTACCGTGCCACGCGCCATGTCGGTCTCTTGCTCGCGCACGTCCTTCGTTCGGTGCACTACGTTTGTCTGTAGATTTCTTTTTTTGTCTTTGTGAAAATGGCACACGATCTGTCACAATTGAGCTTCGGTAGGGATCCACATGCTTGTAAAAGAAGTCTCGTATCTCTATTCTTAATGTTATATATGCTTTGAAAATTGATCAGTCTTTTTACCTCTGACAAAATAAAAAAAGAAAAAAAATTGAGTCGAGACATTTTTAGACGGAATCGCGGTCTTCGAATTTATGCACTTTTATACCAGTGCACGCTAAGTATCTCCTCTTCTTATGAAAATTTCTATCAATATAACTATCTTGATTTTCTTTTTTGTTTGTTTCATTTTACAGTATTAATATTAGTTTTTTATAATATTGAAAAGATACTTTCAATCCGAAATATTAATTTTGTAAGAGTATTTGGCGATAGTGTTGAATTAAGGGCAATTTTGTTCTACGTTAGTATCAGAATAGTAACCGTTTACATAGGTATAACAATGAAATTTTTATCATTTATTTATGAAATGATTTGCATTATCATATTTACATTTTTATTTATTATGTATAATGATTGTTCTTTGAAAGTGGCCATTGCATACAATATTTTTGTAATTATAAAATTTAAAGTTATTCTGTCGTAAATATTGTCAATTTATCATGCAGCATGTTTTATCACTTATGATTAAAAATATTTACGAATGTCAATCAACGATTAGTATTTGATAGCCGAAGGATTTAAAATTATGTTTCAAAAATAACCGAACATCGAAAAATAGTAACAATTTGATTATAATTTTCAAATGCTAAGGTAGAGAAATGTGTCTCCATGTTTTTATTCTGACCAAAATACCGGAACCTGTTTTATCATAATGTAGGTCATCTCGATCAAATACTTGCGACATCGTTAAACATCGTTTCAACGAAATCGAAGTTTCTCAGGCTGCAGTTACTTGTATTACTGATTACGATTTTATTCATTGTTCTGTCATTATACGTATAGAGAAAATGCACCTACGCTTATTTCTGCAAGAACGCATATACATAATTTGGTGACATGTATTTACATCGAGGGCTGGTACCTTCCTCTATTTTTAAAGCCGTAGACAACTGTAAAAGTGAGAACGAAAGTTGAACTACTGAGAGTTAGCATGTCAGGGCCACGTTATTCGGATATTGTGCACTTTTTATCTTTGATTCATTCGCCCGTTCGAAAATGTTTGGTGTCATATTTGTAACAAGCTTATTATATTCATAATTATAAATATAATCCATATAACGGCTACCTGATATGTAACAGTTATATACGCCGTAACTGATACATGCAGTTAATGGTTAATAATGACATATACAAAATGTGAAAACTATCTCACTAATATATTCAAAATCTACTATTTTACTTTATCATATTTTGCTACAAAAAATAGAAAATTAATTAATATGATTCAATAACATATGATAACATGTAATATGATCATACAACATGTAATATATTATATATATATATATGTAATATGTAAAATGTAGAAAAAGTATCTCATTAATATATTCAAAATTTATTTTTTTATTTTTTATCATACAAGTATTTTACTACAAGAAACGGAGAATTGATTAATATGATTAATTATGTACAGTAAATATCTCACGCAATACAGTTGAGTAGTTTGATCATAGATGTCGCGAATTTGTTATTGGTTTTTATGATAGGAGGCGGTCTTGACATTCGGTTTGTAAACAAATACAAATGAAATATAGGTAATGTTTAATATGCGTGCAGCCAGGTCAGAGATCCGAGTCGTATCGGGATGAAGAGGCAACCGATCAACAAACCACGTGGCAACATCGCTATACCCTCCTCTTTTTTCCCCTTTCCTGTTGCTTGATGTCCCTTACATCGTCTCCCACTATAATCATCGACTGCATCGAGGCGAAAGCACATTTACATTTTTTTGCGTACAGTACGTTGCAACATTCTTGCTTTGAGGTTTCAACTACCGATGGCGCCACTCCCAGAATCAGTAAAAAAATACATACATATGTTGTATATTGAAAGAAAAATAAGAAAGAATTATAAGTTCATATTCAGGGTCGTAGATAATACATCACGGGGGTTCTTCATCATGTTTTGTGTTTTTAGATTGAATTTTATTCCATATCTCAGTTTCTCCATTATGTTAACCTACTAAAGACTATGTTAACGCAACGTTGCATTAATAATTTCTTTTTAATCGATTCACATTATTGAATACATATGTTGTGACTATTGTGATTAAGAAAAGAAATTCCAAGAATATACTCGATATTCTATCTAAATTTTACGACTTTATTAAGTTTGAAAAAGTAGAGCATTTTGTAACATTATAATAATTCTTTCTTTTCTTTAAATTACAACATTCTTTTCCTTGTCTTCTATTTATAATGAACTTTCACAATTATTCTAATACATCTTTGGTACTTTAACAGAACAATAACTTACTTTATTTACATTTTTTTCTAATAATGCGTTTATGCACACATTTACATATTATTTTATTGCTTGGTGCTTAATGGTTTAATCAGAATTATTTAAGCTTAATTTTTATGAATTTTTTATATATTTCTCCGAATGAAATTATTCGAATTTTATGCTTATGTAGAGAGGATATATTTTTGTAGATTATAATAGTAGGATGTCGTCCATTGGATGGAATCTAAAAGTTTATGCATTATCAATGATGCTTCAGTTCGAATCATTGAACATTTTGTTACGCTCCTGAACAATATCATCCTTGAGAAAAACAAGGACGGATGGGTAACGTACAGAGCAAATTCGGCATATCGAAGGAAAACTGGTTTGCCTTCACGTAGTACTTATTACGATGCTTGTCGAATGAATACCAGTTTGTGAAATGTGAACGCATTTCTAAGTACATAATAAAGTTGCCGAAATGAAGTACACCCCTCTAGATTGCAAAGTTTTATTGAATGTTACCTGTGATGCGCCACACGTCACTGACCTGCTTTTAAAATTGAATTAAGACAAAAGCCATATGGCATACGATGTGAATGAACAAATGCAATAAAATAATCTGTAACCAAAAGATTCGAGAAGACACATTTATAAAAACCAAATCATGTTGATGAAGGTTTTGATATTTTCCATTATACGTATTCAATATATATACAGTAAATAATAAAAAAATTATTTATATACATTCATAAATATCATGATAAGAAGGTAGAAGTATTTCAAGAGTTTGTAGGGAAAACAAAAATTAATATTTTGGGACATTCCATGTTTCATCATATTCACACATTACTTTGTTGTGGTTTCACGGTTCCTATTTTTAGATACCAGTTTTATCGATAGACCATAATTTTCTCTATTTCTTTTCTTTTCCTTCCAAAGTGATTAATCTTGACTGAATAGTCCCGAAACAATAATCTTAATCATTATATCTTTTTATTAATAAACAAAACATATTTCTGTTTATAATAATTTACAAGTTTTAATGTCTATATTATATATAATATAGTTGAATGGAATTATATTTTCTTCATTAATCTCTCTCAAAATGACACAGATCTCCACGCTATAACGATTCTATAATTAGTTTAACAATGATGGATATTAGTAAAATGAAAAGTACTATAATTTCATGGGAAGAAGATATACATTGTGTCCTAATACATGGTGCCCTTGATTCAGCACGTTTCATCAATAACGTTTAATATAGATATTAACAATAGTGTAGTATAATATGAAACAAGTGATTTTGGTGATTCTATATAGAAAAAAGTGTAAAGTGTCGATTTCCTTTAGCACGTTGTTTTTCTTTGCAGTTTTATCGTGTATAATATAAAGTGGGGATTCTTGAGATTATGGACGCCCCCTAGTAGCATGCGTGCGTCAGAGAACGTAGCGTCTTGCACGTATACACTGTCAAGCCGAAATCGCGGTGTTAGTTACAGACTGGCAACAAATCGATGTAAACAAGTATAATAAAGATGGTGACGATCAGTGGTTTTTTCTTCGTGACAAATTATCGCGAATGAACTTTTTACATGATTTTTACATACTGTACGGACAGAAACGGAGCTAATTTTGATCTACTGTCACGATCATCGAAACATGCTGTTTTCAGTAAAGGTACATTATTTTCAGGACGCGTTTAAACGTACGGTTCACGATTATGTTATACATGTATGTTCCTATATACAATTCTTCTTTGTAGGTAATTACTTACAATAATAAACATAAACCGATAATAAATTGTGAAAAAATATATTGGAATGAATTTGGTTGGGATAAACTTTTATTGGTTTTTTGTGAATTTGTTATCATGTGATATGCTTTCTTTATGTAAGATTCTACAAGATTTTAATCTGATTGATTATATGTTGTTTTAAAAAATATTATTTAATGTTTCAACTTTTTTCAGAAGCAGTTCGAAAATAACGTGCAAAATGTTTAGTTTTCATAAGCCAAAGGTGTATCGATCTAGTACTGGATGCTGCATTTGCAAAGCCAAATCCAGCAGGTAAGCAACACTATATAAATTTAATAAATATAGTCTTATATATAATATATTGTTTTATGAATTAAATTATCATAATAACAATACAACATTTTTTTGTTTTGTTTATAGCTCAAGATTTACAGATAGTAAAAAGTATGAAGATGATTTTATGGAATGCTTTCAACTTGAGGAAAGAAGAACTGGAGAAATTTGTAATGCATGTGTACTTTTGGTAAAAAGGTGGAAAAAATTACCTGCAGGAAGCAATCGTAATTGGAGACACGTAGGTTTTAATAAATATCAATTGTGTTAGTTGATTATACACATTTATTCTCACACAAATTATATACATTTTTTGTACTTTACAGGTTGTAGATGCACGTGCAGGGCCTGGTATCAAATCACTGACAAAATTTAAATCAAAAAATAAAAAGAAAATGAAAGATATACCTGAAAAATTTGAAAAGATCATGAAAAAGAAACACATGTATTTGAAAGCAGACAGAGACCGAGAACAAAGCCCAGCAATGAGTGATGATTTAACAGGTTGGTTTTTAACAAGTTTGTATTTTTAGATAAAAGATTTTAAAACTATAATTTTACGATTATTTTTTGCTTTGTTCTTTTTTAGAAGATTATTTGAATGGAGATGGTAGTAAGGGTTCAAGTCGAGTTGGTAGTCCTATAGGTAGTGATGATATTCCAGTAACTGAAAAACAATTAGATATGCAAGATGACACAGAATCAAAGGATGATATAACTGTCAATGGTTTTATTGATTTAACATATTTCAAAAGGTTAGTCTTTCATCATTAAACAGTTAAAAAGTTTTAATAATTTATAAACCGAACTTGATAGATTTTTTCTTTGATATTTGAGATATGTATGCTTTTTTTATTTATTAAGCTCTAAAAAAGCTCTTCATAAAGAATTATACAGCTATATTATTTTAGGGAGATCATTTGCTGTGGAACAATATTCAAAGGTCCATATGGAGAAGTAATAGTGGATCCTTCATTGATAAAGCCTTGTATTGGTTGTATAGCTAGACAACAACGACAACAACAAACAAATGCATTAAGTTGCAGTCCTGTACATAGTTCTGCATCTGCCAGTCCTGTTCACAGTTCTGCATCTGCTAGTCCTGCTCATAGCGTAGAGTCTGGTACAGAGGCAACAGTCTCTAAGCAAACAAGCAAAACGTTTAGTGACTCATCATCAGATTCTGGCTATGATGAATCTTCCAATCAAGGAGTTGGAGAGAGTAAAATTACCAAAATTATTCAAAATACAAGTGCTACTGTGAAACCAGCAGTTAAAATACAACCATTGAAAAGTGTTCAACTAAAAGCTATACCAGTATCGGAAGCTGTCAGGTTAAAAACAGATGTGCCAATTAAGTTGGTACCTATAAAACAAATCGATCAATTATCTTGTAAGCCATTGTCTTTAGTTTCTTCTGCTAATGTTACTTTAAGCAGTAGTACTTCACACTCCATCGTTACCGTCCCGAGTAATCCACTTGTCGATTTTGCCATGCACGCAGCCTCCTCCAGGCAATCAGTCTCTAATTAATGTCAGTCTCTTATAGAATTTTAATTTATTTTTTTCTTATATAGTTAGATATATGCTACGATGGAAAATTGTGTGTTATGTATGCTACTATTACCATCCCAGATTACAAAGGCTCTGGATAAGATTGTTTAAGTTTTATCATATCGAGCACAAAGAGTTTATAATGTTATAAATGGTGAAAAAAATGAATTCTTGTAATTAGAATAACTGTTATGATGTACAGTAGATAGATAGTGCTCTTAGGGAAGGTTGCGTAGGATTCATGTCCTTGATCGTTGGTTGTTAAAAAGTATATATATATAAATATATAATTATATATATGATATTGTCATTATGGACGTGAATTCTTGAATTGTATTCCACGTCTGTTAGGTGATTTTTAAGAATGATAGTTGAAGAAGAGCACCATGTTTCTACTGAATACCGTTTGTAGCATATATAAAATCCTCATAAACTGCCATGCATTAATTGCTAACTCTCCACAAATGACTCCAAAATGTGGAAAGTTATCAATTATTTTATAAGTTTAATAATTAGCTACGTACATCAAAATACTGTGATGACATTGTAATGTAACATGAGATATAAGATTATTATTCAGCAAGTGGCAGTTTATACTATCTTCGTCCTAAGCATTAGTTAATGTACTCTATGGTATACAAGTTTTCTTATCCATAGCTTTTTGTTGTCTGGATTATCTATCATTGCAATTCTATATGTGAATATTTGTATAGAAGTTCCAAGATGCCAATCACATTTCAAACATTTGGGTCCAAAAATTTTAAAAAAGAATTCACTTAGGGTCATGATAGCTACATTGTACCAAATGCATTTGATATGATCCATATAAAGGTCCATGACGTTAAAATTAAGTAATTCAACTTAAGAAACGAATGTGTTCAGGTACTGTAAATCCTGACCCACTAATAGCAATAATATGAAGAGTAACTTTATAATAAAATAAATGAAGTCTATCGAATAGCATCATATCAATATGATGATATATTTAGGCAGTATTATTAGAGAGAGAAATTGAATGAGAATATGGCAATCAGATTGGCAAACTGGACCAGCAAAACTTTGTTATAATATTTCAGGGTGACTGCAGCATTAATATAAAAACAATTGATTAATCCAGAATAACGACATACAAAATAAGAGTAATGTTAAATAAGTGAAAACTGTTAGTTCCTAGTTTTCAAAGATGGGCACATAACCGAACAAAAGCACATAAAAGTACCTGTTGAAAACAGATTTCTGTGATCATTGGAACATTTTTCTATTTTTTTTTCTTTTTCTTTTTCTTTTTCTTTTTTCTCTTTTTTTTTCTTTTTCTCTTTTTTTTTTGATCAATAGGTAATCTTATACGCACAATAATTATCCAAATCGAGATATATATATTTAACCCAGAAGTTATTACGAATTTTTTAGAAACATATTTTATAAGATACATTTAAAATAACATGTAAACTCAATATTACAAAAAAAAGTAGCACTTCTTCATTTCAAGTTAAAATAATCTTAATCATGAAACCAAAGATGTGTGAAAGATATGTATTTATTTTATATTTGGGACAGATAACCCGATGAATAATATAAATTTTTATTTGACTGTAGAATCAAAATTAAAATTATACATGTGCAATACACAGTAATTGTTTTTATGTAACATTATGCTTAATATAAAGTCTTTTTATAATCAATTAAATTTTAATAATAATCTACTTCTGGGGTAGTAGCAATTTTTATAATATTTCTCTCACACAGGCATTTGGTTTAAAATTTTTTAATTCCGCGTTTTTGCTGCCCATCTGGCTTAAGCTCATTGACAATCGTTATTTAACAAGGAAACGATAACAGTTTTTCATATAAAATCAAACATCGAAACTATGATTTGTATAAGGACAACGTCGATGATACTTTGTCCTTTTACAAATTTTAATTGTACATTTCTTTGGACTAGGAGACTTTATGATCTCTTTACTGTGAATATTAATAACTATGTTTTTGTTGTAACTCACACGTTATGATTTATATAATAATTAATATATGTCACAAATAAAGGTTGGATCATAGGTTAATAATAATACTATATATTGAATTTTTAAAAGCGGGAATAAATTTTAAAACTTAAAAAAGCTCATATTACAATTAAGATTTCTATAATATACTCGTTCAACGTATAACATATAATTTTTTTAAACGATCTTTATAAACTTTCTATGATCCTTCCTTAAAACAAATAAGAAATACTTGTTTAATTTATTTATTTTGTAAGTTTATTTACTTGCAATATATGCTATTCCTTTTTTCTATATAAATTTATATATATTTTTATACAAATTAATCTCTGCTTTTTATGGAATAAACTTTCTGTAGCACTGCCAGAAAAGAGGGACACAAAGAGGAATATTTAATTCCAGGTCAATCTGCTGGCAATATTCAATGAACTATTTATTTTCAATTAGCTTACATATATATACATATATATAATATATATTAATCTATTATTGAGTTATCTACATCTTAAGAGAAAGAAATTATAAATGGTGCCCACAGATTGATTAAACATTAGGAGAACATCATAAAATAAGCTTACATAAGAAAATTTTGTAACGAATACAAGAATGGTCTCTTATTTAAAGTAACATAATTACGTGATATATAAAGAATAGAAATAATTGTGTGTTTTTTAGTGAAAATGTGAATGATAAATTAAAACTATATTCATTACAAAGAGTATATATGATATATCGTACAAGCAGCTAATAAGGATAATATTACATACTGTCTGTCGTAAATAGCTGCCGAAAAACATCAAATTATGTTATATAGCATAATGATGTTGGATTAAACATTTTAAAAGGTATTTAATTTTCAATTATTCAGATGTCTCTTGAAAATAGAACTAAATGAAAGGAAAAATAATCGAAATTCCTATGCATTGCTATCATGTAATTTGAATTTGATGTGTCCCTTGGTACAGAGAAATATAGCAATTGAAATACATTTAATATGTTTTGATTTAAAGCAAATCTCGAGGAAAGTTTTACACGGTATAGTTTGTAAGATTTATTGGAACGTCTTGTGAATATGTCGCGAGAAATCGAAAATGATGTACTTAAAAATTTTATTCGTCTTCCCAAGCGATTTTTTTTTTAATTACAAATAATTATAAATTATTGCCTACTATTAAAACTATTAGTAAGCTATTCATTCTGATAATTACAAACTCAAAAATAAATGACCATCTTTCTCGAGATTAATTTCTTCATCGTTTCAATAAATCTTACAAATCATAGTTATTTTCCAAGAGAACGGAGGCATCACGCAAGTCTCTTTAATGTACATCGCTCGAAATTTATAACATGTCAATTTTCTTCTGTTGTGCAAAGGTACATAATGGTAAAAGGTCTTTAGAAGAATAGAGGAAAATCAAACTGTGAGAGAAAATTGACATAAATTACTGATTTTTATATGAAAGTTTTATTACACATATATACATTCGCATCGTTTGAATACGTCGTGTACGTTAACGTTGGAAAATGTACTCAAAACCTATGACAAAGTAAGAAGAAACTATTGTAATCTATGATATTCGAAAGAACATGTGATTTTGACAAAAGATCTGCGTGACTTTGGCGGATCGTTGTTGTCGAATTGCAGTACTTCTTTTCACGATCGTATTTCACAAAAATGTCCCTTGAAAAACAAGAACTGCTAATTGATTAATTGAGCGAGAGGGAGAGAGAGAGTAAGAGCGCGTGAGCGAGAGAGATACAAAACAATTAAAAAAAAAAAAAAAATGGTGCAAGTATTTTACTACAGTGACCTGGCAGATTCCGATATTAACATATTTTGCGATGAGATACGTAAGAACGATTCTTCCCGAAGGAATATACTGTGCAAGCTTCTTTTCTATATCGATCTTTTGCGTAACTGAAATTATTTAGAAAAAGAAAAAAGGGAAAAAACAGAGGATCGTAGGCAACGCAAAAAATTCTAGATCAATCTTACGATCCGTACATAAAAATTTGTCTGATGAACAAAAAGTGGTCATTTTATTTTTATTTTCTTTTTTTTTTTACAGTGATTCTTTACGTTCAGTAATTTTAAGTAATCTATCGAAGCACGATAATTTATATAGCTGCATTTATTTATATGCATATGCTAAAAGAAATTATGGTGCGATTCTTAGTCTGAAAATTTTGAGTATTTTTCGTACACTCGTATTTTTATTTTTACAGATTACAAGCCGGTGTTTCTCCTTATCTATAGTTTGTTCCTTTTCATTCAATTTATTTTTTATTTTTTTTTTTTTGTTATTCCTCTTTTTCTTCTTTTTCCTTTCTTTTTTTTTTTTTTTGTTTTTAATTAAATAAGTTTCATGTATAGGTACTGATGTATCGCATCAGACTTCTTTTTGTTTTAAATTCACATACATCGAGAGAGAAAGAGACAGACAGATTAAAAAGGAATGACAATTTCGAGGCATGATATAGCATGTGGAAAACATATATAAATGTGATGTATACTAGCTCACGAAAATATTCGAACGACGATATATATAAATATATATATATATACATACGTATATAATTGAACTAGATACAGATCCTACAGAATAGATAATACATACTGTAATATTTTGAAACAGAAATCAGTGAAATTTATATACATGTTCTCCATACATAACAAATGTATCAATTTCAAAACATCTACTATATTATAGGATCTGTGTCTAGTTCGATTGTAAATATATCATCATTTGAATACATTTGTGTGTCTGTGTATGTGTTTTATAAGAAGATCGATCTCGCAAGAACGTTTTAGTTGTATGGTGATAATGGTGATAATGGTGATGATGATGATGATGATGATGATGATGGTGATGGTGATGATGATGATAATGAATAGACCATCGTGATTATGCTGCAGCAGAAACAGAGAAAAAAAAACTTTTACATCAATTTATTAAAGATATAACGATTGTGAGACTGATCGATGTATTTAGAAGATAACTTTTATTTACATACAACTATTAGAGATAGGCGAGAATATATTGTACCATTCGTGCATATATTATTAATGAAATTCTAATGATAATAATAAGAAACGATGACTGCCGCAACAAATATATCTCGTTATCGCAATGATTATTATATACATACGGTATGGAACATTTGTACATACATACATATATATATATACATATATATATATATATATATACATGCATACATACATATATGTATATATATATATATGTGTATATATTAATTTTAGACTAACATGTCCAATTCCAATCATTGTACAATGATCATGGAAGTATTAAATCGTTGATCGATTATCCCATGGTTTGTTTCCTTTTAAAACATAGCGCAACTAATGGGACGGTCGATTATTACGATTGAAAAGAAAGCAAAGTATGCCACTTTTCGCTATGTACAACTTTGTAATAAAACGATTTTACTTTTAAGGAATCCATCAGTCATGCAAATTGTAAAATGATAACGATTGTACATCATGAAATTATCATGATGATTCTTAACGTAGTCCAACACACATATGATTATATATATTTTATCTTGATTGATTCTTCTTTCTTTTCTTTTTTTTGTAGAAAAATTTATAGTTTGAATATAGATTGTATTTATACGTATTGTATATCTTTCTTTATTTCTTTTTTATTTTTTACAATATGTGTCGTCGACATGACGTTAGAAAGAGCAAAGCAAACTCGACAAATCAACACCAATCGTGAATCAATGAATTTGTATTATATCAATATCAAGAAGGAAAAACAAAAATGATATGTACTTCTATTACATATTATATATTATATACATATACATATACACGTATAGAAAAGTCTGTGAGATACCAAATTTTGATAGATAAATAAATAATATAAATCGTATATATATATATATATATATATATATATATATATATATAAATATAGGTCATACTTAAAAGGGATGCGCAATATATTAAGAAATGTATCTCTTACTTTTATGTTTTTGGTTTATACAGATTTACGAGAAAAAATCTATTATTACAATTATATTATAATGATGATGATGATTATTATTATTATTACTATTATTATTATTATTATTATTATTATCATTATTATTATTATTATTATTACTATTATTACTGCTACTATTATTTACGTCTTTACTGTTCAGCTGTGATGATTAGTCAGTACGACGTATTTAAATTTTTTTTAGAAGAGGCATCAGCAAGCTGTTCGAACGATTGTAAATGAGAGTTCGCTATTGCGGGGATTCTCAAAAGTAGATCGAACGAGTATAAAGTTCATGAAAACAGATTGAAAACTGAAAACTCGTGAAAGGTAGAAGATTAAGATATCGAAGCATTTTGCATTTGAATGTCAGAAGTATTTTACTGGACGGTGATCTTGAGATATTAAATCGAGCAGCTTTTTTAACCCTCCATGAAATGTTTCTATGTAGAAATAAGCTTATAGAATTAAAATATATTTGACTGAAAAAATTATCAAGTTCTGTACCTTATCGTACATATTTAAAAAAAAGAAAAAGAAGTGAAAATTGTAAAAGTGCAATTAAAACACTGTGGTGAAAAATATATTTCCTTAAGACCAAAAGAGTTCTAGGAAAGGAACAAAAATTGAATATCGAATGAAAGTGCAAAATGCTTACTCGAAATATTATATATGAATCCATATTGATAGTTTTTTGTAGAAATTCTTTGTATTCATGTCTTACTTAATAATAATAAAAAAAAAAAAGAAAAATACAAGAATACAAATTTCTAATTTGAAGCAAAATACAAAGGGGCAGAAATAAAATTTAATCGAACGAATACATACGTAAATATTCATGACGTTGCGGTACCAGGAAGTTTGAGAAACCCTGCTCTACGAATTAAGTTCTAAACCATTCTTTTCAAGTCCTAAAACGTCATTCTTGAATCATTAATTTTTTATTTTTTATACGAACCAATTAGCAATACTAATGGGATATTTTCATAATTTTCACGTAATTAGAGTGATAAAAAGTAAGTTATTAAAACACGGAATCAAAGCCAAACAAATGCGTATATGATAGGGCGACTAAAAAACTATACGCGCGCAATAATTAGATTTTATTAGCGTAAAGATCGTCAACTGGCCAAACTTCCCCCGGATATTTCTTTTCCCGATACAAAATAACTGTAAGTGACCGTAATAAGATCCTACAATTTTCTGTACGTACCAATCGAGAATAAAAGGAGCATACGTTATTGTCATTACTCTTAGAGATACTAAATGGTATTTGTAATTTATATATATCTTTACACGTCTATATATAATACATAAATACGTAAAACTGTAAATAGAGATAATGGAAGTTTTTTACGTTATATCTACGATCTGATATATATAATATATTTACATGCATCTTATAAAATAATGCTTGTGTACATTGCATACTAAATGAACATTTTTATCTATTGCGTGATAAGCAAAACCACGCGAGAAGTATTATGTACTTATTCCAATTGTTAAATATTGATTAAAATATTATATATAAAATTCATATAATTTTTCATGAATCATTGCATCGTGTAAAATATGCATTTTCGATAAAATTTAGATAATTCGTGAGTTCTATCAGTTTGATTTTCTAATGGCAGCTCGTTTTCTTTATCCATTGATATCTATGATATTTAAGTATGATATTTTATGTTAAGAATATATATATTGCCTTTCTAACGCTGTTTGTTGTATATTTGGTGAATAAACGATGATAATTTTAGCAGCTTTTTGTGCTAGCTTCTCGTATCTACTCTTTTAGTCTTTGATCAGATAACGTTCAGGAATTTCTTTTTTATATAGCTGTTTCTTTCCGACAATTTTGAATCTTATCTTGTTTTTATTGTTTTCGTTATTGGTTTTGTTATTATTAATTGTTATACTCTTATATTCTTTTGCACAATCAAGTATGTAAAATATTTAATATTCTCTCTATTCCAATAAAAATATTTTTTCTATTCCATACTCTGTCAAAAAAACAGGAAATATGAAATATATCCAAGGGCTATGAATTTATACACAAAAATTTAAGCATTAAAGAGTTAACATTGAGGTTTAGGTAAATCTGCCAATTTCTGTATTACATACTTCGAAATTTATATCTCCATAATTGTCTTTGTTTTAACAAATTCAATTACTCAAATATTTCAGTTATCAGGTATTCAAGACAAGCATAATACATAAGTCATCTTTTAGCAGAGTCATATTAACAGACCTTGACACTCATATACCGAAAGTATAGGAGGAACCGTTGAAAGATTGAGTCGTGAAAGATCAATATGGAAGACAAGAAGAGTCTCGTTCTGCGCATGCGTGACATGTTATGAATATCTCAGACAGAGACAGAGACACTCTACTCATCTCTGTCTGTCTCGCAAAACGAGACCTTACCGAAGGAAATCTTGATCTTTTTCGACTCAAAAGACGGACGGGTTTTTCTAGAGAGTGTCTAGACCTATTCATATGACCGTGTTTTAAAGCATAAGCACTAAATATTATACAAAAATGATTACTACAAGTGCATGTACACCTATACACTATTCTAATGATTCGAAAGAATATTATATTATAATATATTAAAATTATTCTAATTTCACTTAATTTTAATTAAAAAATTATGGTAGAAGTACATCATAGGTGTATATTTTTAACTATTATCCGTATCATGTTTTCGCCAGGAAAATGTCACGTGTTAACGGATAAACGGCGTGAGAATAGTCGTCATACCTATTCTGGTTTCTGCACGAAGTGCATGAGTTTTGTTAATGCACCTACTGTACAGTTTGTGCTTCTTTACGAAATTGTTGTTTCATACGTGAGTATATTTTGAACTTACCTCTTAAATAACTTACAATTTTTATCAAAGCATTCATATAAATTTCATGAATAAGAATTTATCGATGTTTTATAATTATAATATTACAAACAAAAAACTACTATGATACAATATTTTTATATAATTATATATAGAATTTAAGTTCTCGTAATATAAATAGATTTTTTTATATCACATAATATAATGTAGAGCTATGATCATTCAACATATTACATCGATAAAACGATACATACAAAATGCATATAAAAAGATCAGTTCATTCGAAATAGTATCAAAACAATGTTTTCATACGTTAAATACATTAAAAATATGTAAATTCGAAAGATTTCATTGTTAGCTTCCGGTGGCGTTGGGAATATTAAAAAACCTCTGTTGCGCGAAGTTGAGATTGGTAATACTGTTCGTGACGTGAAACAAGTGTTTATTTTTTTTTTTTGGTTGCATAGTGTTGTCACAGGAGCAATGTGCTAGATATCTGGTGTATCTCCCTTTATAGATAAAATTTTAAAATGATAAAGATCATCCGACCGCGATTAATAACCTTCGATGTCACTGGTACGTTGCTGATGACGAAATTGGAGGATTACGTCGAAATTGGCTCTCAGCACGGCCTGTCACTTGATCGACGCAAATTGGCGCGAAGCTTCAAAAACAGCTTTCATAGACTTAGTCTAGAACATCCTGTTTATGGGAAACACACAGGCATCGGATGGGAAAATTGGTGGAGGCAACTAGTTCATAATGTTTTTAAGGACCAACACAATAACATTTCGGATGCTACTTTAGATAAGGTGATAAAAATCATCACGATGTCGGAAATTTATATTTTACTATGAAACGGATAAAACAAATGTTCTATTTGATTTTTTCACATTTAATTTTTAACAAACGATCATTTATATACAATTCTGTAAAAGTATTAATCATATCTAGATATGGCTTAACGGTGTTATTTATTATAAATGAAATTAATAATTTTAAGGATGAATTAAACTTAAAAACCGTTAAAAAAAATTGAACCTTTTAAATGAATACAAATCACTTACATTTCATTATTATCTGCTGCTTGTTTTAGCAATAATTTTATATCTAAGGAATATATTTTTATTCTTATTAACTTCAATTTTGGATTTCCGTGATTAATAAAAAAATATATATTGTAAGATGGAGGAAGTACCATCAAAAAGAAAGAGAAAAATAATTACCGAAAGAACTTAACCCAAACTCATACCTACTATCGATGACCCTTTTTATCGTTATGACCCATAGGTTGCTAACAGTTTGATAAGATGCTATGGCACGAGTATGTGCTGGCACAAGTATCCAGGCACTATCGAGTTACTGGACTATCTTAGAAAAAAAGAACTGATTTTGGGAGTAATATCGAATTTCGATGAGAGATTGGAAGCGATACTTGAGGATACAAGGATACGTTCTTATTTTTCTTTTGTCTTAACATCCTACGATTTCGGCGTGGAGAAACCAGATACTTTGATATTTGACGAGGCGCTCAGGTTAACAAAAAAACGGCATAGTATCAACATAAGTCCCCAACAAGCGATACATATTGGCGATTCTGTCAATAATGACTACATTGGTGCTAAAGACGCAAAATGGAATGCAATTCTTATTCAACATGATAATCATACTGGGAACGAAAAAGAAGTCCCTGCGGAGGACGTGTTTAGAAATCTTCGAGATTTGAGGGTACACCTTTCTACACTTTTAGATGGGGGCATGTAGTGTATGCGATTTAATGAAACGAATTTGAAAATAATATTTTAATCATCAAAAAATTCAGACGTTATTTCACCAAAAGAAGACACATTTGTCTATGACAAAATAAATAATATAATTGATAAATATCGTTAATATGTCTCTTTCATATTAACAAAATTGACTGTTAGGAATAGAATTTTCTATATCGTATTTTACGACTATGAGAGCGTTTATTGTTAAATTGTAAGATAAAATCGAGAAATATCTCATACGCTTATATACATAATGTAATTTTTTATGAATATAACATATGTTTAAGTTATACTCAATGAACATGTAAGATCATAATAGCAGTTACGGAAATATAATTCAGATGATAACTAATGCCATACGTACATATAGTTTTATTTTATGTATATATAAATGTTAATAATAACTTATGTACCTCTTCATACTATCTGAACTCAGCAACATTTAATAATATGCTAGTATCACTACTAGTAAATATAGTAAAAGACTATCTTAAAGAAAAAACACATCTTATCATACATTTATATTTTTATACAAATATAATTTTCTATTGCTTCTACAGTTCTTTATCATTTTCATTCAACATATTCATGTATAAATTAACTGAACTTTTTATCAACTTTTTATCAATTGTAAATCAAATCACATTAATGACAGTTAAACGATTACTGATTAAAAAACTGTATAAACGCATGGGTGGACTTGCGTTATCACTTCCCATTTCCTGGTAAAAAGATAATAGTCTAAATTGTCAGCATTTTGTAAGCGATAGACATCGAATTATAAATATTGTACAATTTTTTTATACATAAAAATGTTTGTCAGTACACATCGTATTTGTTATCAATTTAATATTCGTCTCTTTTCATTGCTATCCTCAATCGTTCATTCTCACTAACACAATATTATTTACAAATTTTTATAATAACGTTTTTAATAAAACTCTACATTTCCACATATCCTATTTAAAGAAATTGAAAACAACAAATTGAAATATATTGTAGTGTAATATTGATAATAGTAGAAAGAAGTCATCGTTTCCTGAGTAATCTCTTTCTCACTTCCGTTCTAACAAGATATGAATTACTGGTCACGAGCTCTAACAAAATAATCTGTAATTTTCGCTTCAACTAACAAAAATAAAAATCTCTTGTAAATCATATTCTTAACCAAACATTCTATATTAATGTAAATCTATATACGTATATAAAGAGAATATACATTTTCAAATTCTTAAACGAATTTTTCTTATTCAAAAATTAAAATCCAGAAACATGTTATTGTCCTATCTTTTATTGTATATTTGCATACAGTATTGGTAATAATAAAATGCGAAATGTAACCCTAACGATTTGGTCATTACATTTCTCTTGGCCTACACTTTCTACCAGGAGTGGCGACGCATTACCACCACAAATATCAGCATCGGCACATTCGACTTCCCACAGTCTCACTCACAGACTCCCTCTCGTTCAGTTTCTTACTGAGCTGTTGCTTGGAGAGAGGCTTTCTTCATGGTTTTCCAATTCTCCGTCGGTCGATGAGGTTAGAACAAGAATTCATTTCTCTGTTTTTAAAATTCGCGATGCTTGTGTGAATTCTGTTGACCAACGTACTAGTGAACACTTCGCGAAAAATTTGTGATTTATGCGAGATTGTGAATGTCGAAATTTTACTGCTACTTTAGTAAAAGATTATTAAAGGCAGATAATTTTTTTTTTGGTTAAAGTTTTACTTCTATACTTAATAGAGTTGTACAAATATATGAATCGACAATTTAACTTTTTACATTATAACTTGTAAATGTTTACTCAAACTGCGGTTCGTGATTCATGTTCTGAAATGTGTGCTCGTAGAGAATATACCCATATTTATCTCGTAGATTTTTAAAACGAGTATCGTTAAATATAATATTTTAATTTTTCAGATTTTTGAAAAAAGTGAAAAGTGGTGTTCGATTTTATTCAAACAGACGCCACCTGTGTGATATTATAGAAGTATTTTAATTTGAATTAAAAATTATCTAAACGATTTTATTATTTATATTGTAGCCTATAGAATTGTCGTTCGTACACAATTTTAATAATGTCTTTATTTTACGTGGTAATTTTATGTTGAGCGATTTCTATTCGCCATTCTTTTTAAGTTTTTATTTAGTGATTAGTTTTTAATAGAAAAATTTATAAATATAGAATAGAATATAAGATATAGAACATCTTACTTAAATCGTAAAAATTTAATTACTCAAATTTCATAATTTAAAAATATAAATTATAAATATGACAATAGTCTTTAGCTTTTATAAAAGTTGCATATAACCTTTTTTATATCAAGTTTAATATACTAAGAGTGAATAACAACGACTCTAAGAGCTAATACAAAGATTAATGAACATTAGGTAGATAAGAAGGCGAAAACCGTTCGCGGAATGCGGTCTCAGCAGTAGAAAATTATTATTGGGGGTGTCCTTGTCGATGGGACCGATCGAAAATCAGTGCTCGCTCTAATCTTCACAAAAATTCAGAAAAGTGGGAGTTTGATACGGATTTACGTACCTCTGCCAAATAAAAGTGTATCGAAATTACGACAAAGAAGACTCGTCGAAAAAGGTTCAAACATGACTAGAGGAAGACACAAGAAGATGTTAATGTTAATTCCAATGCTCATGGTGGCAGTATTTGCAGAACCGGACCCCTCGGACGATCTATACCGTGGATTTCCAAAATATCGAGACGAAGATAAATGCTACGATGACAGCGGAAAGCCACAGGTTCGTGCTCCTTTTGTTAATATGTTATTTATTTTCTTTGTGAAATAAAAATAATAGTGAAAATAAATTTTTTATTAAACTTTATGATTGTAGAACATAATTTTGAAAAATTTTGACGTAGAAGAAAAATAATTTGTAATACACGTTAAATGGTGTTATATTCGATTTTTATATACTTAAATAGTTCGATATTAATTTCAAATGCATTTGTTATATGTTCCATAGAATATAGTAATCTGTTTGAATTTTTCGAGATTTCTTTCGTAAGCATCGGTCACTCTCTATAGTTATGCTAGTCTAGGAACATAAATACGAGCAGTCTGCTATTTATTCTTAGTCATCAGAATTTGGTTTCTTTTTTCGGTATTACTACATTAGGTTATCACAGTAAAGGTTCGAAGTTACATCAACTTTCGATGATAACCGTAGAGATAAAACTAAATAGACCCTCTAAGCACTGAAAAACGGAAAAAGTTCTAAAATACTAATTCTGTATATTTCATCTTATTTTCTACGTCATCCTATTGTATTTATCGTTAGGGCAGTTAAAATTTAATTTTAACGTAGTAAAATTCTTTGGATAATATATCCTCGCGAGAATTCTGTAGGAAATATAATTTTGTAGAAACGACTTGGGACGGAAATGTGTAGCATCCTAGGTGACCTTGCAACATTTGCGTGAGCTACTATAGTATATTAGCGTTTAGAATTAGAACATTAAAGAACAGAAAATAAAAAATTCTTTTTCAAGAAAGAAATTTCTTTTCCAAGAGAAAAAATGTCCATATTTTATTTTTGGAAGCACGAGGATAAAAAAGTAATAATAAGAAACCAATGCAGTAAAAAGGATATAAATTATAAAACAAAGAAATCTTTGTAATGTTTCAATAAAAATTTGCGGTTCTATTCAACTAACTTTGAAATGATGATTTTCAATGCCCTGTGTTATAGAGGTGTATACCACCTTTTGAGAATGCGGCATTTAACGTACTTATGGAAGCAACGAACACGTGTGGCCAAGACCGGCCAACAGAATTTTGTAAACAGACTGGCGTCCAAAAAAAGTCTTGCGAGATATGTCAGTACGGAGATCATCAGGCTTTATACCTTACCGATCACGACAATAACGACAATGCAACTTGGTGGCAGTCAGAAACAATGTTCGAGGGTATCGAATATCCAAATCAAGTTAATCTCACACTACATTTAGGTATGACACACAAGATGCTACATTAATTATAGTAGAGCTCTATTTATCTAAATTCTGCGAAACTATCAATTCATATATATAATAAGAATACACTGGCTTTCTCCATTATTTCTCATTTTCCATTCGTATAATGGAAATTTACGTTCAGATAAGCGAATTCAATGGGCAGGACTACATGTGAACGGGTATTAACCAAAAATTTTGTCCAATAAATGGAGTTCGAAATAAATGAGTTTCATTATTTATGCTATCATAATAAAACGGTCGTTTCAGTGTATTAAAATTTGCCCGCGATGTATCAAGTATTGTGGTTTAATTCAAATGTGGCTGTGGTTTGGATCGTTTTAATTGAGATCATTCGTCGCGGAATTATAGTAGATAACGTCGATGAATCTTACACTATAGATAGAGGAAGGCAGTTCATTCATCGGTTTTCGCGATGAACTTTTAACATGTCCTCAATGATTGTCGCTCTCTATTTCTCCCCTTTTAATCTTTTTTCATTTCACATCCTTATCTATGAGGATGCGTGTGAGATGAGATAATTCTCGGAACCACGAACTGATGGAGAAATATACATATAAGCGGGCCTTCGTTCTTGTATTAATATTTTATTTTGTAAGCTTTTCTCTTTAACAGTCATTGCTTATCGTTGTAATATTTTAAAAATTTTCTTCAAAAATAATTGTAAAAGTTGCTGTCGAAATTTAACGCGAAATTGAAGTTATCTTCTTGTGCAAACAGGAAACACGTTATTTCAATATTTATTGTTAAAGTTAGAGATAACATATACAAACTTTAGTTTCAATTAAGATGCTAACGTTGTGTCTTTAGCATTTACTAGTTGTACATGCCACTAGAAGATACCCTTTCGTACTTCTACAACGCTACGACATTTTCCTCTATTGAAAATTGATAGCGTTATATATTTTAAAACGATGCTTATCGTGAAATAGTTTTGCCATACGTGTGTAAACTAGTTCTAACAGCATGTCTCGAGAACCCGGATAATAGTGGAAGTTTCTTAAAAACGTGAAGAACATAGAATCTCTGTCTGTGTACCACGTGTTCATTTAGGAAAGAATCAGCCACTTGCACCCCGCTGGCTTTACAGCGAAGAATTACACTGGCGTAGGATCCTTTTATTTCGTAATAATTTCGATATTGTTCAAACAATCATTGAAATAGTTGAAAACATGTTTCTCAAAAAATATTTAGTTAGTGCATGTATAAATATTTATGACACGATATTGATATTATGTACTATTAATAATGATAATAATAAAAAATAAATTTATGTGCGTATTTTTTATATTTTTTCTCACACAATTTAAATTTAAATTTTGAACAATTATAGGCAAAACGTTCGATATAACTTACGTTAGAGCACTTTTCGAGTCGCCGCGTCCAGAAAGCTGGGGTATTTACAAGAGGAAGAACGAAAAATCGCCATGGGAACCTTTCCAATTCTATTCCGCGACCTGTAGAGATACTTACGACTTACCGGATTTAAAGGAAACTGTACGAGGAGATGATACCAGAGTATTGTGTACTTCCGACTATTCCGATATATCGCCTTTGACCAAGGGTACCGTTGCATTTTCCACTCTAGAAGGGCGACCTTCGGCGTACAATTTCGAAACTAATCCATCATTGCAGGTACAGTTTATCATTTTATCATTTCATAATTCATCGCTAAAATCGCGTTTCTCTATTAACAGTGACGCTGTTTAATAAGGATCGTATAAAGATTTCATTTCGGATTTATATAAATAATTATATAAATTTGAATAATATAAATATAATGAATAATATAATATAATATAAATTTGGAATTATATAAATTTATATAAATTTTTTATGTAATAAAATGATTGATAAATAATATATCTTAGAATGAGTAAATGACGAACGCTATCCTGGTTTTAAGGAATGGGTACAAGCAACGGATTTGAGGATCACTCTGGATAGATTAAACACCTTTGGAGACGAAGTTTTTGGCGACGATCATGTATTAAAGTCCTACTACTATGCGATCGCTGACGTCGCCGTTGGAGCACGTTGCGCTTGCAACGGCCACGCTGGAGAATGTGTAAACAGTACCAGCGTGGATGGAAAAACTCGCAGAGTATGTAGGTAAGATGATTTATGGAGATAAATCTTGCAATGTACCATTACCGATTAAAGATGATTAAATATCAATAATATCTGTGATATAAAATATCACGGTAAACGTCTTCGTGATTTTGTCAATTTTTGCTCAGTAATTGGGAAATACGTACATATATGGAAAATAAACGAGTTTTCGTGTCATTTCATATACCTAAGATCTTAACAAAATATTCAAACGCGGCTGCGTCAGTCTTTTCACTAATTTTCAATCACAAATTTCAAAAAGACAAAATTTAATTATTCACAGATGCGAGCATAATACTGCTGGCCCAGATTGCAACGAGTGTTTGCCCTTTTATAATGACGCGCCGTGGGGACGTGCCACTACTAAAGATGCGCACGAATGTAAACGTATGTATTGGAATAGCTTTACATAACGTGATTTTGCGAAATATCGTTCAGAAATGAATTAGCAGAAAGTAAGAAGATACATGTCTGTAACTATTCACACGTACACGCGTACACACGCACACACGCATGTCATGGGTATAAATGAAGAGAGGATATCTTTAATAAAGGGTCGGTATGCTGGTCAGTGTGTAGGTGGACCTTGACAAACCTGCTCTTCAAACGGCGGGTTTTCAGGTACCATATTCGGAGACCAGACACCATGATCATATGATAATATGGTACAATGATAATCGTATTATTATTTAGTCCCTTTTTACGCCCCATTTTTGTCATTTCTTATTGAAGTCTAGTAAAAGTATGTAATAAAAGAATTCGTACGTCGTCAATGTCAATGTCATCTCATTAATAAAAGAAGCATTTTTGCTTATTACGAAAAAAGAAGATAATAAGAAAAAAGAAAGATTATTATTAAATGCGTCGGTTGTTTACTGAAAAAAATCAACAAAACGTAAAATTAACAAATAGAACTTCTATTGTTGTTACATTTTTTAATCTTTCTATGATACAGATATATCTCGTATTAGCTCTAATATTGATATCGTTGATAATTATTTATTTGTTTGTAACACAGATCCACACAGAATAGCGTGCTATAAATCTAATATATTGGCATATATTGTTACATACGAAGATAACGAATATGAAGGTACTTCATACAAGGGAGAACAATTTCTTCGGTATTGCGAGTATCACCTTTCCAAGCAGTCGAAGAGAGTTCGCGTTCACGATCACATTGGCATTACCTAACCAGCTTTACCTTTTACGTTCATTGCTTGCTCTGAAGTGGGGACTGTTGGCAATACAGGAGCACACAATGCAGCTTTTCTGTAGATCGCGAGCTCAGTGCTCAAGATACTACGATACAAGCAGATATTTATTACATTGCGTTGATTAGATCGACGCGAATTTTTTTAACAAGAAATCAAGATGATCTTGATTTTATTCAGTGCAATCAAATATATTACTTATCATTAACGAAACGTCGTTGTTGCATCGTAAAATGTCATTAGTAATTATAGTAAACAATTTCTTATAGAAGGGTCAATGTAAACAAACAGTGTTTATCGTTAAAAAAGTTTATATTTGTCAGTGTTTAAACAATACATACATTATAACTTATTGCAACTATGTTGTACCAAGTTAAACAACTTTTTATATATTTTATATTTTTGTGGATCATTTACTAAAAATATAAAAGAACATTCAATTTTTAATTCTTAAAATGAATGTCAAATTTTGATGAAGAGCGGTAATAATTAAGAAAAATTATTCGCCTGTTCTTCGTTTATAAATTGTGTAATGAACTGGTCGCCTAAAATGAGATCAATTGCATGTTTCTTACTTGTGAATGTGATGATTAGTACTTCATCACGGTGGGACGGAATTCTTCCGTGGTATTCGGGATCCAGTAAATATCTAGATAATGTTATTATTCATATTAAAATAAATAGTACACTATCAAAATTATTTTTTATAATATTATTTATCATTATATCAATTTATCATTATTTATTCAGTATTCATTATTGTTTAAATTTTATCTTAATCTATATCGCGACCTTATTTTTCAGCTTGTAACTGCAATGGTTATTCAGAGAGATGCTTCTTCGATAAGGAACTATACAAGGCTTCTGGTCACGGTGGTCACTGCCTGGATTGTCGAGCTAATCGCGATGGCGCGAATTGCGAACATTGCAGGGAGAATTTCTATCAGCGCCCGGAAGACAGTTATTGCGTGGCTTGTAACTGCAACGAAATCGGTAAATTGTTGCGTTCCTCACCATCGCGATCGTGACATTTTTTTTATTATTTATTAATTGATTTGAAATATATTTAAAAAGAATGATAAAAAATCGATTACAATATTAAAAGTAATCTGTACTTTTTGTATTTACTAAAAATAACAAATTAACAAATATTCGATGCCGTTTTATAGGTTCGAGAAGTTTACAATGTAACAGCGAAGGAAAATGTCAGTGCAAACCTGGTGTAACGGGTGACAAATGCGATCGTTGTGCAGCGAATTATTATAACTTTGGATCATACGGTTGCACTTCTTGCGAATGTAACGCTGCCGGTTCCCTTGCAAATGCACCAACTTGTGATCCTACTAATGGTGTTTGTATCTGTAAAGAAAATGTTGAAGGGAAGCGATGTCGAGTGTTAGTAAATTTATATCGTTGATATCTTTAACAGCATAACATGTATAACAAAGATGGAAAACTAAGTAATAATACCGTCTCTATCATAAATAGATGTAAACCGGGATTTTTCAATCTTGCAATGGATAATGAATTCGGTTGTACGCCATGCTTCTGTTACGGACATTCCTCAGTGTGCAGACCGGCGACTGGCTATTCTAAAGTTGTAATTGAGAGTATGTTTGTGAGAGGAACTGAACGATGGAAAGCTACCGTGGCGGGTAACCCGATACCACTTCATTACGATCCTCTTACTCAAACGATATATGCCACGGCATTGGACCGAGACAATGCATATTTTATTGCTCCTGGTAAAAACAAATACATAATAAACTCTTTGCATTTTATATAACTCATTGCATTATAAAGAATAAAATTTTCACAATATATAAGCACAGTAAAGTTTTATATTTTCTTTATACAAATAAATATACTGTTTATTGATGAAAAATGTAATTGCATGCAGACAGATTCCTCGGGGATCAACGAGCCTCTTATAATCAAGACTTATTATTTACACTAAGAATTGGGGAAGCTGGCCCAGCACCCACTGTCCGTGATATAATCCTCGAGGGAGGAAATGGAGAACAAATTACACAACCGATTTTCGGACAAAATAATTATTTACCTTCAGTGACGGTAAGTAAGACAGTGAAGTAACTGTATCAATGGTTTATTAATCCTTAAAAAATTATTTCAGCCACACGAATATCGTTTCAAATTGCATGAACATCCTAGCTATGGTTGGGAACCTCGGCTTTCCTCTCGAGCTTTCATGTCTATTTTATCGAACTTAACAGCTATTAAAATTCGTGGCACCTATACGCATCAAGGTATCTTAATTAAGATTCGTAGATAAAATTGTGTTTATGAAGTTCCTGATGCATTTAATTTTCTTTCTACAGGTCGAGGATTCTTAGATGATGTTAAGTTGGAGACGGCCCTCCGTGGAGCTGCAGGTGAAACCGCTGATTGGGTGGAGCATTGCCAATGTCCCCACGGTTACGTAGGCCAATTTTGTGAATCCTGTGCACCTGGATTCCACCATGATCCGCCTAACGGTGGTCCTTTTGCACTTTGCGTCCCTTGTAATTGCAATAATCATGCAGATATTTGTGAAGCTGAAACTGGTACTTTCTTAGAATGAATTTATAACGAAGATTAATGTAGAAATTTATTCTAGAATCTGAGAATCGATATCTTTTCAATTTATTTTAGGGCAGTGTATTTGTGAACATAATACGGCTGGTAGCAATTGTGAATTATGTAAACGTGGATATTACGGTCACCCATTAAAGGGTACACCTGATGATTGTAAACCATGTCCATGTCCTGACAATGGACCTTGTATATTACTTGGCAATAATCCTGATCCAATTTGTTCCGAATGTCCACTAGGTAGAACAGGTAAGATTAATCTCTTTAAAGAAAAAAGTGTTTCGTCCCGGGTTTGTTAGTGGATTCGCTAAGAAGATAAACTAACAGGCCCTTGCCTTAGACACAGGGAGAGGAGAAGTCGTGTTGGAAAACGTATTTATCTGAAACTAGTTAGAGCAAACGATTACGAGAAAGCATTAGCGTCAGTGGACCTCTGATGGCAAGCATAGGAAGTAGTCCTACAATGTTTTTAAATAGTTTTATTATATATATCATTTTTTGTTTTAGGACCTAGATGTGAAACATGTTCGGATGGATACTTCGGAAATCCTGAAAAGGGTATAGCTTGCAGACCTTGCGATTGTAACAACAATATCGACTTGAACGCTGTAAGAAACTGTAATCACGAAACTGGTGAATGTTTGAAGTGTGTAAATAATACAGCTGGTTTCCATTGTGAAGAATGTCTTTCAGGTAAGTAAAATGTAGCTTTTATATATTTCACGTACTTTTTTGAAATTATAAATAACAGTTTTTATAACATTTAACAGGATATTACGGAGACGCATTGTCTGATCGTAAAGAAGATGGATGTAAGTTATGCCAATGTTTCCCGCCAGGCACAGTCGAGCTCAGCGATGGTAGAGTAGCACCTTGTGAACAATTAACAGGTCATTGTACTTGTAAGCCACATGTAACCGGTCGAAATTGTGATAAATGTGAAGAAGGATATTATCATATTCTAAGTGGAGAGGTATTTCAATCCGCTAATCGTTTCATAATGTATGATAATTACTGTTTGCCTAAGTTAAATAACCACATATTTTTTAGGGATGTACGCCTTGCAATTGCGATGCTGAAGGATCTTACAATCGTACTTGCAATGCCGTTACTGGTCAATGTGAATGTAGACCTGGTATTACTGGACAACATTGTGATGCATGTGTTTCTTATCAATATGGATTCAGTAGAGAAGGTTGCAAGCCTTGTGATTGTGATAATATCGGTTCTCAAGACCTGCAATGTGACGCTAGTGGACAATGTCCAGTAAGTTTATAAAATGTTACGCTATACGATGGAAAGTTTAATTTGTATACATTTATTAGAATAATTAAACCTGTATTATAGTGCTTCCCCAATGTAGAAGGAAGACGTTGTGATCGTTGTAAAGAGAACAAACATAACAGACAAAATGGATGCGTCGATTGTCCTGATTGCTACAATCTTGTTCAAGCTGCGGTCAATAGTCATAGAGAACGTTTAGCTGAATTAGGAAACACGCTCAAAAAGATTAACAGCAGTCCGACAGTTATAAAAGATTCGGACTTTGAGAAAGAATTGAAAAATGTTCAGAATAAAGTAAAGAATCTTCTACAAATTGCTAAACAAGGATCTGGTAGTAAGTATAATTTATTCAATCATTCATACTTTTTAAATGAGATTACATTTAAAAAAATATTTTAGATGAAAATAAAACGTTGGTGGAACAACTTGATGAACTACGTGATCAGTTAAATGAAATTGAAAAAATCGCACAAACTGTAAACCTGACTGCTTTCGATGCACATAGAACTACTTTGGAAGGTTTAATGAACATTGATGAAGCAGAAAAAGTGCTTGATAAAATACATGCTCAATTAACCGTAAGAATAATATTGATATGATATTATATGAAATTTATAAAATTGGATGTTCAACTCAGATTTTAAACATGCTAGGATACAGAAGATTATTTAGCCACAGATGGAGCAACTGCATTATCAAAAGCGAAATCACGCGCGGATCAAGTTGGTCAACAGAATATACAAATGACTTCAATCGCGCAAGATGCGCGTCTATTTGCCGAATTGTAAGTAATATAATTTTATAAACCTTTAGTATTTCTTCATAATCAATATTGCCCAAACTTTACAGAAATGTTAATGAAGCGAAAAAGATTCATGCACTGGCAGAACAAGCACGAAATACAACAATGGAAGCTTATAGTCTCGCAAAAAAGACTATAGCAAAATATTCTAATATGACGTATGTACTTATTTACTTCATCTTAGAATATTGGTAATAACGTAATTATTACCAATATCTATACTAATGGTTATCAAAATCATCTTATCTGTATTATATTTCTTCTAAAAATTTATTTTGTATTTAGCGATGATATTAGAGGATTAGAGAATAAATTAGAGTTACTAGAGCATCGTATGAACGAGGTGAAAAATCTTACCAGCATAGCAGTCACTAAATCATCCGCAGTTTCGCAAGAAGCAATAGATTTACTGATTCTCGACTTAGCAGTTCCACCTGTTGACATCGAGCAATTGAGAAATCAAGTTGAAGACGTAAATAATGAGGTAAATTTAAACTATAACAACTATTATTGTTATCGAAAATAATTTAAATATTGACAATAAAATACATTACAGGGATTACGATTGAAAGAACAAGCACAATTGCTGTTAGATCAAAATGAAAATCTTATAAATGAAATGGTAGAGAAAGTAAGAAAGAGCGAGGAGTTAATAGAATTAGTACAAGATCAACAAGCGGCTACTGCCGAACTTGTAGCCGAATTAGATAAAGCAAATGAAAAAGTAGATGATGCTGTCAAACGAGGAGATCAGACTTTAAAAGAAGCTCAAGAAACATTACAGAAATTGGGTGGTATATATCATATCAACTACTTTTACTAATAATATTTTTTCTTTAAAGAGGAAGAAATAAATGTATTTTTCAATTATAATATTATTTTTAGAATTTCATGCTGAAGTAGAGAGAGAGCGCGTTAAAGCCCAAGATGCTTTAAAGGATATAAAAAATATTGAATCATTAATCATGGATGCTAAGGAGAAAGCTTCACAAGCTGAAAAGATATTAAATGGTTCTGAATATAAAGCCGAAAGTGCGCGTGAGATAGCACAAGATGCTCAGGTTAGTACAGTTAATTCCATATGTAATATATAATGTAATTTATTATACGTTGAATACGAAATATGTTTATATTAGACGCATGCAGAGGAAGCTAGTGCAAAAGCGAACACTATTAGAACAGAAGCAAATAAAACTAAAATAGAAGCACTTCGTGTAGGAAACGAAGCTGAAAAATTACATCAAAGAGTTGATATTACAGATTCCATGATGAAGGAATACGAGAAACGAAGTGGGAAAGATACAAATATTACAACCGAAGTAAGGAATTAGTTGCATGTACTATTTATTATAATAACTACACGGTAATATAATTACAATGTTATTCAATCATTTTTAGGCAAATCATAAAGTTAGTCTAGCTAAGATTAATGTAACGTTAGCATCACAACAACTCGATAAAGCTCTAACTGAAGTAGCTGAAATAATAAAAGAACTTGAAAATTTACCGGAAATTGGTACGTTATTGTTTTGTATCATAATTTTTTAATTTATCTGTACCTTTTTTAGATTAAATTCATTATTTAAAACTACACATTTCAGTATCTAAAAATTTATACATTTGAATTTCTTTATTTTAGATAATACTGATTTAAATCCGTTAGAAGAACGTTTAGCTGCAGCTGAAAAGGAAATTGCAGCTGCAAGTCTAGATCAAAGAATTCGTAATTTAACGGATGCAAAAAATTTGCAAACACAGTGGGTAAAGAATTATGAAGATGAGGTCAGTAGGCTAAGAATGGAAGTTGAGAACATTGATGATATAAGAAAAGTTTTGCCTGCCATCTGTAACAATCGTGTACGACTCGAACCCTAAACCACATTATAAAGTTATACTTAAAAGTTTATTTCATAGCGTTAGAGGTGCCTTAAATGCATTGAAGAAAAAAATAAGCATAAAAATATGTTCAAAATAATAATTACAAAATTAGATATATATCCTTCTAAAATCAAAATGTATACTATACGTTATAACTATCTTAAAAAATTATAAGCCATATTTTGATTACAGACTTATGATAAAATTAATATTATACTAGTGCATCGTCAAAAAAGCAGGATGATATTTGTATATTTACACTTAAATCATTTTATTTAACACCATTTATAATGTGATCTTGCATTTCTTTTTGAAGATTAATACCATGTGCTTATATATACGAGCGACTAAAATAATGATCATCATACCAAAGATTTCATATAGTAGACATATCTTTCCGTTATCATTACCAGGCCATTTGCATTATTCAATTTATTCAACATTTTTGTAATACAACTTATTTGTACGTATGTACAAGCATGTATATAGTATCTATATACAATCATTTTATTGTAATTGCCATACTTTTTAGTCTCCTTTTAAGTTCTAAGAAAATTTCAAAAGTTCCTCCAAAAGAACAACAATTGTTTTAATTTCTAATATACAAAATTGAATGTAATACATTGTATGACTTATTTATGAAATATTAAAAATTGGGAAAACATCTTTAAAATCGAAAGGAGAACGGAAATTCAAATGTATTTTATAATATGTATCATTATGCAACATTTTATATGTGTATAATATAACATTTTTATAAAAATATTGATACATATTTAATATGAATACAAAATAAACAATACGTCGGAAAACATGTAATATGATGTATTAATATATTATTTACCAAAACCTACAAGATGGATTACGAAAGATATTTACTTTTCTGAAATATTGTGAAATGTTGAAATCAATATAATATATGTCAAATACTTGGATATTTCAATCTAGTTATCACCTGCATTTGGGAAAGGGAATTCATAATTATCCTGTCAAAAATGTAATAACTGTAAATATTTATTATAATTGATATTGCTATTAATAATTCATTATTAGAACAGAATTTAACACATTCGTCTAAATGCTATGAAGAAGAACCAATAAATTCTTAAGGAAACTAGGAAATTAAATGAGATTCACTTAATTATAAATAAAATTATTAGAAACACCAATATAGCGGTCAACACTCCAATGGCTACCCATTGTCTCCGATCTAAAACAAACGGAAAGTAACATCACATGCGTCACTTATAAAAAAAGTAGTCAGAATCAAAAGATTTTATCGTCATTCATTGAACAACGGTAAAATTAAACAAGTCACATATGGCATACTATATAAGAAAAATTAATATTTATGTATTTGGCCCTTCTTCAAACAGTAAATATTGTATATTATTTTCAACATGCATTCTTCAACAAACATTTTATAACAGCACTAGATTTTCTACATTGATACTCGCACTTAAATATTGAGTTATAAATTTGCTATTAAGATTTAATCTTCTACATATTTTGAAAGATGTTTGCCATATCCATTCAGTACTTTAAAAGTGCAAAGAATCAATATTATAAACTAATTTGAATAACTTTTAAAATTATATTTTTTGGATTTGAGTTGTTTATACATAACAAGCAATAATTGTAACATTTATTAAATTACAGAAGCATCAAGATAATAATTTTTTTTTAATATTCATTTTTTAGAAATTGCATATACGCATGAATAAAAATTATTTTCGCATAAACTTATAAAAGCGAAAAATGAAGGAAAAATAACATACCTATAAGACTCACATTTATAAACATATTTTAAGCGAAAAAAATCATATTCCATGATTGAGAGATTTTATATTGCTTACTTATATGAGTATTAGAGAAAATGAATGCAGTAAACAAAGTAAAGTGCTGAAAATTGCTTTTAACAAAAATTTAATGAAAAAATATATTCATTATTATCTCTCAAACACAGAATTCAATATATAATGAGTTCTTATACATATATAATATTGTTGTAATTATTATTTGAATAGTTTCAGTGGGTAGGAGTTTGTGGTACTTTACAGTAACATGTACAGTATAAATAAAGTCTCAAATTTTATTTATCAGTATGTCTTCACAATTGGTCATTTATGTGAAATAATAAGGTATAATTTTTTCTTTTAGTTTTTAAATACAACTAGAATAGACAATTTCTCTTTTACGTATGAATTCACAACATTATACTATCAACACTCTTCTAACAATGAATAAACGTGTCAGTTTCTAATTTTCAACTCATTTTATTATGTTTCACTTTCTTAAAATGGAGAGAGAGCTTCAAATTACTTGGAGTAACTAAATTTCATAGTACTTATGAACGATCTCATTCGCATTGAGAAACAATCAATCAACAATCACCATACGTACAAATAATTGTTTTCACATTTTTCTCTTCTTTTTCTTCAACACTTTCCTTTCAAACTTTATATTTTCATTTACATTCGTTACACACATAAACTGACTGGTACTTTCACAATATCGTATGAATATTTCACACTACCAGGTCCTAAACTAGTTTTGTCTACGCTTTAATCAATATATTAATATCACATGTTGTGTACATTGGAAGTAGAAGTATCAGAAGTTTCCAAATTTATTGAAAATGTTTTTCTAATAGCATATATGTATATATGTATACTATATATTTGTCTATAAATTTATGACATTAAAATTTTCTCAGGCACAAATTACTTGTGCTACCTTTTTCTGCTTTGATACATGTTTTGAAATATTTGGCAATATGTTAACATTTCTCTACACATCTAAACTACTTTTTTAAATCCCTATATACTGAGGTATTTATATACAATTTGTTTATTTACCTATATTTTGTTGATATATGTTAACTTTCTTTAATTTTCTGATGTTGCTATTGAATTTCATACTACCATTTAGTGCCTATCGTGCTATGTAAATAAATACTTGAACTGTATTGTTTTAAAATTAACTATTCTGAAACTACAACTGGTCCATTTTAATACTACATTTTTAGAGAGCATTTAGTAAATTTAGATATACATAACTTCTTTAAAAACTATAAATTCCCTAATTATTTTATATACATAGATTTTCAACAACTGTTTACATTAAAAAATTAATCTTTGTTTTTGTTTATTTTTGTTATGATAAGAATAGAAGTAAACATAACATTTATAAGATCTTATGTTTGAATATATTGTGTAAAAAAAGCATGAAGATTATGAAAAAATGAGTATTAAAATATAAATTTTTCAATTTTTCCTTTTATATTATTATAATAAAAATGATAAATAAAATAGCAGAAAAATATTTTATAATTTAAGTAGTGATTTCTACTAAGTGAATGGATCAATTTTTACTTTTATTTCATGTTTACATGTTTTAACTTATTATTATTTTACTAAAACTTTAATCATTTGATAAATAATAAATAATTTGTCAATTTAATACTTAATATAATAATAAAGAACTAAAGAAATTAAAATGGTTATTTCATTATATGAAATATATGAATTATAAATGCTATTTATTTTATTAATTTTTTGCTTTAAAAGTAACTTCAATTTAATGAGACTTCTACTCTCCAATAAATTACTCGTTCTAAATAATCATATAGCAGTATAATCCTATATATATTTGATAGAAAAATCAAATCATTAAAAATAAGTGCAACAGTGCTAAAAATTAGTTTAAATTAATGAAGAGAATGAATAGGAAATGACTTATCCATAGGTAATCACAATATGCAATGTTATTGTAAAGACAAAATGAATTATTAAATTCATTACACAATGCCATAATTTTTCAGTAAATGTTTAAAATTATTAATTTTGTATCACATAAAAGTTAGATATCAATAATAAAGCCAAATATTATAAATAAATTTGAACAAAAGAAAATGGTTAAGCAAAAAGAATATGTGGTTTATAAATATTACTGAATAATTATGGTAAAATTATAATAAAAATATCTATTTAATCTCCAGAACACAAGAAACAATTAGTTATTGTATTTGATAAGGATGATAGAGAAGAAGGTTTAGAGGCAAGATCAGAAACACTAGACGTTGCAGTAGTAGGAGCAGGAATGTAATTATTATAATTACCATTACTCATATGAAGAACTTTGGCCATTTTTTTCATTGTTGCATCGAGTTTAGAATCAGTCACCTCTAGCTCATTACCGAATTCATCTAGCATACTGAAACAATTGAAAACATATATACAAAAACTTCAACTAAAAAGTAATTATATCAACAACAATAAATTTAAATAGTACTGATTAGAAACTTACACTGCTTGTTCATCTAATTCATTATTAATTTGTCTGGATACTGTTTTAAGCGTTCCAATGCTTTCACCTATCATGTCTAATTGTTCATCTTGTTGCCTCATCATGTCATTTTGTTGTTGTAACGTGTCTCCCAAAAATTGCCTATTTGGACTATCAATTTCATTTTCCAATTTACTGTACTTTGTTGTACCATGATTGACAGGAACTCGAGCAGGACTGTTATCTAAGAGTGGCTGTGATAAATAAAAAGATACGGATATATAAATTATTAAATTAAAAATATAGCACATATATATTAGCTATGTACATATTGAAAGAAAGATATTTAATTATTCATTTGACAAGTATATTTAAATTATGCTAATGTAATGCAAAAATCTTATCTTATGAATTACAGTCATGATATCAAATATTAATTTACCGCATAAACCATTTTCTTATTTCAGTAATTTCGATTGCTAGTATCTTATTTGTAAAACAATAGAAAAGTTGTAACGTTAAGGAACAAACAAGCAAATTTGATAATCACTATCAACATTATCGTTGAATTTGACAGCTTCATATAGGTGTCGCAATGTATACGATAGTAATTTGCGAGCGAAATTTAAACGTATAAAAGAAGATACATTCATATGAATTAGTACTTTCAATTCCATCTATGAAATAAATATGTTGTGTTACAAACTCTAAATATAAAATACGACAATATAAATTATTTTTATTTGAACAAATGGTAGAACATAATTATAATTATGTAGTTATATAATTATAAAATATAATAATCACATATATGTATGTCTTATATTTTTTGTGATGTTTTTTAAACTATGATTGATACTTTCATTGAATGCTACTAAACAATTAAGACGAAAATAGATGACAAAATCTATAAAGATAATCAAATATACATAAATAATATGTAAATCCGACAAACCTGTCTGGCTGTATTATCGCGATCTCGACCCCTACTTAAATTCATCTTATCCTTCATAGTCTGTAACAAATTAGTAATATGATCGATATATATAGGGTCCAGCCGAATAATATGTAAAAGTTTGCATGACGTGATTTCTTGCGGAAAAATAAGAAACAAGTATAAAATAAAATATTTTCATTTTCAACATAGTTTTCGAGAAAATCGAATTTGAGAATTTATCAAGTATACTTAAATATAGCTAATTCCGGACTGGACAAGTTTAAAATAATCGACAAAAGGTCGTTTCATGCGTGAAAATATAGAATAAAATTTTTTCATAAGACGTTTTATTTTCGAGAAAAATAAATTTGATAATTTATCATACGCATGTACTACTAGACCGATTCTTAGCTAAACATATTCAAACTCTACTTTTTTAAAAATTAAGCTTTGAATGGAACGATTTAATTTTACCTTTTTTGCTTATTTTCGCATCTAGAATAACATTTTATTGATCGTTTAGATATATCTAGTCGGTAATTAGCCCAGTTCAAGCATACTTGATAAATTTTCAAACTGGATTTTCTCGCAAACTAAGCTGAGAATGAAAAAATTTTATTCTATATCATTTTCTTATTTTTCCACAAGCAGTCACGTCATGCTCGTTTTTACATGTTATTCGGCCGGACCCTGTACATTTCCGGAAGTATAAAATTAAACTACTAATTAATATAAACATTAAATGTTATCTAAGAAGTATTACCTTAACTTCTTCCCGCGTTTGTTCAATAAAACTTCGTTGAACCGTTAATTCCTTGTTATCTATCTTAAACTTTGTCGGATTTTTTTCTACAATACGTATAGTACACACATATAGTGCATTAAGGGAAATATAGTACATGGATATAAAAATTCAAAATTTTAAAAAGAACATTTTTCAATTAATTTTATATAAATTTAAATAAATAAATGACGATTTTTAAGAAAAAATGTAGATGTTATCTATTCAAGTACACCATTTTAGTATTAAATTTTAATACTGAAATAATTAATATCATATATTTCGTAATGTATAGATGTATATCAAAGGATATAGATCGTGTCTTCTAGATCATCGAGATCCCATTCTATTGAGCGTAAGGCTTTCCGTAATTCGGTAGTAGTCCACTCCAATTCGTCACGTGAGATTGGGATTCCCCCACTCACGGTAGAGCTTGTGACAATAACATCTTGCAATTCTGTCCAGCGTCCATATAAACCGCGGTTTTTATTTAAGGCCTTGCAAACTTCGCTACAAAACAAATAAGCGATATTATTTATATTATAAATTACGAAATTATAATGAGTACATTAATTAAATATTATATCAGTAGTATAAATAAAATATATATTAAATACATAATATATAATATAGAATAATATAATACATGTAAATAAATAACACAAGCTATTATTGTTTGCAAGGAATAAAATATTCATATTTAAGAAAGAAACAATAAATTTTTGCACCGCAACGTCGTTAGTAATTAATAGTGGATCACAAATATGTTACATAAATATAAGCACTTTGACTTAACAAGTGTTATGTAATCGTAACAAGTATTTTAAATATCAGAAAATTTGTTTTTGATATTTAAACAAACTAGTAAAATTTTGTGCATATGAAATTTTAATTAGTTGTAATAAATATATATCAATGTTTCTTTCTAGTAATTAATATCTAGTAATAAATAGTAGTATCTAGTAAATATAAGAGTAAAATAATTTAGGAAATGAGTCATAGGTAAGTTCAATCAGTTCAAACAAAAAGTTTTTTTTGATAAGAAATATCAATCGATCATACATTGTCACTTTATGTTTATTGTATCTATTTAGTATGCGCATTAAAATATAAAATATATTGTATAATAATAATTCAACCATTTTTCAATAAAAATACTAAGAAATACAAAAAAAAAAAATGTCTATTGATGCATTTAATAGAATGTTGCAAATTTGCTAAACTTTTCTACGTATTATAAAAACATAAAAAAGCAATGAATTTAATCTAAAATTATTCTGGAAAAATGTTCAACGCTATTCCCGATAAAAATAACGAGTCAACCGTTGAACAAATTCAGCAAAAAAAAATAATACATATAAAAAGTTCAGATTAGAGGGAGGTGTTTATAACGTATGTATATATATATATATTAAGATAAGATGCAGAATAAATGGATTATCGTAAAACATTCTCAACGAAAGTTATGGCAACTAAAAATTATTTCGAAACACCAAAAGTAAAGTTTCTTTGTAATTTCGTTTGCGACTATTCTTAAAGGGTTGATGTATATATACGATATCAATGTCACAAAAGAAGCAACAAAAATTCAAAAGCTTGACAACTGTATAAACTTCACTGATATTGATATCGATTTTTTTATGGATAATTCTGAAACTTGAAGAATATTCGTTAAAAATTCATACAACAGGGAGATCATTTTTTTACTTACTCCTTGACGACAAAGAACGGATTCTCCAGCGTCATTCCTTCTTTTAATTTAAAGAGGTGGCCTTTCTCGCCGCCTCACGGCACCCACAGAAATACGTATACGCGATTTGCCGATCATCGGTGGAAATTCGAAACGATCTTGACAGAACTATCGATACTCAGATGAACGATGACAATAATCAAAATTGACACTTGCTCGCGCTCTAGTGTTATGATACCACGACGTCGTCGTGTATTGTGACGTCTGCTTTCAGTCTTCCTGCAGACGACTATTTATTCGATTTTAACGTTCGTGCGCAAACACGCCTCTCTAACAGCCACTGTAATATTGATTTCGTGTTGAAACTCCTAAAGCGAAGTTCACAGTTATTCGATACAGAACTGATTAATAATCGAAGTAGCGATAAAATATGGATGAGAAATAGTAAAATTTAATATTTGATTATATTATTTATTCAGCTTCGTAACAATATATAAGAATTTCATGTTTCTTGTTCGCTTAAAAGCGTTTTATTACATGATGATATTTGCTCATCTATATCCACAGATTGAAGCTTGCGCAGACTTGTTTCGCGCTAATTTTTTGAAAATATTGTGTTGTATAAACTTGACATTTGTTGTTATATTTGAATTCAATTTTAGTTTCAATATAATATGAAATTTATTATAATTTGTTTGTAATTACATAATAAATTATGCAATTTTAGTTTTTAATTTGTTATATAAATAAGTTTAGAAAATTGTATATACTATATTTCTAAAGTAACTTGAATTAGCGAAACAAGTGAAAAAAATGCGTGAATTTCCAACTATCGTTTGATTTAGTTAATAATATAAATAATTTATTTACTATGTATTTATATATGAAACATTTTTAGATAATCACATATATGTAAGCTTTTTTTTAATTTGTCCATCTTTCGTGATTTATGTTTTTGAGTAGTTGATTGCGTCGTTTCGCGGCAATCTTTTAAAACCGACAAGTGAAAAGTTGTATTTAAAATTTTGTGAATAAGTGAAAAGTATTGTGTTAAAATCTCTTATTGTTTTGAAGACATGCCATAGAAGAAGATAGTCTGTGATTTTGGAAAACAAAATTTGTGAGTATACATGTGTAGAAAGTTCAATTTATTCATAACCTCTTTTCTTTTAACTTGTACACATATCAAGAGAATCAACAAGGTATCTAAGCGTTCACAGTAACAATTTATTTTTCTATATATATTTTTACAGTTCGTAAACATGAAATTAAATTATTAAAATATATTTGTGTTTATATATCTTTATTGACATAAGATCTGCAATCATATTTCACAGAATATATTCCATAAGTACTAAAACAGTACTAATATAATACTTATAAAGCAGATATTGACATGAGAACAGTATTTTTTAAAGGTTATATTCTTAAACATTGTTCTATTCAACATAAATGCATATATATTACATATTTATTTTTTGTCATAGGATTCCTTAAAGCACATATAAGCAATTATATCTAAAATATTTTATGTAACTGTTATTTTAAATAAGAAAAATTTCCTTCTAAGCAATGTATCTCTGAAAGCACTTTTGAGAATATTTTTCAAAGTATTTTTACCAAAGTTTTACTAACCATTAAATAATGCTTAATAAAAGTGCGTTAAAGAATTTAACAAGATTTAAGATTTATGTATATACATATATGTGTGTGTATGTATATGATTAATATGCCTGTAAAGAATATTTTTAGGCATTAAATATATATATATATATATATATATATATATATATAGATATATATCTGGATTGACACAATATATCTTTTACAAATAAAATTTGTTTATACTTCGAGATATAAATAGTTAACCTTAATAATAACAATATGCAATCAACATAATCCTTCATATTCTTCGTCATCTTCTTTTCCATTTCCTATGTTTTTCGAAGGTGCTGCTTGTGCCTCTTCTTTCTCAATAGTATCTTCAGATGACGTTGTGGCAGTATCTTTAGGTTCTTTAATACTCATGTTCTGAAAAGTAATATAAATTGAAGAAAATTTTTTTTGTCTTTTTACATGTAGTTTTATTATACAATATATATTATATATATATACAGTTTTATTAAATAAACAAATTTGTTGCTTACTTGAACTTCACTTGTAGTTTCTTCCACCAATATTGAGGCATTAGCAGATGTATATGATTCTGCTGCATTTGCTCTTACTCCTGCAGGAGGTATTGCATATTGTTGCTGTGGTAGAGGTATACTTCTAGCGAGTTTAGCATATTCAACATCCATGTGTTTAATGAAAGGATTATTTAATGCTGCTCTTGCAGCATCTGCATCTTCATTATCGTATGCTTGTAGTAACATTTCTAATGTATTAACCTGATAATAAATAAGAACAAATGAAGATAAATGTAATGTTTTTAGTTACAAAGTCTTAAATTTTTCAGTGGTTCAGACCTCAGGAGCTTCGCAGTAATTTCCCCATTCTTTGAAAGCTTTCTCAGCTGCTACCTGATCAGCTCGAGCTAACTGTACTAACACTAACGCTACTGTTAATCTACCAACAGAGGGTGCATGATCTATCTGTTGATGCATTCCAATTTCTGTTCGAATTGCATCTGCTGCTTCATCATACATTTGTAGTTTTACTAATAATCTTGCCACTTTGCTCATATATTCTGCAGCCTGACGTGTACTATCTTCAGCCTTCATTGAAAAGTACATATTATATGACTTTCAATGACATTATCACTAATTACAAAAATAAGTTATATCTAACCATAACAATATTGGCAGCTCGTTTAAATAATTCTAGTGCTTTTTGTGGTTGAGTAGCTTCTATCATTTTGCCTGCTTTATCAAGTACTATTGCACCTGAATCAGGTGACCCATGCATTTGATACAAAGAACAAGCACTATGTGCTAATTTTGGTACTTCTTCAAGACTTCCCATTTCTTTGCAAATTAAAACAGCATGTTCAATACTCCTACAATTGAATATATTATAACAAATAATAATATTTCTCATAAAATATTATTAAAGATCTAAAGAACTTACTTTGCAGCATGGAACCATCTTTTATAAAATTAGTATTAAAGAATAAAATCGCTTCTAAATTGTATAAAAAGGACTTAAAATCATACTCTATCTCAATATATATATAAACTATATCTATTTAAAAGGATACGATCTATTTTCTTTATAACAATCAGCAGATTTCATTAAGCATTCTTTACATTGTTGATAAGATTTCGCTATTTTAAAGCAAGTTGCTAAAATAAATAACACAAAACATGATTATTAATTGTGTGATATTGTTATGTCAATGATTTCTATGTATGTATTTTACCTGCATTTGTATATTCATCGGCCGCAACTTCGAAATCAGGTCTCCATTTTAACAATGATGTTTTTAAGCTATAACATAGATTTACCTTATTTGAATAGGTGGATCAATAAAAACGAAATTATTTTTACGCTATGAAAAAGTACGTATTATCGATTTCATACAAAAACAATTGACGAAAGTCAGATTAATTGTTGGCATAATTATTCGCAATTCCGCATTGACAGTATCTTTTATATTGACAATACCTTTTCTCAGCTTGTCGTATATGAGCATTTCCTTCTTCGATTTTTGACATTTTTCTCCGAATGGTGCCTTGTTTCGATTTTCGTTGTACTTGGTAATTGCAGTGACGAAACTGTCAGTTTCGGAATTAATTCTGGTATCGAATGGCTCTTGTCAAACTACCGTACAGACGACAGATTCTTCGTTTTATACAAACCACGGACCACGGACCACGGTTCATACGACATACGGTCGTGATACGAACTAAATATTGTTAGACTAGATTGTCAGTTTCAGAATTGTTAGTTGCTACCCACTAGATCGAGGGGAAAAAAGAGAAACTATCCAATGGTAGTATAGTTAGTGAACTAGTGACGTTGTGACTCATACTGTAGACAAATGAAGGTGGGGGAAGGAATAATAGTTGTCATTGGACGAAATTCATATCACGTGATACAAGCGAAATACCTGTAAAGTGGCAGTGGAGGTAATGTGACGTCATGTTGTCCCTCGTGAGGGATTTTGTGTGGCAACCAAACTGTTATATGTCATTCTACGATTGTATGTGAAAAAGTTTTGGGTGCTCTGGGAGTCTTATTTTCATATCATTTTCAATTTTATCGATACCACGACTGAAAATTATAGCGAAAACATTATCATTATTTGGAACATTTGTTTACAAACATTTCCTATCAATATGATTTTATTATAAATATTTACATTTATAAAATGAAATATATGCGACTGTTATATTTTAATAACTACTATCTTTGGTAAAAATTTATAAAAACTCACACAGCACGGATCATTTGTCTTTTGACGTAACATTCAAATAAATAATATTATATGTGCTTGTAACATTCGAAATCGCGCCATTTATTTTATATAGATGGCGGCGTGAATCTTAATCTTGACCTGATATTTGTTGTATACACTACTGCATCACATACTCATATCACTTGAGAACTTGATTTGTAGTGCTTGAGAAAAGATGCATGATTGTTAACATTATTTATTTAAATTTAATGGTACAAATACTGGAAAATTTCATATGTCTATGATATCTTATTCTTTCCTTCCTGCGTGAATGTATATGTGTATTATTTTCAATATTCATTTTGAATATATATGCAATTGGATACATTGGCGGGAAATAAGAAGAAACTGTGTATTAAAATTTTTATTTTGATATAATTTTGGTATAAGTTAATTAAAAAATAACTTGAGTGTGACAAAATTTTTAAAACAAGGTAATTTAAATCGCAATTTTTATTGCATTTTATTTAATATTTTTCGTTCATACTGCATCATAACCTTAAAGCATAACGTAGTTTATTATAAACAATTAAAACTTTTACCTTTTTTAATATTGTACCATCCCCTCAAAATATTATGTTTATATAGAATAAATAAATAAAAACATCAGATGGCAGAAAGGCTTGAAGATCTTAATTTACCAAATGCAGTGGTAACAAGAATTATAAAAGAAGCATTACCAGAGGGAGTTACAATTGCTAAAGATGCTAGAACTGCGGTGGCAAAAGCATCTTCAATTTTTATATTGTATTTGACGTCATCTGCCAATATAATAGCTAAGAAAGGAAATCGTAAAACGATAAGCGGCCAGGATGTTATTCAAGCAATGAATGATATCGAGTTTGATCAGTTTGTTGATCCACTGCAGGAATCATTAGAGAATTTCCGTAAAGCACAAAAAGAAAAAAAAGATGCAACATCTAAAAAAAAACAACAGAAAAAGGACGAAGATGATGTTATAGAAGAGGAGGATGGAGGAAGAGAAGTTATGGTTTTTTGATATGTATTAAGCAAATAAGTTATGACAAAAATAAATATATATTTTACTCAATTATCATATAAGTCTATTAAACATGTGAAATGTTACTATTTATTATTCTATAATAAAAAGTAAAATAAATTAGTATAAAAAATTTTTAATTCAAACTTCCCTTAAATTTTCTAAAACTCTTCAAAACAAATTGTCCTTTTTAAAATTTTTTATTCATGACTTTTTAAGCTTAACAATATTTGCTTAAAGAGTATATATACATTGGTAAAATGTCAATATTTTATTAACGAATGCTTTTAATATATCGCACTTAAGAAGTGAGATTTTATAAAAAAATTTTCTTATATAAATTATCATTTATAAAAGCTTGTTTATTATTTTTGGTATTTTTGCATTATTAACTCTTAACCACCATAATAGGTTAAAATTGTGATTTTCACGGTACTCGTAAGGCTATTATATTTACAGATATGTCAGTGATCATTTTATATAAAAGTTAACGTTTGTAGTCAAATGTTAATAAATGCAACTCATTCTATTCCTTTATTTTCAAATATTTAAAATATTTTCTTATTTGTATTGTAGATAATGATAAAAAAGTTAGATAATTTTAATCTATCTTAAATATAATTATTATACAGGATCTCATCTCTATAAAGTATTATTATCATATTAAACAGTTCATATACATAACTGAACTTTGTGCCTAAAATTCTATTTCAATAATGATCATAATTTAACAAAAGACACTGAAACTATAACATTAGAGTAAATTACTAACTGGAAGAGATATATAATTAAAAAAATTTATTGGATAAATTTTATAACTTTATGAAATATTATTTTTTGCAGATGGAAATATTTAAAGTATATGGATATATACGTTATTACATTCTTTCGTATAAATTTTTAAACAGTAATTTGTTGATATACTATTAAATTAATAAACAAATAATATCTAAATGGAATTGTTTACAAAAAATATTCAAATTTTAAGGCTTTACAATGTGAATTTTATGGTCTATCACACTTCTACACATTGGACAATTTGACGAAATCATATTTGCACAACCTGAACAGCAACAAAGGTGCCCACATGGTAGAAAAATTATTTCACACTATAAGAAAAATGAAATCATAAAAATTATATGATTTTATTGTGAAGATTTTTTTAAATAGAATAAACATTTTGCTTACTTGTAAATCAAGGCAAATTACACATTCGGCAGTATTGATGCTCTGAGTAGCATTGTATTCTTGATAATTAGAACTTGTACAAGCTTCTTCTGATGGTGCAGAAGGTGTTATGGGTGTTCTAGATTCGTTGAGTTTTAATTCTGCCAAGTAATTTTCAACTGCAAGTCTTATAGCAATGCGATCATTTTCACAGTGTATTCCAATCTAGAATATGAACTGTGTTATAACTTGTGAATTGAATGATAACGAATGGTAAAAATGAATTAATACTTCACATACAGCTTTCAATTGTTCATCACTAAGATCTGGAAGTAATGATGGCAAAGAAGCTAGAAATGGCAAACAATGTAATGCACCCGCTATTGCAACATGTCGCACTAACATTGGCTCTAACATTTCCAATAAACCCTGAGGACGTGTTTCCATTAAAGATTGATATTGCATTAACCAAAATTGACTTTGTCTTCTAGAATTCTTAAAAGATAAGATAATAATTTTATAGAAATTATAATAAGAAAGACAGTAACATATAAACCTGTACTTACAGTAATACAACGTTGTTGTTCTATACTATTAATTGTTTCCAGAAGCTGATCTCTTCTGCTTTTCTGCTGTTCTAATAAGTTCATTAGAATAGCACTCAAGGCTACTCTTTTTTCAGCTATTTCATTCTATTTAGTAAAATAATAAAATATTTTCATAATATGGAAATCCAAGTGTATATAAAAAAATGAAATAGTTATGAGTACTACATACAAGTTGCTGGTTAATTTCTAATTTTCGTCTCTCTAGTTCAATGTTTGTAAGTGCAGCTAATTGCGATTGTACCAAATTGACTTGTTGCACGATACTCCAACAACGTGCATCGCTACGTTCTAATAGTGCTGCAACAGCAGCCTTTTGCAAAACTTCATCTTGTCTTAATGTGTCAATTAAATCTTGTCTTTTTTCCGCTTGATCTTGCATTATTTGTGCTAAATGATCATTATTCCTTACTTCTCTGAAATATTTATTAAATGTTGAACATATTTTTACTTTTAGGTAAAGTATTATCAGTATGTTACTAACAGTGTGAGCAAAGATTGTGCAGCACAATCTCTATATTTACTATGTTCTTCTAACTTTCTAGTTCTGTGAAGTTCTTCTTCAAGTAATTTCTCCATAGAAACTATTAAAATCATATACATAAATATAAGATTACAATTATACAATGAGTTATATATTGTTCTAAATATTTAATACTAACGAAGAGTATCCTTTGTACGGAACATAAATTGTTCTGTGTGACAAGAAGATAATAGTTGCATTTCTTCTTGTTTTTCCTTCTCTAACAATTCAGCTTGAGTTTGTCTTTCTTCTTCGCTGTTTCTTAAAAATTCTTTAATAACATTATCTGCTTCTTTTTCAGCTAAAGGAAATTATTGATACATTAGCAGTTGTAATTTTGAAAAAAAAACTTTTCAATTTTATTAGGAGATTTCTTTTTATTTTTGATGAAGTAAATATAATATAAAAATATATTATTTATACCGTTATAAATATAAGAAAGTAAGCGTGCTCTGTTAGAATCTCTTTCTTGTTGTACTTTTTGTAATTCGTGTTGTAACTGAGTTTGCTGTAAAGCAAGATCCTGCAAAAGCTAGAAATAGAGATATTTTAATGCAATATATTAAAAGCATTAATTGTAAATAAGCAATTCTAATCCTAAGTACCTTCTTCCTGTGTTTTTTTAACATTGTCTGCATCTCTATTTCATATTCTTGTTGCTGCTTGATGTTCTTTTCAACTTCTAATAATGCATTTTGGCGATGCTCCTGCAAGACAAAATAAATCTTCAAATTGCATATTATTTTCTTTATTTAGTAAAATATTATAGAAACAGCTGTTTCAAAATAATCAGAATAGAAACTAAGCAGAATCAAGCATAGTTTAGAAATATTATAATACAAATGTATAAATTTTTACTTTTATAAACATATAATAAGTATATTATAAATAAAAATTAAGTCTTCACAATAAACAGTAGCAAATGTGCAAGATATATTTGAAAGCATACTAAAATAAAAGAAGCATCCACATGCCTTCATTTTTTCTAGCTTCTGTAATGCAGCCTAAAAGTAAAAATCAAAATATTTAAGACACACTGTGTAAGTGCAACATCAAAGTTCATGATCCTATATCATATAATACCTGTACATCATTATTTTTATTCTGATATACTCCTTGCATATCTTCAAAACTTATATTTCTTGATATATCTGTTTCAGAATCAGGCTCTTCTGGTGAATATTTAATGCCACTTTCATTTGCTAGAAATGCTATAATTACTTTTGTGCCTCCATTTAAAATATCTTGAGGTGGATACAATAGGTTTAACCCTTCGATATTTAAATCTGCTAATTGTTGTGCATAACCCAAAGATTTAGGGAGTTTATGAAGTTTATTATGACTAATATCTAACATGCTAAGCTGCTTTAAATTTCCCATTGCATCTGGCAATTGTTTCAATTTGTTTTTTGCCACATTCAAAATGTTTAATTTACTTAAGTGTATTATTTCATTTGGCAGTTTTCGAATATTGTTGTCTTGTAAATAAAGTTCCTGGAATATATACAATTAAAAAATAATTTAGAAATCTCAAATAATTTCATTTATTCGACTTCAATAATAATACCTTGAGAGAAGCAAGACACATTATGTCTGACGGTAAATGAGTAAATTCATTATCACGAATATCTAATACAACAAGTAATGACAAATCGCTTAAGGCACCTCCACCCGAAAGTGAAGTCAGCTTGTTACTATACATCCATAGCACCTTCTTTCTGAATACTCTACACAATGAATAAATACCAGAGGGTACATGTTTTAAAGCACATTCAGACACATCGAATATTGGTTCTGGGTTTTCTCTAGCCTATTAAATAATAATAACATCTGTGATATAATTAGCAATATTTTAGTTTAATATTATATATTATTAATATTTTGTTCTTATTATTAGAAGAGATTGAACATTTTTCATTAATGAAATAACTAAATCAATATTAAATAAACAAGAAGTATATTAAATTCTAATGGTTTTCTTATTTGTTGTGTCATTGAAAAATAATAGCATATTAGAAACAATATATTGTTATATTATATTGGGATTATCATGTATATATAAAAAGTTAGTTGTAGAATGAAGGTTACTTATTATATGAAATGATTAACCTTCATTCATTGTAACATACCAGGTATAACTTGTGTTCTAGTCGTGCTTTGTAATCGACATTAACCTTGCTCCCATGCGGTAGAGACATCATTAATCGTATATGTCATGACAATAAATGAACATTACGAGTGCAGGTCATCCTGCTATTGGTTTCCCTTCAACCACCCACATGTGATTTCGCGTACATACTTTATAAAACGCTAACTGATTTTGTCAATTTGACAGTTGTGTGGTAAAACGCATAAAACAGTAACGTACCTTAATATTTTAAGTCCCTAGAAATACGGAAGATTAGTTTTAAAAAATATATAGTTTTCATTGGCGTCGTTATTAATTAAATTTTGATTTGTTTATTTTCATTAGAATAGCAGGAAAATATGCGATTTTTATTATCATTAAAAGCGAAGGTCCAGATATTTATGAATTTTATTTTTTACGTGTTTATAAAGATGATTACACGAAAAATATGTTACTCTACAACGATTTAAATACTTTATTGATTTATATATTATTATATAAAGGAACAAATTATAAATATGGTACAAAGCATTCAATACAGGAGTCTAAGAATTAACTTCGTTTTAAATGATCAAAACAATTTATCTATACATTTTATTGAACTATACATTTTCATACGAAGAAACAAGTTATAAATATTGTACAAAATAATCAACTTTGTTTTGTGTTTGTGAGTTCTTATATATTTTAATTCGTATAATAATCAATAGCAGTGACGTGACTTTTTACTATATTTGTAATCTTTAACTTTGCTTCATAAATCTCTTTTTTTTATCTTAATTTATTTCCTGAAACATTGTTGTGTATTTATATATGTTAATAAATACCCTAAAAAAATAGGCAGTTGATATGCATATATATCTAAAATTCAACAGAACCAATTCAAACGTTTTATTTGCTAGATAGGTGAAGATCTCTCGTAATTACACTTTATTCGACTCGTATCTAAACTCTAAATATACAGTATATTATCAACTACGAGCTCAGATCGCTATACGATTTTGATCGTTTTGTTTTAACGTGTATCAATGCTACTTTTCTTAGATCCATGTTTTAGATAAAAATAATAAACAGTTACGCGATTTCATACAAAAGTACTACAACAGTTTATAAAAAAAGAATCTTGTCATCGATGATGCTGTTACAAGTTTTGTGAAACTTTTCTCTGTCTTAATCGATATTCCGTTGGTGTAAGCATGCCCCTGAAAAATAATTTCTTTCTTAACAAAATTAATTAATTTATTCTAATTACAATAATTCTATGCACAACGTTTAAAAGAAATCTAGATCGATGCCAGAAATTAATTAAATCATTGTAATTAGCTGTGTACAATATTTTAAGCAAACACAAATCAATGTCAGAACATCAAACTATTATTATAATATTACATTTCCAATATTACAGCACGTAAAAGAACATTTTATTTATATTATTCAAAATTATTCACATTCAAACCTTAAAACCGTATCAAAAGAAACGCAAACGCCTTTGTCGCACATTTTCTTATAAAGATGCCAACATTCTTTCTCTTTATTGGTTTGAAAGTGTGGTTCTGTGGACATAGATTGTACATGTTGAAGAGTTTCCTTTGAAGATGGTGCGAGTGCAGATTTTACCTGCAATTTTTATAAATTGCTTCTTAATAATTAAAAATAAGTCCATCGTATGTAACGCGATGAAATATTTGCCTTACATTCGCGGTGGAATTATTTATGGATGTTTTAATTTGTTGCGCGGGAATCTCCATTTTCTCTGGGATTAACCTCGGCGATTCCTGCATTTTTATTTTCAGGGATGTCGTTTGTCTCTCCATTTCACTGCAAAACAATTTATTCTAATGTATTTTGCTCTTAGACTGACATGACCCATCCTTTTAGGTAATGGTGAAATTATATTAAGAGTAATAAATTTATTCATTAAAAAAAAAAACATCAAGTATTATTACTTTCGTATAAAATGTGTATAAAAATGTAAAATGTGTACAGGGTGAAACAAAAGAATGGTAAATAATGAAATAGTGTCTTAATAAACATAGGTTGAAAAATTAATAGTTTCAGAGTTTTAAACAATTTTTATTCCGGTTGAAGCGAGTAACATCGTCGTATCATTTCTTCTTTTCCTCGTTACAAAGATTTTCTACATAACCTCCTTCCATTTCCGCACACGCTTAATTCATTCGTATCAGACAATTGCGAACTCTTTCAAAAATTGAACGCATTTTATTTCACTGACATTTTGTATAAAAGCGGATGATCCATCGTTTCAATACGGTACGACAATTTTCTAAGCGAGAAAGTTACTCGCTTCAATCAAAGCACAAAGAAGTTTATAACTCTGAAGCTATTAATTTTTCGACCTACGTTTATTAGGACGAACTTTCATCATCTGGTAAGTACTATCTACTCTAAAAGTCACGAAACCTTTTTTTGTTTTACCCTGTATAATCAAAGAGTAACTTATCTATTCTATTTCTCCATAAATTTTTATATATTGCTCGAAATACATTCTTTACGCGATTTTTGTATTATCCTTCGAAATATATGTACGTATACGCTAGTGAGAAACTTATTACGAACGAACTTATTACTCAAGCCGAGGAAGGAAGGAAAAAGACATTAAAGTGAAATGTACGTGCATTGGATATTTTGGCAAACTCATCGAGAAATCTATCGTTCACGTGATTCTGTTACCCTCGAATAAAGAGGAAACGTATCATAAGAACTACTAATACAGCTCGTTCACGATCCTTTCTATATCGATTATGGTAGGCCTCTTATCGTTCCATTTCTCTCTTTCATCGATATCGTATAAATTCTCAAACGATCGGAATCGTGCCGCGATGTTGAAGCACTGTCGGAATAAAAATTGCTATCATATCAGATATCGCGATTAAATTTCCCTCGTGAATGCATGTCACAATAAAATTGGGTAAAGAAATATGTCGTTACAAATCATTTTCTTGTTACGTAATCTTGACGCATTTATATAACATGATAATAATACTTGCTACATTTTTGAAAATTCTTCATTCCTTGTTTAGAAAACTTTTTCTATGTTATCTAATATATTGGATATGCAATAACGTGCTGATGATATTAAATATGCGACAATATGCAAAAGCTTTTTAATTGCATAGCGCGTGTGATATATAGATTCAAGCTCATCGAAACGTGACTTTCTCTAAGAAGAATAAGTATAAAAGTTTGATATAAACATCGCAAATAAATTATAATTATGAAAAAGAGGTAGCGTAGGTTAAAGAATTTTAGGGAAATTTTAGAACTGTTTGTTACGTATATATCACGTTCCATCGTTCGTATGGTGTTACTGATAATATATAGAAAATACAAATAAATAAGAGAGATGCTACATTATGGACAACAGAAATATATAGCTGCAAAGAATAGATTCAGATATTTTATTAAACTTTCTTCATCGAAGCAGACAATTTTCTAATACAAAATTTATTTTAAAAACATATTTTGCAAATTGCATGTACGTATTTAATTTAAAAAAACCATCGACCTAATTTTCTACGATACAGTTTATACGATTTGTATCATGCTCTCCACCAAGGTGCTATTAAAGAATCATGAAATTCTATTTGTTTTTCATACTCACGATCGCGATGGCGTGCTACGAGTTTTTAGCAATTTCCGTTTTTTATCGTGTAGATCACCAATAGGCACGGCCAGGCATCTCTTTTCACGATCAGTCAACGGGACGTCGAGCGGCTCCTCGACGTCGTGAATCAATGCCAGAATAGGCAGAGCTAAACCGCCGGTAACGTCCGTTCTCCAGGACGTCGTTTCCTCGCTCGACGAAGTCGTTCCGTTTCCACGTTGGTTAACGATCGCCAGCCACGGTTGTGTCGTTCTTTTTTCCTCCCTCGACGACGGTTGTTGCTCTTTCTGTGAAGCATCCTCGTCGAAGGAATTCTGAAAGGAAACTGAGCAACGACTTCGATTTTGACGATGATCTCATTCTCGATGACACGAAAGTTTAATTTAGTTTAAACACACATGTAAATAATATGCAAGCTATTTTGAAAGAGATCTGTATAAAGAGTTTCTATTTATTTGTATTCTGTTTTTAAAGATATTTGAGATATTCCAAATGGTATTCAAACTAGCCGTTTGAGCTAAGCATCGAGGCAACGTTAATGTTTAAATACCTGTGCATACAGAAGATGGTTTTCTAATTTTATTCGAATAAATCGAAACTACATTCGTTCACGAACCACGATAGTCACGATACGTTCGTAACGATTGTATTTATTTAATCGATTCCATTTGAATGAATTCGTTCGATCGCGTTTTTATTTCGCTACTGGCAAGATTTTCTCGTCTGTTCAATTTAATCAAGGTAATATCGAGCCGAATTTTATAGTCACGATAAGTATGTTTACCAAGTAACCTGATTTAATGGGCCGGTATTCGCAACACTTTGCCGTTTACCGAAAACTGGGCCAAACGATATCTCGTGTCATCGATTCGGTTTTACACAGGCTAAATGAGCTATTCGATATTTTTCCACGAATCGTATTCCATCTCTATTTTTTTTCCTTCATGACGTTTCCTTACCAATCGTTTTTCACCAACTCCACAACGATATATCCCGGTCTTAAAGACGATTGGAAGAAGAAAATTGCGAAAGACTTTAGAACATTTTTATTGCTCAATTTTTTTTCGTAATAAAAAACTATATTATACATGTAGAAGATGAAAATAAAATTCATTTTCATATTCGATCTATTTTCTCATTGCTGGTCCAAATGTTCTTCATCGAACTTCTCTTTCTTCTTCTCGCCAAACTTTCATATTATCTACCCAAATGCGTCATTTATAATGTATATATTTTAAAAAAAAATCAAAACTAATACGTAATTACGTTTCTGGCTCGATAAAGGTAAACATGATGTTATGAAAAACACTTGCGTATGTTTCATAACTATAAAAATAAAAATGATAATATCAGTCATTCTAATCGGTTCGATAGCGTCTTCTATCGTCGACGTTTTGATTCATCCACGCTTCTCACGATCCTCGAAAGCGTATACATACTTTACGAATAATCGTTCTTAGAAGTTTCATCGTTAAATCGCATCGGCGTTTACCCTGACCGAACAGCCATCGATAGAAGTGCAATTATTAAAACCCGATTACGTGGCGAGTTTCAATGGAATATTTCGCTTCAGGGTCAGTGGCGTAATAGGGAAGAAGTTTGGTCGATTTAACGTGTTCGATCCTCTTATTGTCTTCACGGGTTTCATGTCGTTGCACGATAGAAGTTCCCTTTAATTAGCGACGATATACGTATTAAAAGAACCAAGTCAAGTGCTAGAACGATCCGAGAGCGAAACGTACCGCTAGGAATTTCCACCCTCTACTCGTACCTTAAATTTCTCGCGAGAAGAATTTCCCGCGATAAGAGACTAAGGATAATGCAAGGTGCAAACAATTTACGGTATGCAACGTAGAGGATTTGGTAAATTTCGTTTACGTAAAAGTGAACTTTCACAAATCGATTGAAGCATGTTTATATATATATATATATATATAAAGTATTTTTATACAAACTTCAAATTCCTAATCGCTTCACGTGAAACTTAAAAAGTTGCCTTTAACATACTAGAAGAATACTAACATACCTTAATTCATTTGTGAAAGTTCACTTTTATATATATAAAATATATATATATATATATAAATATATAATATATATAATATAATATTATATAATATTATATAATACAATATATAATATATATAAAAAAAAATATATATATATATATAATGTAAATGAAATCCGTAGGATGTTGATATTTCACGTTGCATTATTACATTATTATTATTCGTTCGTTCGATATGTATTTCATGTACGGTGTGTGGATACTGTACGCGGATAATACAGCGTGGAGAATTCTACGTATTTAATTATTCATATTACTCACTTATAAATTACACATATCTATAATAAGTCTTAACTTATTATAAATAATTAGCCATGTCACTGCGCCACGCCAGAAAAAGTTACTGAAAATTTTCAATGTGAGAATTGATTGTAATTTTAATAAACAAATAAAAAAAAAAAAAAAAAGAATTCTACGTATAGAATTGCTTTGTGATTTCGAAGAATTTCATTTTAAAGCGTCGAAACACAGGTTTGGGTTACTTGTTACGATAAGCAATTGACAACCTTTTTCAAAGTGGTATTCGTCGTGGATTAACTTTGGGAGAATTTATTATTTTACACACGTTGGACGTATGCTTCTTTACAGTCGAGTAATTCACGATAAAGAAGGATCCTCGTCAAATTCGTCCGATTTTTTAGCGAATGTTCTAGGATGCATAGACACGTTCGATCTATCGTCGAACGAAAATCGATCGTTTCTACGAAAGTAACCATTGACACGAGATCCGCGACTTCATAATTTGATTAGACGTAATTCTTTTGCGATATAGTTGCAGATACGCTCGTATCAGTGGTGTAATATGATGAATGTTTTGTTTAAAAAAAAAAAAACCACCGAACGTATTGTACAAATATTAAAGATGCTTGAAGAAGAGTAGAAAAGTATGTACGAGCACGAGCGTTCGTTGTTTTCGTTACGAGGTCCAATTTTTTAAGAAAGAGAAGATAAAATTTTGTTGTAACACGTTCTTTTCGAAAGGGTATCGTTCGACCATGTACGAAAGTGGGAATCTTCCGTGTGAGGGAACCTTTAAAAGTTTGCGGAAGATCTCGTGGAGATTCGTGCGGATAATGAAGAAACAGTTAACAACGCGTTTCGTACATGTTCTTTTCGTTGTACTTGAAGACAGGACCGGTAAACGAAGATGGACATTTGGAAATAATTCGCGGCATGCGCAGCTCGCGTGTCTTGCGTCGCTTCTAATTAACTCGTTCAATTATCATTCCACGGTCGTCTTTACACGCGCACGTGTGTTATTAAATTCTTGCACGATATTCCTTCGCGAACACGAGGATATTATCATTCGCAACTTGTCTCAATGCGTTAATCTAATCATGCTTGACACAATGTGAATAATCTCAGAAAGCTTAGATAAGCTTTGAAAGAAAACAATTAAGGCATTTTGTATCGATGAGCTTAGGTTTTGCAGCTTTCATTAGCTGATAGAACGATATATATATATATAATAACGAAGTGGCAGAAGGAAAATTTTTCCTCTTTCTACAAGATGTTTCGATATCGTTACTGATAACTAGACTGCGGATTTGCGAACAGAAATTTCTTTCATATACCAAACATTAGAAATCTCTACATTGTATATTTTTACGTACTACGCGCATTCTATGTGAAGTTTTGCACTTTGAAATTCCCCATGGATCCATTAAAAATCCATAATCTAGTAACGACATCGAAATCAAAGATATTTTCTTGCTATAATGATATTAAGATCAAAGATATCTCGATACTCTGTTGTCGTGAATCTTTTATCACAGAGAAGGTAATGTTCGTAAGTAGATTAAAATACAAAGCTCTAACTGTCTAAAAACCGAGAGAGATGAATTTAAAATTAAATAAACCGGTTCAAAGATAAGACAGGCTCATATATGCGTGTGTGTATTTCTACAGAGTCTACAAGTGATCTACGGCAAAGTAGCTACCGAAGAAATAAAATTCTCAACTACAAGATAAACTGAACTTGTGAAATCGTACATAGCTAGAAAAGTAGCCTCGAGCGATCAATTAATTTCGAGCAAACTATTCTTTCTTTTTTTTTTTTTTTTTTTTCTTTGAACTAAAAAGCGTTCGATGTTTGCCATCTACCTGATTTGATAGGTTTTCCTGTACTACTCAAAGCCGAATTAATCGAAGTTTTAATAATTGACGTAGTAGGTAGTTTGCTGCGTAGCTCGTCGATCAGCTTATCGTCCCTGGGTGAATTCTCGGTATCGCTATCGCTGTCCGCAGAGCTAACAAGGGATACCATTGTAACGATGTCCATCGTTTTGGAGTCGATGGAATTCTTTACACGGCCAGCCGACTTGTTCCGCGATTTTCCATCTTCTTCGTGTTTTGAGTTACTTCCTGCCCAAAAGCGTCTTTTCGCGCTTCTGGATCGCCTCTTCGATGGCGCCGATCTCACCGCTCGATTCGACGATATCTAACGTGTTAATTACGTAATTCGTGTTAATCATAGAAGAAAGGAATTTTTCCTCAACTTAGTACGATCACTAGCATCGAACAAGCTACGTAATGATAAATTAAGTATCTCGAACGATCGGATCCTCGCAAGATAGAAGAGATATTACTAAAAATTTCACAACTGCAATCGTTTTCGTGGCGAAGATAAAATGTTTTTCTAATTTTTATCACCTCCGTTGTGCTTTTCTTTTATCGCAATGATGTCACGTTTCATGGAAAGGATCGCGTTACTTAGAAAAAAGCCGCGTATTTGAGAAAAAAGAATAAATATACCTTCGACGAAGTCATATCTATTTTTTCCATCGCGTTATCTTTGCACTCCGCATCTTGCTTCCCCTGATTCCTGTTCTTCCCCGATGAATCAATCGCCATGTTAACCTGAACGCGATTATTGGCCGAAGTTGATTCGAAACGTCGTTGCGGAGGCGCAGAACTGGTCCTCCTCGATTTTCCATCGATCTTCTGGTTTTCCGTCGTCTTCCTCGAAGGTGGATTTCGCTCGTTCACCGAGCTACATCTCACTTCCGACGAATTCCTCGAGAACGTAGCTTTGTCCATCGCAGAACCATCTCTGTCCTCGGTTACGCTGCTAGTCGACAGAGTCTTTTTAATCAGATTAAATCGATCCGACTCGTTTGGCCTCTGCATCGTTATTGCTTTATCGTCTGCCGAAGCGTCTCTGCTCTCCATCGCCGCTTTAACCCGCGCGTTTTTCTCAGTTACGCGAATCAATTTACTTTCCGCAGCCATCTTCTGCGTTGCGCTCTTCTCGCTGGCCAAATCACGACGCAACTCGGTCGGCTTTTCCTCCGACGCGCCCCTTTTCTTCGCGACATTCTCTTTGTTCTCCAAGATCGCTCGAGCCGTAGCGTCTTTCTCCGTAGCGGTACGATCGTCGATCGACGATCTTTGTGGCACATCTTTCTTATCCGACATAGAATTCCATCTGAACTCCGTTGGCGATCTAATTGGGTCGAGGAAGGCTCGGTTGGTACCGCTATGAAAGCTCGCGCGTTTTTGCTTCGCCGATGAAAAATCCTCCTTCGACACTCTCGTGTTTTCGATTTTGATCGACGGCAACGTTGTAGCTGCAACGCGATGATACGAACAGTCGATACTCGCCGAGCACTGTTTCTTCGTATTGGTATGGTCGATGCTCGAGTCCCTCGATGTTTCCTTGAAATAGAAAATAATCCCAATAGAGGAAAAAGCGAGGGGATAATTGCTTGAAACGAGATAATCCACTTGTATCGTGTTAGTATATGAATAATAATAACGTTTTGTCTATGAGTTTTACAGAACCTAGATCTACGCTAACATCCAATTGTACCTCGTTCGATCGTTCCTTTTCTACGTCGGCACTTTCTCCTTCCTTATTCTTCGTATTTACAGAGATCTTGCTTTCTTCCAGAACCTGCTTCGTTTCACCGGAGGCTTGCAGACACCGAAGCGACAATTCTCTGTCGCTTTTCCTTGAAGTAATCGTATCGTCGTTCTCTGATAAAAGTCTCGTTAATTTATCAGTAACAATAACTTCCTCCGCTTCTTTTTCATCTTTCTCGTCTAGCATTTTGTAGTCATTAAGGGGAATTTCGATCGTAGCCTCGTTGCTTTCTCGTACAGGTGATGACGGGACTGTGGTCGTGCTGTGATTAGACATTTCAGACTCGCATCTTTCATCCGCAGTTTCACGGGCAAGAAAAATGTTAATGTTGGCTTTGTTCTTCTCGCGATTTTTCCAAGCAAGCCTCAGCCTCTCCGCCAGTTCTAATCTCGAGTAAAGGATCGTCGGTTTGTCGATCCCTACGAAACCCATTGACCTTCCAGTGGTCGATTTCGATCGTCCAGGAATTTGACGAGCCACCACTTCAACTTGTCCAAGTTCTTCGTCGTTCTTTTGGCGGTTTTCCTTCCAGGCAACGCGAACCTGAAAATTCGTCGCCCACCGTCATACAATTGATTTAATATCGTCGGTTTGACGGTTTCAACCGAGCTGCCTAATTTCCAAACGCATCGTTTTACTTTGCAACTTTGTATTTTAAACAGACGCATAGACCATCGGCGATATTTGTTCGGATTTGAGGTATAAATTAACATCGCGTCTACTCCAGGGTTAATTCATTCGACTAAAATCTAATTCGATGCGTGGTCACTGAAACTATGAATATTTATGAACCTATGGAAAACGCGAAGACGAAAGAATGCAAATTATACATGCATGTAATATATATAGGATAAAGACATCCAAAGCAAAGTATACTTTAAAATTTCTAAGAGGCGAAACAAATTTTTATGTAACTATTCGCGTCTCTTTGGTTGCATCTATAAAAATATACGTTTGGGTAAAAGTTCACGGTCCGGTGATCGCCTACGATTTAACGGTACCAGTCGTATAGCGTAAAAAATATAACGAATATAATACATCGAATGTAAAACTTAAAAATAATAATAAATATCGTATCGAGGATACCTTAGGTCTCTCAGGGCCGGGTTTACCGCTCGTTCCACGCTTGCCACGTGCGAAGGGGCTCGCGCAGATTTGCAACGGTTTGTCATCCTCCGCGGATCTCTGTCGCCTAATTTGTTGGCGACGAGGCGCAGGTGGTTGCAAGGACAATTGTCTGATCGGTCTGATCGGTTTTTCGCAGCCTGACATTCCGATGCTGGCAATCGCCGCTCAGGCTACATTCTACGATAACTTTACGTTATCTTTCTACCATATACTGAATGAAATAAATTGAACGAACGAAGCAACTTCATGAAATATTATCAACGTTCTCGGTCATTTTGAAACATACGTCTAAAGCATAATAAATCGCTTGGTAAATCGCTACTCACTCGACCCGTTTACGATTCATACGAGAGATGGAAACGTAAGCGCGATGGATGAGCTTCCATCGTGGTGGCGGCGCGAGCAAACGCCGACTGACTAACTTCATCCATTGCCCTCTGACACGATCGTTCACCACCACTGCCATTTCACCGATTTACCTTCGTGTTACCTGCCTACCACCGGCAATCGGTGCCCGTGTACACCCACACAGTCACCAACACGTTGTCGTTTCCACCCGCTTGCCGGTGAACGGGTGGTTGAACGATGTATTGCTCCGTTTAATTCGAACGACGCCCGACACTACCACACCTGTACTTTAATCACAGCCACGCTGTGTTAGGGAGGAATGTTAGGGTGGTCGAACTCGCTCACGTACGCTAACTCCACATGCATTGCCCTCTGATTCGCGATCAGTGGCGTAACGCGAGACGCTCAACACCCCGAGGGTAGCGAGGGTTGCGCTTTTTCAATTATTTCTTTTATTTTCTTTCAGACAAATATTCGATCTTGAGAGTTTAGGAATTTTTGGGGTAGAGGCCGAAGGTTTTAGAGACGTTTGCGTTTCATTGATATCTTTGCTGGCCTTGGTTGGTCGTCGGACGGAATGTCCTATCCATTCTTTCTGAAATACTCGAGAGGAACGAAGTTTCGTTACCTTTTGTACCGTCCTTGTTCTTCTTCGTTCGATTAAAAATTCTGGGTTGTATAACTTTACTTAAAAGGTGGAAAACACGTGGTGTTTTAAGTATATCAACGTATATATATATGTGTGTTTTCCTTACGTCGTACCTTTTTTTCGCACTAGAACGCTTATTCCGTGAATGATAGTAAGGATAATAGATATATCAACGTATCTCGTAAATGAAAAAATACCAAATAGGTGGACATTTTGATCAAGTCTTCGTCGATAAAAAAAAAAAAAAAAACGATTTAATACCTTACAATCGAGCGATATAATCCAAACTTGATTCAAATACGGTTGTTCGATATTATTTACGACTCGTGACTTTACGACCTGTAGTTAAGATTTAAGCTAATTGTAAGTACGTGACTGTACGTGCTTACAGTACAATATAACTCTGTTATTGCAATTGCTTAATAAAAATATATTTAATATTGCACGCAATACGAGTAATAAGAATTATCTGGATATTACATATACATCGTGTAAACATTTGCTGGTTTATCATAAGACGAACACGAACGCGCGTTTCATGTGTACAGCCCTTTATAATCAAATTACAGGAATTTTTCTTAAACTAATCATAGACTGTTTTTATAATAATACACGATTCAACGATAAAAACACACTGGTTAGTTTTATATTTCTTCCAACATTCCTTACGAAGCACCTTCCCCATAATTCGAATCTCAAAATATCCAACAACGTTTCTTCCAAGACGAGCATTGAGAAACTTGTATTTCATAATCACGTTCTCCGTTAACCCTTCGATGGTATGTAACAAAACGACGAATTTACGACGAACGATTTAGAGAATAATGACTTTTGCACTGCTAGTATCAGATACAAAAAGTACGTACTTTCATTTTTTTCTAGCAAATGAACAATCGTAGGGAAGCTGGCTTCCTGCTGCAAACTTTCAAAAGGTCTGAAAAATTCTGGAACACTTGTCGAAATTCCCATTGCATTGTACGACCGGTCTTCGTAACAAACGTGTCGAAGGAATTTTTCAGAAAAAGTAGAAATTCGCCAGCGAAGTCTCCCTGGGGGCGCGAATGACTCACGTTGTTTCGTTAACCGACGATCGATCATTGTATCGCGTATAATGACATCGAGGACGTGAAATTTCTAGCACTCGCTGTTTTCTCTCACCTTCTACCGCCAGAGAGTTAAGAATCAGACAAATTTTCACGAAACTCCGTCAGTTTCCGTGCATTTAAATAGCGTTTAATGCGTGAAACTCGTGTCAGAAATAAATATACAGGGTGTCCGATTATAAACGGAACATCCAAATTACTGGTAAATTATTCACTGTGAACAAAAAATGGTTCGTACAAGAAGCGAATGGCTTTGAGGGGGACGTAATTTGGTGTAATTAACTTTCCTGTAGATGGCCGGGTAGAGGTCATACGAAATTGACGTACGTTCCCCTAAACGGAGTCATAGAGTTTTAAATACGATAATCGATCCGTCTTGGCATTTCCTACAAAAAAGTGTTGACCTATTTACGTCGAAAAATCATTGCTTTAGAAGATGTTTTAATCTCAATACGCGATCGTAATAGCGATGTCTTGCGTATCGAAAATCAAGGTGTCTTTGAACATTTAACAAAATAACGTTTGACGCGATATCGATTGTCGTCCCCTCATCTTTCTCCTATCGCATTGTAAGAAATATGCCCGCTGTAATTTCAATAGGCAATGCCAGACGAATCGATTACTGTGTTTAAAAGTATATGATTCCATAAAAAAAAAAAAACGCGCGCCACTTTCATATGATCTTTGCCCGGCCGTTTAGAAAAATTAAAATTAATTTACACCAAATAATATCTCCCTTGGGACCATTCGTTTCTTCTATTTATTTATTTATTTATTTATTTATTTATTACTACTTAGTGCGTGCCTTTCGGCTTTGGACGAGCTTTCGGTTTTGCATCCCGTTTACATAATACGCTTTCTACATTCTATCAACCTTATGGCATTATCACCTTATTGCCTCTTCCCTTATATCTAATCTCTTTTCCTTGTCTATCTCTCATTCGTTTCTTCTATTTGAACCATCTTTTTATATAGCGATAATTTACCAGTACTTTGCACGTTCTCTTTACAATCGAACATCCTCTATATATATATAGAATACGAAACATCAAGCGTGTCAGTAAATATAAGGCATTTTATAAAATTGTTTCACAAATGATACCACGAATTCTAACAATAATACCACGGATCTGTTAAAGAAGAATAACAAGTATCGTACGAAGCATTACTTTTATTTCCTACATCGTTCCCTCTGAGATTATCTTCTGGTAAAAAATGAAACGAGGCCCACGTGAAACGTCGCTTCGTTGCAGAAATGCTTTCGCGCCAAAGTTCTTTTTGCTCAAATATGCGAATTCTATATCCTAGGTTTCTTCGCACAGTTCCATCGAGCCGAGCACGCGTCTCTCCCACCGAAGCAGAGCCAGCGACTCGATATTGTTCGTCGAAGTTATTGCGATCGTGTTCGAGTTCCATCGAAAGGCTCAATTCCACGGGAACGTGTCATACGAGCGGCGAACTCGAATCTCAACCAGCAGTCACCAGGTATTATTGATCAAAACTTTACCTATCATCTGACAGCTTGTTGTCCGCTGTTACCATGGCATCGGCGATCATTCGAATTCGTTTTCCTCTCGTTCGTCTCTTTCTTCCTCGCCCCTTGGCGAAATCACACTTCACCGGTACCTTCGCCGAGGGAGCATTTAAACGAGAAACTTTCGCCGTGGAACTCGGCCACGTCGAATCGCCGAAAATTAAGAGAGCCCAGCCATTAGCGCTTGCAACCCTAATTGCCCCTCTTATCAGCGACTTCGACGTGTTGAGGCCAGGGATGGGCAACACCGATGGATAACTCGTCCATCGGAATCTGTCTCATCGTTTCTTTGTTTCTATTTCCGATTCGTAATAAATGCCGCTTAATAAACTTGCTTAATTGCTAGCTGCAATTGTTATCGTAATTGTGATTGTACTATAGTTGCTTAATCTTCACGTGGCTATTGTTGCTGTACATCCAGGTGTAGATACACAGTGGCGAACGAAAGAAAGTTTATAAAATAAGAAATGTAGAGAGACGTCGTGATCTTAGGAAGTGAATTGATATCCGATAAGAGCGATGAACAAATATAATAACAATATGGTGGAAGATTTTTAGTATAAAACATTTTTAAATTCGTAGCGTATATTATAACAATCTAATTATCGTTGTTTAGTTGTTGATTATAGATACTAAGCTTTCTATTCGTTAAACGCCAACATTCTGCAATTATCGATATTACATTTGAGACATTGAGACTAGAAGCGCGAAATATCGCGAAACGATTGCTTCCATTCTGGCATCTTGATTTGATTTGCAAATAGCGAGCTTCTCCGTCGTTGCGCGATTAATACAGCTTATCGAAATAAATTAATGCCACGAACTCGCGCATTCGCGAAGAATGTGCGCGGCTTAGTTTGCTTTCTCTCTCAATGGCTCGTTATCGTAAGGAAGCGTTTACGCGATACGGAGCAGCGCAAAAGTCGACCTTCGCGTAATTTAAATTACCAACATAATTTTACCAGAGTCGGGATGATCGCACGAGATATCAACTTTACGATTGCGCCTTCAATATGATCGTTTCTTGGCAAAAAGCGAATCAACGACCATGTTAGATATCGTTTTACGCGAAAAATGCTTCGACGATGCGGCTCTTTTCGGTAAAAAGATTCGGTTTTTACGATTCTACGAATCGAGTTTGTCCATCCCTGTTCCGGTTTCTGGAGGAACGACTGTCTATCGTGCTCGATCGGGACTGGAAAGTTCGACTTGCGAGGCTTGCCAAGAAATTTTCGAGGCCCCGTTTCACGATCGAGCCGTCTCACCGCGATTGATGGACGCTTGATTTGCCCGCGACACGAGAAACGGAATTATAAATTATTTCGCCAACCATTCCCTTGTACAGTCAAGACATGATTTACGTATATCCACGGAAACCTTATCTTTTAATCGTTTGGCAAGTCGAACGATCCAACGCAAGTGAAAGAAAGTAATCAGAAAAAAAGCAGGTGATTACTTTCATATAAAAAGTACGATGATTTCGTTGGTTCGAATTATACCGTAAATAATTGTTATTATTCATTCTCGATTGTTGGTAGCGAAATTATACATTAGATTGTCCGAAAAGTTTCTTTCCTTTTATTTAATTATATTGAATTTAGTTATACTAGTTATATTTAATCTCGTTTACTTGTCTCAGAGTGAGAAACTGAGAGAGAAAAGAAACATTTGTCAGCCGATTCATCGATTTATCAGTGTACTTGTAACGTAAAACTAGCTGCTTAAAAATGATATTTCCGAATTGACGTGTATTATGTTGTCCGGAAAGTTTGTTTCGTTTTATAAGGAAACAACGGATGCGCCACATTTGCTGTTTCATATTATTTTATCGAATTACGTATGATCGTAATAATAGAAACGGAAGAAAATGGATCGTGTAGTGATTCAGTAAAATATTACAAAACGAAAAATGTCGTGCGTCTATTGTTTCCCTATAAAACGAAAGAAACTTTCCGCACAATCTAATATATATTATACGCGCAATGCTCTTATATATTACAACATGATCTTTCTTATATATCACACTTACTATACTTTCTTATATATTACAGCATGATATTACTACATGATCTTTCACGCAGGTATCGAAGCTCAACGTCAGGATCGAACATAGAATCCGTATATTTCAACGATATGGCGAGCGAGACTTCTTTTACCTCCTTATTAGACGATTCGTTTTCGGACAATGACAAAAGTACCGAGGATTATTCGTCCAAGTTAAAAATATCCTTTGGAATAATGTTATGTTCTCGCGTCACTGTTTACACTCTGACGATGCAAAACGACGATTTATTTCTACTGATTATCCTTGACGTAACCATGATCACGATGCCTTGGAGAACCTGACCGAGAGATACGACGCGGAGCTGTTGCAACAGACTCTGCAACAATCTTTGTCCTCGTGTTCGGATAACTTGCTGGCTGAGAGAATTTTCAACGAAATACTTCCCTTCGCCTATCGTCTTTTATCCGAGGTAAAACGAATAATACTACCTTAGATAGCGATATTAATGCTGTTGCAGCGTTCGAATCCACGTGTATGTCGACAAGAACGAACACTTTCAGTGACCGAAGAAAATCCTTAGCTTGAAATCGAAACTGAAAATTATGCATATCGATGACGATTATCTTGCGATCTTTGCAAACTCGAGAAACGTTTTAAAACTATCGTTATATAAATTTTAGCAAGAATAGTTCAAAGAACGCGGCAGAGTTAGTTAAGAGTCTCAAGAGACGCGAGCATCGATGGATGTTTGATTCGACCGATCGTTGTATCTTTTAAGTTCGTTGTTGTTTGAAGGCTCTGAAGAAAATTGATCGAATGATAAATACAAACGCGGATGGATACACGGCGGAAGATGCGAAACGACAATTGCTCGTGTGTCAGGAACTACTAAGTGTGTGGGAGAAGTCTATGGAACGCGTTTCGAAACTATGTAAAACGTCCGCCACTGATTTCAAATGCATAATGGAGAACGTGCTTCTTACGATTAAGCTGATATTCGAACATTGTCGAGCGAGGTGAGGTGAATGGTCATGGACCATTTCTCAGTCATCTTTCCTCTTTTTAATTTTAAAATAATGCTAATAATAATTTCCAATGCTGTTACATCAGTAAGCTTAAACAACGTTGTTAAACTGTGGATTTTTATGCATTTATAGGAAATTTAAAGGCGCAAATTCGAAGTATAGAATGCTTGTTATTAATATTCCAGCGAATGATATTTGAGATGAAAGAAATCTCTGCTTAAATTCCATTTCTTTAATTGTATTCGTGAAAATACGAATTTGCATAACTGTCCGTAGTTCAGATATCGTTTAATAATTTCATTCTTGACTAAATAAGAACACGTGGTAAATACGAATGTTATTTCTGAATTTGAAAACTGGTCGACTTTTACAGTAAAAAATTGTACGCTACTTTATTCGAGGACGTATCGGAGCAATTAACGAATCTATTTCGCAAGGCGAAAACGATCTTGAATCTATTCCTGGCCACTTTAGAGAACGTAATAGTCTTCGACACGGATACGGAATCGGAAACGCAACTATTGGTAAAAGGTGAGCGATCCTATTACGTCTTAACGATTCTTTAACCCGAACCATCTTTATCTTTATCGAGTACGCCAAGCAGAGGAAAGAAGATACCTTTGCTCTGTTTAATCCATTAATGGCCAACGTTGCTTCAACGAAACATCCCATTTTCAAATTTTCAAGCTACCAGGCTGTCGTATTTTTAGATTTTTAGATCATTGGATTTGTGGATCTTCAGATTTCTTGTTGTGCAATAATGTCGTATCTACCTATTTGTTGTATGTTATCGCAACGTTTGGTTCTTGGCGGCTTAATCATTTTACGTATGCGCGTAGCTCGGTATTATTAACTCTTCCCAATTCACAGCTCTAATTAAACTCGATGCTTTTTATTCACGCGTCTTCTATTGAAAACAGTAATCGATTGGATCGGATCGTTAGTTACCATCTCGCGCGAACTGGATTTGAAAACGTTCGTAGAAACGTCGAAAATATTCGGTAAATTGGCGATTACGAATCAACATCATGTGAAACGAACAAACGCTATGAACGTCACTTTACAGCTTAGCCAATTCACGAAAGGTGTATCCTCGATGCTCGCATTTTGCCAGGTACGTTCTAACACGAAAATTCTATAGCTACACGAAACGATTATTTTATTTTCTATCATCCCAATACTGCAGTAGCAAATAACGTTTGGATTCTCGTGGTCAAAGTCGATGTAATAAAATCGTTGAAGTCGATAAATGTTTGATCCGAGCGCGTATTGAAATTTGTGAAACTTTGTTTTTTAAGGCTTAAAAGATTTAAAAAGGAAGAGAAACAGAGATTATATTACGATTGCATGCCAAGATAGATTGTATCTGATATTTACCAGTGGAATTATTTGCTACTTAATCAGTGTTTTAAAATATTTCTTTTTTTTTTTTCGTCAGCGGATATTCTATTTGTGGTTGTCTATTGTGTATTTTAACGATCTTAGATAATTCGCAATAACGCCTTTTTTAACAAATATCTACAGGAACAAGTTAAAAACGAAACGACTATCCAAACTAAACACAAAGTGCTGGACTTGATAGATGTATAAAAATATTTGCTTTTTTCCAAGTTTTCTGTATAATCACCTTTACGTAGGACTCGAGTGATCGGATTGAAGAAAGAAAAATAAAAGTTATTGGACATTCGTTAAAAATTTTGGACAGACTGTTTGCAGCCTATTGCTCGCACATAAATAACGAAATCCTTCCGTTTGTAATCGAACTTCTGTTAAAGATGCACAGGTATGTTTATTTCTTTTTTTATTTGATTCCAAGATTTTTGTATCTCTCGATCGATTAAACATTTTTACATCGTTCTTCGCGATCAGGTGTTCTCCACTGTGTTTACAAAACTCGCAAATCGATGGCAAACTGATCGATCTAATAAACATTCAAATCTCGAGGGGATCCGAGCCATTTTTGAATACCGTTTTCAAGTCATCCGATTTTAAACAGGTTCGTCGACGAAATCCAGTCAACAGATCAGTTTAACGTAGAACGTTCGTATCTTACTCGATGTGCCTGAAATATTTTAGGCGTTCTTCGATTATAGAAATCAGACAAATATCGATAATTTAGGCTACCATCTGTTAACGGTTAATATCATGAAGAAATTAATTTACATGCCATACGAGCAACATTGCAAATGGACATTAGGTGCCGAATCGATCATCGATGTCACGTTAAGCAACATTAATCACTGTAAGTACCGCATTTCGAATCCTACCTTTGGTAACTATCAGACTCGAGCAAATTTTTAACCGATAGAATCTTCAACGATGTAAATCTAAAATAAACTTTGAGAAACAGATTTTAAAGAATAAGAGAGAGCTAACTTTGCACATAAAAGATTCTGACATTTTCTAATAGTCTGGAAAATTATTTTATATTTGTGTCGCACAGTGCAGGAGGAGATCTGCGTGGGTCAGGTGAGATTGCCAGGTGTACACGATATTGGAGAAAGATCGAGATCCGCCTCGATATACGAAGCCACGATAGTACCGATTTGTGGACTGATCAGTCAAATTCCTGCGGACGGATTTCACGCTGTCGAGTTGATTTTATTAAAGCATTTGTTAAGCGATCGACTTTGGAGTTCTTTGCTCAGTTCGGATATTTGGTGCTTCATCGGCCGGTTTGTGAATCGATCAATAAATTTTTACAGTTGATGTTACGCTTCGGTCGTTGGTTCCTCGCTTTTAAAGTAAAACACTACAGCAAATACGTTCCCGATATAGTTTATCTTCTAATCGAGAAGTAATCGTTTAGAAAACGCTATGATATTACAATCCCTGGCCGTCGAGTTAAGACCACGTACAAAAATTTCGCGCTTTTAACTACGCAAGACTATGTTATAAACAGTAAATTGTCTTTGATTATCAAGATTATTACGCGACACAAACGTAAATTCGTTCATCGAAGAGCGCACTCGTATTCTATAATATATAATATTATATTATATTAATTTTACATTATATTATATAATTAATATTATATTGTATAATATATAATATAATATTGTATAATATGTGTCGTGTCATAGCGAACAGTAAACAAATTCGTTCGACTTACGCGCCATGAAAAATATTTGGAGCCCGTTGAAATCACTCGTTTCCTCGTCTCTGATCTGATTACTCGATTTGAGAACAAAACTCAAGACACGTGGTAAAATAAACTTACTTAAAATTCTTTTTTAGAATTGATTGTAATTTTCTTCCAAATGAAAAAAGAAAAAAAAAAGAATGTAGTAAAATAACGAAAAGTTATGAAAACGAGTGCGCAGAACATTTTAGCAATTAAGAAACATTATCGTCGCGTATGAGATTCGGCCAAATCTTTCAATTTTGTTAAAAAACTAAGAAATGTCGGAAACTCTGCGTGGTCCTAATTGCACGATAAGGAATTGTATTTCATCGAGTTAAAACCGATTGTTTCTTCGATGTAAACGTAAACGAATTTTCTGGAATTTTTCGCCTGCTTTTCAACGTAACATCCTGCTTTTCAGTATTGGTTCTTTGGAACTTTGCGCTAGTCACGTGAAATACCTCCTGAACGTTTATGCTGTTTTAACGAGACGTAGCAACAGTCTCGAGATCGTTATGTTGAAGAACTTGATCGCAAGATTGTACAATTTGCTGCCGGAGGAAATGAAGCACGCCGTTATAACGGAGCTCGATGATCTGGAAAATCCATGCTGGCTGCCTGTCGCGCGATTCTTGCCGCCGAAAACGAAAGCGTTCTTGCAGAATCGATTGGCATGCGTGTTGAACGAGATTCCGCGCGCATTCGCCGAATTACAGCGGCAGCCTACTGTACAGAATTGGAATCGTATCGTATGTTATGTTCGAGGATAGATTACATGATAAAAAGATTTGGTAAATTTTCGATCGCGATGTTACGATAGTTTTAATAATCATTTTCCTCGTTAAAAGACAACGCTGATGTCGCTGATTGGAAAACTCAACTACACGGAGGAGAGAAATACCATTGATATCCTATCGCAGATATGGAACTCGATCGCAAGCACGATCGAAATTTTCGAAGGCAAACAATTGGATATGTTATCGGAATTCACGTCGAAACTGTTGAATGCTACGCAGCCTGAAAAAATTCAAGACGATACTTTCTTCTCGGTATGTACATTTTTCCTTATTTTCTTTTACGGTATAATTAATCTTTTAATCTGCACGTGTTCGATCCGAATCAGTCACAGCTTGCTGTATCTTATCGTTTTCTTACATGTACATGCGATTGCGTACATAATACAATTTGGTGCGAAGTATCGGATGTGTGTGCGTTATTTAGACAAGGACACCAGGAACCTTTATATAGTTGTTCCTATATATTACAGGGCGAAACTGTAGAAACGTCAACTACCTTCCGATTTCCATTATTTTTGGATATGTTGTAGAAATCGATATTTTGAATAACTTTTTTATATTCACGAAAGAGCGCTGGTGCGTGTACCGGTCGGTAACGTTACAGCGAATTCCGCCTATGCAGTTGTGCACCGAGCCATTAAACTCGTTCGACTCCCGTTTATAAGTAGAAAATAAGTGAGCGACGCCAATGAAAAACAAAACGGGAAATACGTACCACGTTATAAAATATACTACAGAAAATTATACTTTTAATTTATAATTTTTAATTTATATTTTAATTTATTATTTATTTTTCAATGAAAATTTTTCGATGGAATATTATTTCTCTTGCAAGAAAACGTGAAACTTCGAACGAAACTTTGGAACGGTTGCCTGGCTTTTTCTGTACAATCGTCAACGTGGACAAATTTCGAGAATTACTCTATGAGTATTTTATCGTTCTGAATAAATCTGAACGTTTTATATAAACTTCGAATTATATTCGTCCGCGCATACGTGTCCGCTGTCAGACCGTATGGGCTGCACTTTCCAATACTTTTACACGTTTCATTTATTACTTAATCGATAGTAATTCGTAGCATCGATGAAATTACCTTACGAAAGTTTATTTTATAAATATCGCGTGATAAATGGCGTGAACCGTATAACAAGTGACAATCTACGCTTTAAGAGTTATCGTTAATGATTTCAGATTCTAGAAGCAGTTTTAGCGTCGCTGTTATGTTTTCCACCACACGTAAAGGCAATAGCGTCGTATTACTTGAGAAACAATATCGATTCCTTTGATAACTGTGGAATTAAAACGGTTAATGCATTAGCGGAGCTGAATTGTCGACTTCTGGAAGATGAAAATCCATGGGTACGACAGGAAGCCTTCGAATCGTTTGATCATGTAGCTCACATGTGCCCGAACGAGGATCTTGTGACTAAAATGGCAGCCGCGGTTACGAGAAAGTCGTCGCTGAGAGATTCTTTGCCTGCTTACCTTTCCGGCACGATTTATTACGAGCTTCAGCATTTCTCAGACATTCGAGATTATTTGCAACATATGGCGAAACATTCGCAACATGTTTGCCATGTTTGTAATAATTACGATGATTCTCAAAGGGACGAGAAACTTGCTAAATTGGAAATCGAGTCTATCGAAAGCTTCGATGAAAACTCGTCTTTAAATGATCTCGATGAACACGTAAGCAAAATATGTGACGAATTGAATGATATACTGAAAAAGAATAGCGACATTGCAAGTCACGTGATGCGAAGGCTACGGTTAATTTGCGCGAAGATTTTGGATCTGACAGAATCCAAATAAGTCTTTTATTCGAGTATATTTTGTATAATAATTTGTAATTTTTTATATCGTAAGAATAAGCTCGCGAAATGATCGAACAAATAAATATAAGTACTTTTTTTATTTTCATTAAGTATCCTTCATAATTCTGCAAAGAATAAGAACAATTTAAATAAATCTTTTTAATAATACCTATATTGTAGAAAAACTAGGCCTAACATTATTTTATTTGTTTAATGTTAAATGTATGTATATATAGATATATAAATTTATAAAAAATTATTGGTCCACTTTATTTCTTGCATATATTATATATTAAATAGCAAGTTCCGATATTACGGAAATGTCTATGAAATTGTTTTCATATTATGTAACTGTTGCATTGAGTTTGACGTGAATAAGAATACAAGTCTACAATATATGTGTGACGTGCATAATTACATATATATGTTTTATCTTACATATGATGATATCCTGTACGAAATTAGCAAAGTGATCTAGACATCCGAATCAATTAAGGACTACGATATTATTAAAAAGCGATATCTATTGTTTTATTAAAAAAGAGTGTATGTCTCTACTTTATGAATCGTCTTTCAATCTCTCTCTCTCTCTGCCGATAACAGCGCACAAATTGAAGCAAAGCTAAACTTGCGTAGTAATATCTCCGTTAGTGCCATTTTGAATTCAAAGCGATTAGGTTTGTAACACTACATACTCAGAACGCTGTTCGTGAATTTGCTTCGTATTTCAATACTGATATATATTTTATTATTAACCTAACAAGTATAATAATTATATTTTTTAACCCTTTGCGGACACGTGTGGGATATAGCCGCCCGAATCTGTTCACAGTTCCGGACATTTATTTTGAAGTGGCCGAGGTACATCTATTTTTCTGAGCGATAATATTATGCGTATTTACGCATGGGTATAGTAAACTAAACAGTATTATGTTTTTGATGAAAGAAAATTATAGATCTTTAGAAATCTTATCTTCCGTTTAACGTAAACTCGCGATGTAGGATGATGGTCGAGTCAGAACGAATTTCAGTCTTTCAATGGCATTAGCAGACGAATCAACAAGCTTTTTATATAATTTATATATTTTTTATAATACCTTATACACGATGCCTGAAAGATCCAGAAAGCACATGTTCGATAGTGATAGTAGCGATGACGAATATTATTTTGAACCTGACAAGAAGAAGACGACAGTGCTTCAGACAGTGTAAGCGAACTCCGTTTAACGAGGAATCGGCTCAGACGTTTCAATATTTCTAGTGATAGTGACAGTGATGATGAACTAAATATTGATGAAAATAATACAACCCTCGACAATGAATCACGCAAACGTTCAACGTGTATATTTTCTCAACTGCGCGCGCCAATATCTCTCGTCCACAGCGACGCTCACTTGTCGAGAGGCCCCGTCTGCAAAGAGTTAACGAGTTTGAAATCGTATAATGTCGGTTTCTTTCGATTTAAGTTATGTGTCCGTTTCTTCCAAAACTTATAATTTATGATTTTATTGCAGTAATATTCAAAAAGATGCATATTACGAATCAAACGCGTTATATATTTTCATTGTTTCTTCTTAAAAAAAGAAAAACGCATTAATACATCTTTAAGGTTTTTTTATTATAATCTTACATAGATCGAAAATGTTGTATTTTAAAATATTTTTATTCGTATATATAGATGCAAAACGTGGAAATGGAGAGGCGTTTTCAAAGTGATGAAATACTCAATAAAATAAATAACATGTTCATATCGCTACGAATTGATGAGGTAAAGAGAGTTAACGAGCAGTTACTACCGGTACGTTTTCCCCGCAAAGAAACTGTATAATTTTAAATATATTGTTTATAATGAGATTATATCAAATATTTAAAAACGTAATAATGACTTGTTTTCTATTTATATTCATATGTATTATTATAATTTAATTTAATAAATAGGTAATCAATACGTTAATAAATCGTATGAAATCAGAGAATTCACTGTTTAGCAAAATGTACCAAGAAATTATTTTCTGTGGTAGTTTCTATAAAAATACAAAAATACAGGCACCAAATGAATTTGATCTCAATGTTACTTTAAAGCTTCCTGTCAATTATAATTACATAAATGTAAGGATGTTTTTAGTTAGTTAAAATAGATATTAAGTTATGTTTAATTTTATATTGACATATACTTTCTTTCTACTATTTAGTTTGTTTCAAATTGGGCAGGTTTTGTACAAATACAAATAGCAGATGATGTGCAAGCATATAATACACATACATATAGAAATCTTACAAATAATGAAATGAGGTTACAAAATAAACTATAATTATTAAATATAAAGTATATGAAGAATTTTATTACACTTTTATTTAAAATATTGTTGTTTTGTAGACAACTTAAGAAATTAATTTCTGGCAATTTTGTGAATCCAAATACATTTCGTTTCTGGATTAAAGGAATTATAGATACAGTTATGAACAAGCTAGAGAAGGCTGGGGATAAATACAAATTACTAATAAATGATTCTTATACAGCAAAGATTAAAAAAAGTGAAAGTGGGCCTGCAATCACCTTAATAGTAAATATTCCATATAAAACTGAGGATATATGTATTGATTTAGCACCAACCATACCTTTTAATATAATTTCTATTCAAAGATTTATTCCAAAATTTTATGAACTTCAAAAGGTTTGTGTATTTATTACAGTATTTTATTTAAATAAAGGCACTTGTATCATAAGTATTTTTTGTTTTTAGTGTCGAAATAAAAAGTGGTTTGCAATTCCAATACCAATACGTGATAGTGATTCTAGTTCTGCATCCCTTTATTGGAGAACTGCTTTTAGTCTCCAAGAAAATGAAGTCCTTGCAAGATATGGTCGTGTAAAACAAGTTATACGTCTACTGAAGGTTGTTTAACAAACTATTTTATCTTAGTATGATTACGATACTTCTGACATCATTGTATTTTTTAGAAATTAAGAGATACGCAAAACATGAAGAGTATAGCAAGCTATTACATAGAAACTACATGTTTAAACAAACTGACAGAAACAAATATGAGCACCGATAGAATATCTATGTCACATTACTTTTTTGAAGTAATATAAACCATATAGAATCAATATACACATAAAATTTATAAATTATTACATGTTTCCATATAAATTATTGCTGTTTTTAGATGCTCAAAGAATTACAACGTGTTTGTGAACAAGAGAGGATAGACTATTTTTGGAATAAAGAGTATAATTTATTATCCAGAATTGGCTCAGTGGAATTGTTTAACATAGCTCGACGTTTAAAAAACATCATTAAAGATATTGAAAAGAATGTAACGGATAAATATATATTGGCCAAATATATTCGTAAGTTATGTTCTTTAAAATGATATAATACTAAAATATGTATTTGTTTGTTGCGACTTCTTAGTGTAAAACTTGATAGAAATAAGTACATTTTGTTCCACATGAATATATAAAACATTTTCTTTGCAAATTCTTTGTTAAAACACTTATAAACATTATAGCGTTTAGAAAAATAGGTCATAATTATTCATAGCGATAATGTTCTACTAGTCTGCATCAAATCTAAAGCTATTATCTTTTAAATTACAGTAAACTCGGAGGAATTGTTGTTATTAAAGAATAACATAACTAATCAAGGTATATATTAGTTATCATAATAGAACAATAATTAGAATAATTACGTAATGTACTAGTTACTTCAGGATATTACATATATGTATTATAGGTAACATAATTCAAAATGACGAGAGAAACAATGATGCAGAACAGGCAAATCAGTACAGTTGTGTAATCTTCTAAATGGATATTTTACTTATAATTATAAATGGATATCATTACATCTGAGGCATATCCAAGAAAATTGCAAAGATTATAGCAACTATACTTTAACTTATCTAATCGAAACTATCGAAAATAAGACAGAAATGTAGAGTAAAATTTTTTCATAAGATGCTACATTTTCGAAAAAAATAAATTTGAAAATGTATCCTGCACGTGTGCTCAGACCAGTTCGTAATTAAACATGCTTAAACTTTATTTTCTTGTAAATGAAGCCTTAAATGAAAAAACTCTATTTTACGTTTTTGATGTATACATTTTGATGTATGATATATACAAAAAACTTTTTTGTAGTATAGTTAAACCCTAGTATATAATAAAGTATTATTACTATTATTATTATTATTATTATATACATATGTATATTTTACTATTATAAAAGAATTTTTAGACACTTTACAAATTCTTATGTACATATTGTAAGTTGCAGTGTAAGTTGCATTTATCACTTCCAAAATTTGTAATATATTTACTAAAATTTATATTTTGAACTATTTTTGGAAGATAAAATAAATTTTGATATAATCCAATATATGTACACATTTAATAGACATATTTCCTTAAGTGGAATCATAAACACAATACTATCAAATAAAAAAAAACGTTACTCTTTCAACAAATATATTTTATTTTCTGGTATGATTAATTAAAGGTACTGCATTGCAATCTGTCCATTCTACGAAGAAGTTTCCTAATTTGATAGCACAGCGAATCATAGTAAGACAATCACCTTCTGCGCTATGTGCATCTTCAGGGTTATTACCAAAAATATGTTTATAAACACTACCCAATTTAAAATTAATCGGCCGGCTATTTGTAAAATCTAATTTTCTTCTTGCATTACTTCCTTTTCTATTCTGAAAATTTTCATCACAGTGTTGTAATTTTATAATTTGATTCTCAGGTGTCTTTTCATTGATTTCTTGTATCTTTTTAGAGTAACTAGTTTGTGGAGTGTTAAATACGCTATTCAAATGAACTGTTGTTTCTTTAATCTTAGTTGGAATGTTATTTTTGTTATGATCATTAAGATTTGTATCCATAATAGAATCTAGTGCATCAGATAAAATTTTATCATAACCATCATTCAATAAAATACTAACTTCAGTACAACTGGAACTACTAGCAGTAGGTTGTATAATATCCATTTCTTCTATTGGATTTTGTTTACGGAAGAAAAATTCTTTGACTAGATGCATCATGTCAATGCTTAAAATATTTTCACTGAAATTCTTTAAAAAGATAAATTAGATTATTCATGAATTTGTAAAATTATATTATGATATAATACTACATATACCTTCTCAATAGTTTTGAATTCTGATAAAAATATTGGATAGTCATAATTATTTCCATTATAAGCTACAAAACAAGCTGGTGCTGCTAATCGATTTATAAAATTCACTACTAAATTATATATGTCACAGTTAAAAGATGAAAATTCTTTTAAATTTTCATTGGATAAACCTATAATAATTTAAGTTTTATTTATATAAAAATTGAAAGATATAGCAGTTTGTTTAAGGTAAAATAAAAATTGTTTGCTAAAAATAATTAAATGTTAGATACCTGTCAATTTTTTAATTTCCTTTGAAATAGGTACATTTGGATGTATTGGTAAAACAAGTTTCTGTAAAATTCTTGGTGAAATATTTGTTGTATCGCACATAGCAGTTCTTGATACTGCAATTAATGACATTTCTGTGATTTTTGGCATATAATTCTTTGTAATTAATCCAGTTGTTTCCAAATCAAGAAATATAAATGTTTTTATCATTTTTAAAAAGCTTTAATAAGACCAATTTAAGGTAGATGTGCAATTGGATTCCTACTTTGGAAATAAAATTTATATTAACTAGAAAATTAGTAATTAATTCTCTAACTTGTAATGTTATCTTTGTCATAACCTTTTAAATCACAACATGCATTAAAATACACATAACCATGTTAAGTAGTATAAAGTATAGTAGCATAATAACAGTAATACATTTAGTCTATAAATTAGTATATAAAATGTTACGATTTTTTTTCATGTCTATTATTATCTGTTATCATATCATCTAAAAATTAATTGTTACTATTAAACAAGTTAAATTTTCAATATTATTATGTTGTTTATCAAATGCAAGTGTGTACTTTTTTTAGGCGTTTACTGTGTATATGAACTTAGTATTTTTTCATATTCATAAGAATGAGTTACATATAGAAGTTGTAATATTATGTTGTTTCTATATGTATGTTACTTTTCTTATATATATTTGCAGTAGAATAAAAAATTCTTTTTGTAATATAAGTATATTTTATTACATAATGTATGTATGCACATGCAGAGAGGATGCGACTTTGGATAAAACAAACGAGAGTTTAGAGCTCCCTCACCGTGATAATATCGAACTAACTGGTTGGTGTACGATAACAATAAGTATAAATTCATTTACCATTGCTAATTTCAGATGTATAAACTAACATACATATAAAATCTTCTTTTCGTTTAAAATGGAAAGTATATAGTTAGTTGGAATACGTGCTATGATACCGTTGATCACGATGTCTACGGATTTAATGAACATTGATGGCAATATAAAAAGAGTGCAAAAAGAAACTTTGACACCATACAAAATAGCAACTGTCATTTTGATTAAAGAATATTGCAATGAAACAGCAAAAGGTAATTTACTATCTTTATAAACATCACAATCTAAATTTATTATAAATACTGTAATACTATATTATTAATGTTATTATTGATATTAATATTTTGTTCCAGCAATTGTGGAAAGACGCGATTTTTGTTTAGTCGCATTGAAATTGATTCAAGTAAGCATTAATAAAATGATTTCATTCAATATATTTTTGGTACACTAAATAAAGTAAAATATTCTACACACATACACATAACATCCATATGTATACTATTATAAAGCATTAATATTTAATTTTATTGGATAATTTTATTAAATAAAAAATATTTTTTTTTTGTTAGTCCCCTGACATGGATTTTAATACACTTATGAATATGTTACATTCCCCTGAATATATTTTACATCGGTTTGCACATCATATGGAAGCGCAATTAAATATGTTAAGAGGAAAAGGGGTCGAAGGATTATTAGATTTATTTGATAATATTGGACGTCTTACGAAACCAACATTGGATCATTCTCTTTCTTTACCTGCCCTAAATAAAAATTCTGTGCTTGGGCTATATATAAGAAGAGTTATAATCTTTTTTGAAAAATTACCTTTTGATCAAGTTGTAGCTCTTTATGAAGCTTTGAAAAAATACTTGGATAAAAGAATTAATATCTTTAATGGTTCTGATATATCTGCAGCTTCTAAAACAGAAGATTCATATACAAATGAGTACGTGTTCATTATATTCATAAACTGTAATTTTGTTATGTTATGTATATGTATTTTGTTATAATTTCTCTGTATTTTAAAAGAATTAAAATAACTTGGGGTGGAAGACAAGCTGAATTACTTGTTGCACAACAAGCACATACTATACAAACAGATGAACATAAAGCGATGTCTCCTGCAGAGCTGCAAGTTCTTGTACGAGAACTTTTAAGTTGTAGTCCTTATTATGCCGAAGCTGTGAGTATTATGTAGTAAGAACACATTTTATTTATATATATTTTAAAAGATGCAGTTAAATGTCTTTTTGTATTTCTTACTTTCTCATAATCTTTAATATGTTTCAGCATTATTTAAGTTATTTAAACTGTTTAAGGGTCAATGAGTACTGTGGAGCTATAGATAGTCTTTATCACTGCTTTGATAGATTAGCACCTTTGGAAAACCGTTCTGCACCTGAAGATAAATCTCGTATTTTCAGATATGCAGCTTTAAATCTAGCAGTTTTACATGCTCAATTTAATCATAAGTGTGTTTTTATATAAATTTTAAAATTAAGGATTTTGTATAGAATTCATGTTGAATCATTTCATTTTCATTTAAGGGAAGTAGCACAAGCTGCTTTGAAAGAAGCTATCATGATGGCTCAAGAAGCTGGAGACAATGTCTGTTTACAATTAGCACATGCTTGGATGTATCATTTAACTACCAAACAAAAGTAAGTTAAAATCTCTTAACATGCATTGATATATATTTATCACCATATTTGTAATATAATTTAGGGGATCATTGATAGAAAGGTCAGTTGGCAAGGCAAGTATGTTGGGAATAACTCACACAACTGGATTAGGTCTTATCGCATATGCTCATAATTCTGCTTTAGAAGCTAGGAGTCCATCACAAGTGTTCGAGGTATTTCTTTAATTCAGTTGCATTCAATGTGTGTTCTAATGCTTATTCAAGATTAAATTGTTTTCAACATTTAATCGCAGACTCTGATGAAATCTGATGTCTTAAATTGTCAACATTCTATGGTAGATTTAATGTCAATGACATATGCGGAAAAATCTGCGTTATGGGCATACTATGGTAAAACTGAGATGTCTTCAGTCTGCGCTCAGTTATTACTTTTACATAATACAGGGGATAAAAAACAGCATATGTTTAATGGACCATCTACTTGCCAGGTTGTCATTAATATCGCGAATATCTTAGTAGAATTTGGAGAATATCTTTTGGTTGACATTGTACTTGCTCATGCTAAGGAGAGGTTTCCTAATGAACCGTGTAATAAGGTATCATTTATAAATTAATGTTATACTTAACCGAATGAATCATATAACGAAGTTTAAATGTTTGTTTTCCATGTTTGTTTCATAGATATGGAAGTTAAGCGAGCAACTTTACGCGTTTACACAATTAATGAGGCAAGAAAAGTGGAGCGAGGCTGAAGCAATAGCGTTAAATATTTCGAGTTTAGATCCTTTGGAATCCAAATTTAGGTATAGCGATATGTTAAAATATGTCTCATTGTATGATGCAGGGTCTGTATTGTCTTTACAAATTTGAATGTTTAGGTTAGCGGAAGTTTGTTTGGAAAAAGGGGATTATCCAAAAGGTTTAGAATATATCGACAGCATTGGCAAAGAAGAGCAACTAACACCTCAAAATAAAATAAGAGCTATGATCTTATTAAGTCAAATAATGTGCGCTTCTGTTTCACCAGAGAATGGGATCGTAGGAGTGAATTCGTTGGTACTTTTAAATACAGCTCTAGAACTTGCAGTAAAAAATCATTTATCTTATTATAAAGCATTAATAAAAATGCATCTTGCAAACATTCAGGTGATTAGATTAATTAATACATTTTTTCATTAATTTAAAGATATTAAGGATATTGATTACATTATAAATATTATAAATATTGTGAGTATTATATTGATCTTTTATTAATGTTCCAGTTAATAATGGGTATGCCAACTTTAGCACTAAACTTAGTAGAAGCAGCAATTACACAAATTTTAGCGCATGGAGGATATTACGATCAAGGTAGAGCGTTTGTTTTATATACGAAATGTTTAGTTGCTACTGCTCCGACATGTGACAAGACGCGAAAGGAAGTAATCTTAAAAGCTATTAAAGCACTCTCAAAGGCGAAAAATTATTTTACAAAAGTCGAAGCATATGGTAGACTAAGAATTACATTGTGTTTAGAATCTTTACTATGTCATGAGATCGATTTTAAAACTGAACGAAATCAATGTGCTTTTGAATTTCGCCAACTAGATCAACAGCTTCTTACAAAATTAGATAATTTGTCTTTATATTGAGAACCAAAATGCAGAAAAAGAAGATAGGAACAAATATGTAGAATTGGATAACTTCTTCTTTTGTATTAAGAAACGAAACATTCAAATATACAGTATTTTCCTAAAAATCATGCATTATTATTTATTATTAGGTATGTGTATTAGGTAATAATTGAAAAAAAAAATTTAAGATATCGATATCAATAATAAAACTCTTATAATTAGATTCACATAATTACATTTTGTAAAATACAAATTACGTGAAATGTTCTGAAGATATGGAAATCTATTGTAAAATAAAGATAAGGGGAAATGAATAGTCGAACAATGACAAGTATACAATAGAAACATTTATTTATAGAATCCGCTGCGAAGCTACAACGGAATTTTTTGATATTCTAAAGTTTCTTACCTATTCCCCGTGTAGGAGTTAGGTATAATCCATACGAGTCATCTTCATTCTGTTTGTTATCCGATAGCAATTTTTTTTTTTTTTTTTTCGAAGAATCAACTCGCATGAATCACATAGTAAGTGCACGCAGGACACAAATAGGTGAATGGTGACACATGAAAATCGCAGGGGTGAATTTTTATCAAAACCCCAGAAACTTTCAGCGAGTCGTCGAAGATATTAGATGATGCTTTTGTCGAGGAAAATTTTGATGTGTATAAGTGATAGATTACATCCGATATAACACGTTGAGAAACACTCACACACGTTTGAATTCTATCGACGATAGTTTCTGTGAGCAATTTTTATCTTATCCAAGTATCTTTTATTCTTTGAAAGCATTTTGTTTCGGTATAACAGTATTCTCCTCCCTATAATACTAATAGCAAGATTCACTTTGCGAATATGCCTTTTCTTTGCGTCATTTGGTTAAAACAGATATGTTTTCTTTCTGAAACCTTGTCCACTTCAACGACCATAATAATGTTTTTCAAATAAACCCGTGATTCTTTCAGATATGGGTTTTGCTCACTTTGATTCCTCAAATTATTAACGCTAAGGTGCACGTATTTTTGGTGCAACGAAGGGGGGAAGACATATGAAGATACACAGCCGGGTTCACACATAATATTTTTTTCTTTTACAGTACGAGAGTGACATAGTTTAAAAGATTTCTATATTGTCACAATATATGTTCTCTTTATTTGCTTCGGTGTACCGATTTACGCATAATCGATCGTTTTGCTTGGCATTTGAAAAATCATTTTTTTTACAAGAATTATTTCACGCAATTTGGTACTTCTAGCACGACAAAAACATTATCTAGAAATATGATGTTTTTAATTGTAACCGATCGATTTGAAACTAAATTCTTTTTCATTAAATTATTCAATGGTGTTTTCAAAACATACTTCGGAGGTATATATGTATATATGCTCGTACGTATACAACAACGAATTGTAGGATTTAGTCTGGTTTTCGACAAAACTTATTTTCTTGAAAAACACAGCGCTCTATAACTCTTCGAACGACAATGAAAATTCTAAATTCTCCCAATGATATACACAATTGTCCGTGTTAACAGTTTTCGTATCGTAAAAATATGAAGTGGAGAAAAATCTGTTTACACTTTATTCAAACATTGCATATTAGAATACACGTATCTTTTTCATAATAAATTTCACGATGCGCCGCTGTTACTCCCATGAAAAATAGCATCGTTACCTTGTACATGCCTGTTCCGAAACGTATGCACGAGATACCAAAATATGCCTGTTACAAATGTTCAAAATACAGACGATTTCATAAACAGTTTTCCTCTGCTTGAAACTTAAGCCTTAAATTATCATTGACAGATACGTTCGTCATTTAGAAGGCGAATTGAATCGGTTATTTTAACGTTAACGACGATCGAATAAATTTCACGATAAAAACGCGATCGTCGTATTTTCCTAATCGTTCGAATAATTATGAACACGGCGAATTAACAGTTTTGGAGAGACTGGTTGAAAAATGACTGTTGCGCGATTGTGCTTCCAAGCAAAAGAAACCTACAGCCCAGCAAATTAGACGTTCGAAGCTGTGTATTTCGTTCGAGGTAGGTTCTTCGTCCTTTCTTTTTCCTCTCGTTCAATGTTATCCTGATTGAGCATCTAAAAAGGGACAGATTTTGTAGGCGGGCAAGAATCAAGCAATGAGAAGCTGTCTCTCTCTCTCTCTCTCTCTCTCTCTTGGATCGCTCGTTCTGCTAGGATTCCTCCGATTTCGACGCGACTCGGCCCGTCTTGTAGAGCATAGGACGGCAGGGAGCTCGTGGAGAAGCAATTTACACACGATCCGCAAACGATAGAAGGACACGATAGAACGATCAAATCTCCATGACCGCTTGCACGGAGTTGATATCGAGCGCGCAACTGCCGGTTGTGTCGGGAGAGTCCTGAAGGTATTCTTCGGAAGGCGTCATACCGGCTGTTCTCATGTCGTCCCTCACCTTTTCCACCTGAAACGAATAACACGCACGTGGAATTTTCTCTTAAAAAAAAAAAAAGAAAGAAAATTGCTAGTCTACGCAAGATATGGTTCCTATAAAAAAAGTTTTACTTTTGTGCAAAGTTTTCGTAAAACAAAAATACTTGCGTCTTTTCCTCGAGAAAATGGTCTTTCAGAAAAGAACGTTCGTTTATATCCTTCGTTTAATAATCGATCAAGCGAAAGTTAATTGAAATTCTTCTGTTGCTTCGAATTTATTCGATTTTCAGAATTCAAGAAGCAGACTGCTGTCTTTGTTTTCGAGTGGTACAAACAAGAATTGGGATGCCCGCGGTGTAGCAACCTGGCAGGAAGATTCGAATTTAGATTCGAACGGGTTCCAACCTTTTGAAGCACTCTCAGCAGGTTCAGGCCGGCGACTTTCTTCAAGTCGTACACGTTCCAGTTCCCACTTCGAAGAAGTTCGGCGAACAGCTCCGGATACTTGGAGACGTCCTCCAGTCCTCTGGGTGTCCTGTCAACACAATCGATTCATTGTAACAAGTCGCGTCCGAGTTCGATTGCCATCAAACTGGAAATGGCTAGTTGCAAGGTTGATCTTTGCCAGTTTTCTTATCTTACAACGCGCGTATCAAAACGTGCAAGACTTGTTTGATTTATTTCAAGCAACGTATAATAATTGTAGAGATGAAAATGGATAGAGAGGAATGGCAATTTTTATCTCGTAATTTTTGTACGGTTGTTGACGAACGTCTGATGGATTTTCAGATACACAAGGATTCTAATGATTCGAAGAGACGAGGAACTATTAGGTTGTCCGAAAGGTGTCTTTCTCTTGCAGACACGTTTTTGACAGCAATGCATCTTTATACAAACATGAAACCTAATCTGTCGAACGTTGTGATCTTTATCTTGATGGAAGAAAATGGATCATAGGTAATTCGATAAAATAATATAAAACGACGAACGTTGTGCATGCATTATTTCCTTACGAAACGAAAGAAACTTTTCGGACGACCTAATACAATAGTACAAGATACGTCTGCTCGTTTCACAACTTTGCCAGTTTTCTCATCTTAAAACGCGCGTATCAAAATGTGTACGATTTATTTGATTTATTTTAATCAACGTACAATAATTCTAGAGATGAAAATGAGTACAGAGGATCTCTATTTTTATCTCGTAATTTTTGTACGGTTATTGACGAACGTCTGATGGATTTTCAGATACACGAGGATTCTAATAATTCTAAGAGACGAGGAACTACAATAGTACAAGATACATCTGCTCGTTTCACAACTTTGCCAGTTTTCTCATCTTACAACGCGTGTATCAAAACGTGCAAGATTTGTTTGATTCATTTCAAGCAACGTATAATAATTGTAGAGATGAAAATGGACAGAGAAGATTTCTATTTTTATCTTGTAATTTTTGTACGGTTATTGACGAACGTCTGACGAATTTTCAGATATAGAAGGATTCTAATAATTCTAAGAGACGAGAAACTACAATAGTGCAAGATCTGCTCGTTTCACAACATTGCCAGTTTTCTTATCTTACAACGCGCGTATCAAAATGTGCAAGATTTGTTTGATTTATTTCAAGCAACGTATAATAATTATAGACACGAAAATGGATAAAGAGGATCTCTATTTTTATCTCGTAATTTTTTTACGGTTATTGACGAACGTCTGATGAATTTTCAGATACACGAGGATTCTAATAATTCTAAGAGACGAGGAACTACAATAGTACAAGATACATCTGCTCGTTTCAGAAAATTGATGATTTTTGAGCGAAATTTTGATCATTGCATATACGCGTTTGTGTGCGTACAATCTATTCCATTAGATAATTATTCAAACAACTGTACTTGCCTGGCGAATAATCTCCGTCCTAATTAACACGAAGAGTTACTAAATCGATGCCAGTGCATAAATAAAAGGAACATTTGTCCGAACACTGTCGTCCAACGTTCGTTCTATCAGCTTGTATCCAGTAATAACAGACATTAATCACGAAGATTTACATTCAAACGCATTAAATTACAGCTTATCTTTGCCACCGCGAATCCAAATGAGTTAAACAACCCGTAATTCTTCCGGACGTGCACCTCCAACTCCCTCTTCCTGCTCTCTGTCTTTTTTCCTCTTTTTCTTTTTTCAATGATCGATAACCCGTTGTAACGGACCGCCGAGTATCCGTCGCGTAACAGAATATCGAAAGGAAAAAAAGGCAAGTCTATGGTCTTGTAATTAGATTTACAGCGCCATTAATTCTCCGTTCATCGGTTTACGATAACTTGTACAGACACGATGAATTACCCGACGCGAACCGGTAAATGTGTTCACGCCGGAAGGTTTACGCCGCCGCACCCTTGCGACTATAAATCTTTTCGACCAACGCCGCCGCATCGAAAAGCTTAATTACAGCCGTGCGTACTCCCTTGATCAAACTTATGGAATATCAAATTGGTCCCGCGATTCACCATGCTTCCTATTCGGCTATTGCAGCGATTTCGTTATCCATTCGTAGGAATGCGTCGTAATCGGACTGCGGAAATTCGCGCAGATTCGTATTTTTCTGAAGGCAAAATTGTGGAATAGAAGGACGTAAGGAGAAGCTTGCTTCGCTTACCGAGTTACGGCAGGATGCTTTGAGTATTCTACGTATTCGGTTGTCCGAAAAGTTTCATTTCGTAAGGAAATGATAGACGTACGAGCCTTTTTTGTTCGATATTATTTCAATTGAATTTTCTACGATCCATTTTCTTCCATTTTTATTGCTACGATCACACGTAATTCGGTAAAATAATATAAAACGACAAACGTTGCGCGTCCTTATCAATTATTTCCTTATCAAACGAAAGAAACCTTTCAGACAACCTAAAACGTTTGCGCGTTACGAACATTCTGCGCATTTTTCCGCACTTAGATCCATAGAGATTCACCGTTTGCTTATAACGGGGACGACTTTCCTTCGTGTTTATCTTTTCCCAGGCGAGCAGAAGAATACGAGTAGAAGCTCTTAGGAGTTTTTTTCCACGGATATATACGTGGGCAATCGGTCATATTTGACATATTAGGTCGTCTGAAAAGCGTCTTTCTCTCACACACACGTCCTTCGCGACAATGTATCTTTATAGAAACCTGAAATAATCCTAATCTGTCAAATATCCTGCTCTTTATCTTAATAGAGGCAAATAGATCACGCACAATTCAGTAAGATAATATAAAACAAAAAACATCCTGCACCTATTATTTCCTTGCAAAACGAGAGAAACTTTCCGGACGACCTAATGTAAACGATCTTTCGTTTCATGCACGTGTTTAATTGTATCGCGGTTACATACACGCGGCAATGCTAAATCGTTTGCATCATATACGCGATATTTAATGACAATTGTTCGTTTATTACTATTGTACTTTTGTTTAGTTTTGTACTATTGTATTTTAGGAGACGTTATTATCGTCGAACGCGGCTAATACGTAGAGCTTCCAAGTAACAGCTGCAGAAATTGGAAAATTTCGAAAGATTTATTTAATTTGCGATCGTGTGCTCTGTCGTGCATACGTGTACGGATTTGCGCGATGGAACGTGCGAAAGAATAAAATGTACCTACTTGTTGATACCATCGAAATCGCCGCCGACTCCGATGTGGTCCACGCCAATTAGGTTTTTAATGTAGTAAATGTGCTCGGCGACGTCGGAGACGGTCGCCTGAGAGCCACATTTCACGAAGTAATTATAAAACGTCACCATCACCAATCCACCGTTGGCAGCCTACAAAGGAAATTCCATTTTAACGCATCGTTCTATCAAGTCACGCGAGGTTTTCATCGCGCTTCTTATGAAAAAAAACTTAGCCGAGCTTTAATTCCACGCGTTCGTGTATCTTCATCGAAAAATTTGGAAACAATTACAGAAAACAAATTAAACAGAAATTTAGCAGGGAAAATTTCTGGGAAACGACGGAACTTGGAAATTGAAAAGTTCGAAGGGTCGTGTGTTCAAGGATCGGCGGATTAGAAAATTTGGAAACTCGAGTGTTTGGAAATTTGGGAATCCGAAGGTTGGAAAGTCTGAACCTTAAGAGTTTAAACGCCTGGACGTTTAACACTAAACCTACCACTGCAGTCGAATCGACCGTTTTCAAATTTCTACACAAATTTGACCATATTTAAACGTCATCAGACCGCTTGCCAATCTATGATTTTTCGTAAAACATGCATACGATATATTCTTCGGTATCTATTTCCAGTTTGCTTTTTTTTCTAAGAAAAATTTCTTTTTTTTTTTAAATTTTTTTTTTTTAAGAAAAATGTCAATAGGTTTAGTGTTAAAGATTTCAATAATCGAAGACTCGAGCACTTGGAAATGGAGAAACCTAAAGATTCGACGCGTTCGGACAATTTTTCAGACTTCGGAAACTCGAGAACGTGGAAAATCGGAAACTCGAAAATTTGAAGATCTGGCAACTGGAATCTTTCGTCTGAAACGGATAAGAACGCGCCAGCTTTCGCGTGGATGAAAAATTCCATTACTCTGCTGCAAGTCTGAAATCTTAATTGTGCCTTGTTGCAACCGCACGTTCTGACCGCAACTACCACGACGCGATCTTCCATCAAATCTACCGCAATGTTCTCGCGTAACCGCATTTCGTCTCCATCGTACGTACCTGTGTTTCCTCTTTCGGACAACAGTTTCCGACGTTCGTATCGTCTGCCGAGAAGCTCGTCGCGAACGAAGCCAACTGCTCGTGCAGAATTTTGCGAATCTTATTTTAAAGAACGATGTTTCTTCTCTTCGAATAAATAACGAACGAAGGTTGTTTTATTCGAGAGGAAAAACTTGATCGACGGTGTTGTTTAACATCGTAAAGTAAACGTAGCAAAGTCAAACTTAGCAGATTCTGTAATGGATTCCTTTCTAAAATTTCTTTCCACGAATCAGAAACGTTACAACGATCGACGACTCGAATAGATCGTAAATTGTTCTCTGTTATTTTGTATAGATTTAGATACGCAATGTTTATTAATCAGAGAATTGCAAAGAATATGACTTAGAAAGATGAACTGAAGAAGAATGGACTTAGAAGAGAACCGAAGATCTTTTGTGACCATCGAGTAACGAAGAGCATTTTTGAAATGCCGATCTCAGAATTTTTTTTCTTTCGAGCTCCGTAACGAGATAATACTCTCGTCAAGCTAAGACGATACGTTTGGGTTTTTATGTCAAAATATCGCTTAATAACCTTCATCGTGTAATTTTTTGGAATCTTTTAAAAATTCTTCTACTTGATTTCCATTGTTGTATTGTTATTCTTATTATCATATGTTATTTTCACTATTCTATTTCATATCGAACACGTACCGTGTCTACTAGTCTGTTTAACATCGATAAAATACATCTATGTACCTCTGTATGTTGTGTTTCAAGAACTTGTATAGGTATTTACTGTGATTTATGACTATAAAATCAAATTTTCAATTATTTTCCAAACACGAGCTACAACAAAATCCGATTAGAAATACGCAGAATGGAATAGTCGAATTTATAAAAGTTGTCGTTGCAATTCCATCTTATTCTATTCGGAGTTCAATTTTTGTAAGATGAAGTATTATCGAAGACAAAAACGAGAACAAAATCCGATTAGANAATACGCAGAATGGAATAGTCGAATTTATAAAAGTTGTCGTTGCAATTCCATCTTATTCTATTCGGAGTTCAATTTTTGTAAAATGAGGTATTATCGAAGACAAAAAGCGAGAACAAAATCCGATTAGAAATACGCAGAATGGAATAGTCGAATTTATAAAAGTTGTCGTTGCAATTCCATCTTATTCTATTCGGAGTTAAATTTTTGTAAAATGAGGTATTCTCGAAGACAAAAAGCGAGAACAAAATCCGATTAGAAATACGCAGAATGGAATAGTCGAATTTATAAAAGTTGTCGTTGCAATTCCATCTAATTCTATTCGGAGTTCAATTTTTGTAAAATGAGGTATTATCGAAGACAAAAACGGAATACGATTTTTCCTCCATGGGAGGGGAAAGGATAAATCGTCTCGAAAAAGATTTCAAACACGGCGTGCTTATCACGTTGATGACATCTACGTAAGAATTGAAAGTTCTTTCGGGTGGTTCCACGGTTACGAGACAGCGTGGAATTCTAGGCAAAGGAAGAAAAATCTGCCACTCGAGAGGACCAGAGGAAGAAAATTGTCGGTTTGTGGAGAGACACGCAGTCAACGAGGAACAGGGGAACGGATAAATCCGTTAATTTCTCGCCCTACTAATTTGTCGCTTAACGAGGGAACGGAAGAGGTTTCCTATAATGGAGCAGAAAACCCGACAATAGAAACGAATAGCCGCTGGTAAATGTTTCGTGTCACTGGGAGACCAGCTGCAGAGATAATCGTCTACCCTCTGGAGAGGAAGAAGAACGATCCAGTGCGAGAGAACGCGCGAAAGCCGTCACTTTTCTTTTCCAGTCGACGAAACTTATTTCGCAACAAATCTACGTAGATCGTTAACAGACCCTCGAACGTGACTTTTATTTTACCAGGTCTGTTAGTTTAACTAGGCTGCGTCATCGACGCCGAAAGTCTTTGTTGACATCTCACAAACATTTTCGACTCACGACAATACAAGTTTCATACAACAGCACAGTTCGCAACAGCGTTGAACATGTGGAACTTTCTGCCTGGAAACTATTTTTTTGGATTTGCGGACAGCATTGATTTCCTGTTACCATTTGAAGAAAACTGCTGCAGAATCGCATCGAATGCTTGTCGAAGCTCACGGCGAGCGTGCTCTCGGTAAGTCACGGTGCTTTGAGCGGTTTAAAAAATTCGGAAAGTTTCTATACGAAAATACCGGTTTCATATTTACATAGCTGGTACAAACGTTTTACAAGATATCGCATAGCAGAGAATATTTTCCCGCCATGGACGAATAATTATAAACTCAAACGTATTTTCTTATGTTATTTTATTCGATGTTTCCAACAAGTCACTGATCGAAATTGTTCTCGCGAAGGATAAATCGAACGTTGGAGGATATCGGCAGATGTTACACGGAGAATTATTGTCTTTCGTAAGTGAAATAGAAGACAGAAAGGCAGTTTTTTTAACAAGACAGTGTTCCTCTTCGTACTGCCGACGTTAGGAAGCCGCGGTTCCGGGATTTCGCGATAGAATTATTACCACGGCCAGCGTCGAGTCCTGATCTGAACCCGACACAGACCTGCGGGGAATTCTACGAAGAAAAGTTTACGACCAGGAGAAGTCACCTATAGAAAACACGGTTCTACTCGAATAAAGAATAAAATCCGCAGGGGCCGGATATTCAAAACGAAACTGTAAGCAAGTTAGCGGGTGGTATACAGATTAACAGAAGCAACAAGAAGTACGGGAGAATACATGCTGAACATTTAACTGAAGGCTAACGAAATTAACATTGACTTTGTATCTTTTTTACAGCGAAAGATAGAATTTTGAGAGAAAATTCAATTTTTTTCAGACTTTGAAAGAAGAAAATTCTTGTTCGTTTTGTATGCGAATTGTGTTCAGTTTTGCTTTGTATTCTCTAACATGAAATTACGCAGACAATTTCGTCGACGTTTCTTCCAATATTATGAAACATCTAAAAATAAGGTTTGAGTTTATAATTGTTCACAGCACTGTATACGTAGGTCTCTATTTTTTTCCAATAATAAAGATGATTTAGTTCATTTTTCAGAAAATTTGCAGAATTTGTATCATTTGTCGGTCCTCTTTTCTTTAAATTTAATACCAAAGCTCCCGCGTACCCTTCCTTCATGAAATTTGAATTTAATTTTCGTTCTGCTCTTGAGAACATATCTTCCCGTTGTCTCTCTCCTTTCCCCAGGGAGGATCGGTAATTTTAATAATTTGAATATAATTAGGTTTATTTTTTTCTAGGTATTAGGTTGTCCGAAAAGTGTCTTTCTCTTGCAGACGCGTCTTTTACGACAATGCATCTTTACACAAGCATGAAACATAATCTATCGAACGTCGTGATCTTTATCCTGATAGAAGAAAATGGATCGTACGTAATTCGAGAAAATAATATAAAACGACAAACGTCGTGCAGCCACTGTTTCCTTATAAAACGAAAGAAACTTTTCGGAAGACCTAATAAAATTTCAACATTATATGTATCGCATAATAAAAAATTCATCGTGGCGCCACGGCCGATTCTTGTAAAGCTAGCGTGGCATTCAACGTGTTAAAAACAAATTTCCAGCGAAATTTTTATCTTAATTTCGGTTAAATTAAGATGAAACGGGGAAGCAGTCGCGTAACGCGGCTTCTGCTTACCAGCTGCCTCAAAATGTCGTCGGGAACGTTCCTCGACGAATTACAAATGGCGAAGGCCGAGGAGTGAGAAAAAATGACGGGTGCTTTGCTGGCTCTTAAAGCGTCCCTCATGGTTGCCCTCGCTGTATGACTAAGATCTATCAGCATTCCCAGCCTATTCATTTCTTGAACTACTGTCTTCCCGAACGCCGTTAGACCGCCTCCTAAAACAAACGACAACTTAACTTTTTCCCTCTCTCCGCTTACTGTCGAAACATTTATCTCTCTGACGCAACTTGGAACTGTTCATTTTCCGATCGCGTTACGCTATTACTATATCTCTTTACAGCTTGTACGATATTAGTATAAAAGTATAATAAAGATTATATCATAATACATTAGATAATATACTGGATGTGTACGCGACAGTGGCGATATCGAATATTTTTAACTTCACTACCCTCTGGATTTAAGCGCTAGATTCAATTAGAATCAAACACGCAATAAACTCTTTTTAATCATGACATAGTTCCTCGTCAGGAAAATTTACTTACAATTCTTATTGAGAATTGATTGTAAAATTACTTCTAAAATTACAAAAAAAAAAAAAATTATCATTTCGATGTAAAACACGAAGTTCCGCTGAAAATATTTCTCCATCCAGATCGTTACATATTTATAAGAAATTTCAAGGCACGAGGATGCAGAGAATACGCGTAAAGCGCGGAAATGTATAAAATATTCCAAGTATAGTGTGCTCGTAATAACATTTAGTAGATAAAGCTAATTTCTGTTCATTTTTCCTTTTTTTTTTTTACTTATTTAAATTACGGTTCGTAAAACCGTGAATTTACTGAAATATTCGCAGTTTATTCATTTCTACTCACCATCCTCCTCCTCGTCTTCTACCGACGAACTTTTCGCCCACGGTGTGTTACAAGTGTGCGTGAGTGTGAGATACCGTACACCCAATTGATACAGTGTCCTTAAAACAGCTAAACTACTTCCTAGGCTGTGTCCACCTTCCACCCCGATCAGTGAAGCTATCCTGCCTCTTTCGTGAGCGTCCAGAATCTCTGAAAATGAAGTCAGTATCGCCTGTACAATCTCGTTTATAGACAGAGCACAGAGTTATGCACCGGACAAACGTGTCTTAATCGTTTGAATTATTTATTTCCTCGGCGCTGTCCTTTCTTTGGCTCAGCGCTTATCGCGTCTGTTGCATCCTCTCTCGAGGAAAACAAAGAAAAACACAAACAAAACGATAGACTAGAAAAAGGAATATTTAAAACAGTGCGAGGCCAAGTCTTTCTTGCCTCAAAGACAAATACTTTCTTGGTAATGGTCGCAGTCGCTTATCTTTGCTATCTCCTTCTTTTTCTTCGGTTTCGCGCTTATCACGCTTATTATATTTTTCTTCCTTTCCAACGAGTCGTCTCTCCTTAAGAAAGACAGGACAGCGAGGCAGCGGTAGAGTTCGGGTTTGCGGCCGTTTCGCATAATCGTGAAAGATACCCACCCGTTGAAGACGCAGCGAACTGCATGTGTTGCGAGTACTTCTCTATGAGCCTCTTAATGAGGTCCACCTGCTCCAGAGTCAGCTGGACCGCGTTGAGATGCTGCGACTCGCACGGCACGTAAGCAGCCCAAAACTGTGAACAAGGTACGAGCGGGATTATTCTTTGGTTAATTAGGAACAGCGGAGAAAGAGACTGTCGTCAAGGTCGAATACACTTGCCAGCAACGTAGGTAGGCGAGAAATGAACGAAAGTTTCTCATTTGCGAAATTGAAAACCGTGCGTTTTCGCCACGATATTTCCTTCGCAAGTTTTCAGCATATTTCTAAGAATACGAAATTTCGTTCCCTCGCACGTTTTTAGGACAAAGTAATTCGTTGTTTGAAAGACACGTAGCGCCTGACGTTGACGTATTATGTCGCTATTATTTTCCTATTTCTGGATGCAATATCTCAGGAATTTCGCAGGTATTTGGATTTTCATATTCCAAGGTCTTCGTATTTTATTTAGATTTTAGTATTTTCGAAATATAACATTTTAATTCGACGCGTTCCGCTATACGTTACGTATCACGTTTTGTATGGTACCATATATCTTTTAATTTTCTTCGTTCTCCCTTCATTTGGTGGTTCAAAGGGCGATTTGCATTTTTATATCGGTCTATGTCGTTCGATGATTAACTCGCAGGATCGAGAGAATTTTTATAAATTTTTGAATTACGTATATCCCACGCGTTCCCTCTTTTATCACGTAATCCATTATGTCAGTCAGCCGAGAAAGTTGGGTGAACAGAGTTCGCAACGCATTCAACTAAAACGTCTGATGATCGATGGGGAACGTTGCTCGAATTTTGCTTCATTATTGCAGTTTAATAAGATCGTTGTCCATTATTGTACTGCAATTTATTACGTATTATTTTATGCTGCGAAACCGTGACAAATTTTACGAGGCTGGTTCTACGCTAGTGATTCATCGTGCCGCAAATATGGTATCACGTAGCGTCCATAAATAATCGTCTGCATGGAAATTCGTTGTAACTTGCGGTTAATCGGGCCGCAAAGATTGCAACGATATAGTTGTACCAACTGCCGAGCTTCGATTTCGAATAAAAATGAAAATGCGAATACATCGATTTCCCTTTGTCCCTCGTCCTATCCATTTTCTAATTTAATTCCATTTAAAGGCGATCTATAAATATTTTCAGAACTTTGTTGGCCTTGCAAATTTACGAATAATCGAGAATACCGAAGAATTTTTACGCAACCTTCCAAGCCTGAAATTTCAGCGACTAGGAAACTCTGAGAATAGCGATGGATTGTTTACAGTTTTATTGACTCCGCAATTTTTAGATTATTTTCTATAATAGGGGCCGACAGTGCGCGATGTAACATTTTTCACGCGTTCCCTGAAATATCAATTTCCTCTCAGGTTTGATATTTTCGTTGTTTCCGAACGACGCAGCGAGTAATGAATTTTTTCTAATTTAATTCCGTTTAAAGGCGATTTATAAATATTTTCAGAATTTTGTTGGCCTTGCAAATTTACGAATAATCGAGAATACCGAAGAATTTTTACGCAACCTTCCAAGCCTGAAATTTCAGCGACTAGGAAACTCTGAGAATAGCGATGGATCGTTTGCAGTTTTATTGGCTTCGCAATTTTTAGATTATTTTCTATAATAAGGACCGACAGTGCGCGATGTAACATTTTTCACGCGTTCCCTGAAATATCAATTTCCTCTCAGGTTTGATATTTTCGTTGTTTCCGAACGACGCAGCGAGTAATGAATTTTTTTTTAATTTAATTCCGTTTAAGGGCGATTTATAAATATTTTCAGAATTTTGTTGGCCTTGCAAATTTACGAATAATCGAGAATACCGAAGAATTTTTACGGCGACGCAACCTTCCAAGCCTGAAATTTCAGCGACTAGGAAACTCTGAGAATAGCGATGGATCGTTTGCAGTTTTATTGGCTCCGCAATTTTTAGATTATTTTCTATAATAGGGGCCGACAGTGCGCGATGTAACATTTTTAACGCGTTCCCTGAAATATCAATTTCCTCTCTGGTTTGATATTTTCGTTGCTTTCGAACGACGCAGCGAGTAATGAATTTTTTCTAATTTAATTCCGTTTAAAGGCGATTTATAAATATTTTCAGAATTTTGTTGGCCTTGCAAATTTACGAACGATCGAGAGTACCGAAGAATTTTTACGCAACCTTCCAAGCCTGAAATTTCAGCGACTATGAAACTCTGAGAATAGCGATGGATCGTTTGCAGTTCTATTGGCTTCGCAATTTTTAGATTATTTTCTATAATAAGGACCGACAGTGCGCGATGTTACATTTTTCACGCGTTCCCTGAAATATCAATTTCCTCTCAGGTTTGATATTTTCGTTGCTTTCGAACAACGCAGCGAGTAATGAATTTTTATTGACGAGCGGAAACTTCGGATTCTAAATGATAAATAATAAATAAATAGCAGGCGAAATTCTGTTAAATGATTAAACGAATCGAATCAAAACTTTCGACGCGCGTCCCAAGTTAAAAAACAGTTGAGTAATTTATCTTCGCCTTTGTCTATTTTTCACTGTTATCTCGATTTCGATTATTCGTAATCGAAGCTCGTCTCGCCCGGGCAGGTAGGAAATTATTTTTCGCCGCAGAGGAGATTGAATTTGCAGAAAATTGAAGACGAGAGCTTGCCGTGTAAGACAGAGAACGTAAAGCTGAAAGGAGCAACGTGGAAAAGGAAAATTGTTGCGTTGTGGTTACGCAATATACGGAAGAAGATGTACTGGAATATGGAAGATTTTTTCATCTTCCGTTTTCTCTTACGTATACAGTCTTCGCCTGGCAGCGGAGATTGCTTTCCTTTATGGTTCCTTGTGGCGAACTTGTGTTTTCCTTAGGGAGAAACAAGTGCAACCGGAAACGACTGAATTACACGTCCGTTGAAACTTATTTTCTGATTCAATTTCCGTAATACCCTTCTATCAGCATAGATGGACTCGTAAGAAAATAAGAAATTCGTTCGACGACGTTAACTTGTAATTACCGTAATTCGCTGGCGCGTGTATATCGCTTTGCTTCTGCGACAGTTCTCGATATTTCCTCTGCACGGTCCTAAAATCGACCATAGTATCTTCCAATTCTTAAGGTTTACTTCTGCTTCTTGATCTCGCTGGATCTAAAGCGCGCAGTAATTTCCAATTCGTTCGTTATTACGGTAGAACTGCGTTCACCTGCACTCCATTTATTCCAACAAAATTCCAGTTAACGTCCGATCAACCGAACTTTCGCCGGCTCGGTTCACTTGTCCGAACGCGAGCGCCTATTATGCGAAGGAAAAATAACGGGTAACGAGGAAAATTGCTGATCTCCTGTTGAACGACCTCCAGTTACACGAATTACCTGTCCGTCGACAAATTCAGATGAATCGAGTTTTATTCTGATATTACGGACTATCGATACAGCCTCGCGCGACGTACAACTTTGATCCCTCCGTGTCCAAAGTTGAATAAACACCAAACCTACCACGGCGGCCAAATTGACCGTTTTCGAATTTCTACGCAAATTTCACCATATTTAGACGTTGTCATATCGCTTGCTAATCTATGACTTTTCATAAAACGCATACGATATATTGTTTAGTACTTATATCGAAATATATGTAATTTTCTGTGCTACACCGGATCAGCCAGTAGTGACGCACGCATATGTGTGTGAGCATGTGTGTGGGTGCGTGAGCAGCGTCTCGAAAAACAGACGAACGTAGCAGTTCCGTAAGCATGAAGAAAAAGTGAGACTAGAAGAACGTATTCACGCGTGAAGGATTTTTCAGTATTGTACAGGCGGATGGGAAAAAATAATTTACCACAGCTATAGACACGAACGAAGAGTTTTGAAGTTATTATGCGGGCGGATGGGAAAAACTCATTTATTAATAATTTACGATACGTAAAATCTCGTGACGCGACTGTCACCTGAGACAGACATAGGAAGAAAGGACAGACAAGGTTGCGGTGTAAGACGGAAAGACGGTCAGAGTCGGAAATAGCGTTGTTGCGCGAAGACCAGCGTGTCATTGTGTCGCTCATAGAGCTGAGTGTAGAGTTGGTGACGAACAGTGACTGCGTGTATACAGGGTGGTTGGTAACTGGTGGTAAAAGCGGAAAGGGGCTGATTCTAGGCGAAAAAAGAAGTCGAAAATATGGAATAAAAAAATAAGAATAAAACAAATAGAATAAAAAAGTCGGATAGTAAGTTAATATTATTGTGTTTATCAACGTAACGTCGATCGAGACAATGGTCTACGGTGAGATCCGTTGTAACGAGACGCGATAAAGTGCGCGCGTACCGAGCGAAAATTCAAAGTCGATTTTCTCGAAAACAAAGCCTCGAACGACAAATTTTTATTCTGTATTTTCCACTTTTTTTTCGCCTAGAATCGCCCCCTTTCCGCTTGTACCACCAGTTACCAACCACCCTGTGTATACTGACGGAGCATCGTACTTGATTTTGTGTTGACGCGAACGATACATGTGTTTTCCTCATTTTGTTACTTTGTCTAGTTGCATTGAAATCGATAAAGAAATAAATTAATTAACAGGTAAATTGATCTCTGATATTGAAACAAATCAAATTGTAACCAAACCTACTAGCACTATACCTCGCCACACGTGTATCCACGAACATCTTGTAAATCACATACCAAATAAAGACTAAACTATTTCATTATTATTTCTACAAACGAAGAAAGTGTTCCTACATTGTTATTTCGCCGATTACGATCCACAATTCTCAACAATTTATTTCCAATTTGCTTTTTTCTTTTCTAGGAAATATTTCTAGTCTGTGCTGCCTATCACTGAAATATCGTTAGGTTTAGCGTCAAGAGATACATCGCAGTTTGCCAGACTCGAGCAAACCTGCTTTATCCTAACGTTATTGTTCTCCACCGTTGATCGCTCGTGTTGCCTCCTAAAGCGCAAACTACCTCCAACCTAAAGAGTCCAAGACCAACAAACAGCGAAGAATCAGTGCCGTTCTCTAAATTCTATCCTACGTTTCGTAGGTGGGGACACGCGTCGCGATTCCGCTGACGATTGTCAGGGTCGTTGGTTGCTGCGACGAATGCTCGGCTCGGTAATGGCATATCCAGCGCGAACGTGGCAAAAGGAAAAAGCGAGAAACAGCCGAGCAGGAAGAAAGCCAGCCGGCTAGGTAGCTGCTACGTAAAAAGAAGCAGCGAGAAAACCTGGAGAACCGGTAACGAGCTTGCGGTGGAAAACGCTGGCGCAACGCGCACAGACCGATGATATCGGGCTTGCTCGTGTTTGTGGAACGTAATATCGGGCCGTTTTCTGTTTCGCCAGCCAGCGCACGCTATCGTTGCCGCGTGTTTCATTATGTGTGTCGCGTTACACGGTTACCCCGGCGAAGAAAGCAGCGTTTTCCGTGTCATCTCGCGGCAACCTTGTCTTTCTTAATATCGCCGCTCCCGGGCATATCCGGCTCGCTGCGCTGAAACGTTGGCTGCCGGATTTGAAACGGCTCTCACCCAACGACGAATATTGCGTCCACCGTCTTTCCGATTCCTGCCCTTTGCACGCTGTCTCGCGCGAAATTGCCAACGTCCTATACGTACGCCGTCGCTCGTAAGCATCGCACGGGGACAGTTTCCTGGCTTTGCGTGAACGACACGGCGAATGTTACCAATTAACACTAAACCTGCCATAGCGGTCAAACACAAATTTGACCATATTTAAACGTCATCAGATCGCTTGCTAATCTAGGACTTTTTATAAAATATGCATACGATATATTCTTCGTTATCTCTAGTTTGCTTTTTTTCTAAGAAAAATTTCTAGTTTGTCTGCCTATCGCGAGCGGTCGATAAATATAGGAGAAGTGCGGGTAGGTTTAGCGTTAATGGAGAAGTAATGAAACTGCGAGCGTTTTGTACGCACACCGTGTGCACGTTCTTGAGCATCGTTTGGATCGATAGTACCGAATATCGATAATTAATGGCAAACTATGTGAAACAACAAACGAATATACGAACGAAAACACAAAAGAAATAATAATCATATAGTACATGCATCTGTAAATCTTAAATGGTCGATTTGAAATGTTTTTGACGCGCACAGAATTAATCACGATAGTTTCTCTATCGTGGAGAAGCTTTTTTTACCTTCCTGCGTAGTTTGACGTTCAAACGAGTCGAGAATAACGTATTTCTTAAACGGTAATATTTTTTGCTGCACAATGGTGTTCAAAAAAATAAACTTTATCGCGACATAATATCGCACGACAGCTAACAAGAATCAGAACAACGTCCGAGTCTCGTAGTTTGTAATTTCGCGAACGAATTATATTCTATCGAAAATAAACGAGCGTTTGCATTTACCTTAGAGCCGCGTATACAGGTATTTTTCAAGAAATTTTAAAAGAAACGATACAATTGTCTGTTTTTCTTCCGTAATTTAATTTTCGTCTCGTTAATCTACGAAGGACGTCGAGAAACGGACGTACTTCGAATTATTATAGATAATCGTATTCACGATCGATACATGTACACACGTTTATATGTGTTACAATACATGCTGTATATATATTTCCTTTCGTTGACAGTAAAAGAAAATTTGGGTCTTAGAGGAAACTGGATATTTGGAGAAAATATCTTCCTCGGTTATCGATGCGATCCAGCTGAAAGTTTCCTTTCTTTTTGCGTAATGCAGCGATATTCTCGAGATAGCTTTTATTATACCTGATAGTAATTACTGAAAGCGTTACTTTTTATTTTCGTACAGCTTTTAAGCTCTGAAAGGTTTTAAAGCGTAGGCAAACGAGACCGGAAAAGACATTCACGGTAATCCAATGGTAAGCAGGGTATAGAAGTTATTCTCTTCAATCGACATGGAAGGTTATTTGCAACGCTGTTTCATCGTAATGGTTCCTTTGTTACAGCGAAATTAGTCGAATGGGAATTAACGAAGTGGACATACAGATTCTAGTAAACGGTTTTGCAATTAGGTATTCCGGATGCGGTTTCGTTGTTCTTTTCAGCGGTTCTTTTTTCATTCTAAATTTTCCGATATGCTGTGCGTTAACATTTCGTCAGCGACTTCCCCTTTGACGTTGTACGTGTCAGTAGCGTTTTATTCGATTTTCTAAATATTCATTTTGCAAATTTTAATCATCTGTCAGGGACAGAAAGCGTAATTACTTTGATTGGCAGAGTAATTTTACATACAGAGAGAGTCTACTTTAATTCTGAGAAAAGAGCAATACATTGCAATAAATAAATATATGATACAAAAGGTATGGCACAATTTCTCTAAAGTTTCCTCTTTTGTTCTTGTATTTGTCATTCTACTACATCCTATGTGTTCCATCCAAAGATATTTCTAAAAAATACGACTAGCCTATAACGATGTACATTTATCCTTTCGACTTTTGTAAATCACATAAAAACTGTTAAAACTCATCAACGTCGAATGGAATGTTTTTATACAACTAACAAGATTTAATAAGAAATATTTTCGGATACAACACACATAAATAATTCCACCTAAATAGAAGGTAACTCAAATTTAATCAAATATTAAACTGTCAAAATTGTATATCAATATTTTGTATTAAATATATATATATATATATATATATATATATATATATATATATATATATATATATATATATACCTAACCCGAATCCCGTATCCGTTTATTTTATATTTCATAACCTACCAATCCAACATGTGCTGTCAGAAAACTTACTTACGATTAAAACACGATCGAACGACTAACAGTAAACGCCGCACGATTGCAAATTTTCGCGCGACAGTGACGCGAACCACCTGCTGTTCTGTTCAACTGCGAAACATTCCGTTTCCTATCGCGCTTTCCCACGAATAAGTTGAACACGCGAAAGGTCGAATGTCCTGCCGCGTGCACCGCAAGTCACGATCCAGCTTATAGACGTGCTTCGAGCGCTTCGGATTCAACGACTGATCGATACGTTAAATCTGTTTGGTTCGCCATATCTTTCATATTCTGTGCCGATAAATCGCCTCGATACCGAAGGATTATGCTTGTTTCACGGAACCACATCCTCGGCGTAAATAATCCGATCAGAATTTTTGTTTGACGCCGGCGATCCCTGTTCAGAGGATCAGCCAACTCGAGGGGAGAAAAACGTTGAAGCTATCGCGAGATATAGGGGAGATATCGGCGATAATAAGCTACAGTTTGCCAGAGGAGGGTTGTTTTATAGGGTGGATTAAGGTCGTGGGATAAACTTCTTGTACGATTACGTATTTCACTAATCTTCTTGGCGAATCTTATTTTTTCCTATCCTGCGGCCGTATCGAAGACGCGATTTCGACATTATCGATACGCTTCTCTCGAACCGCTTGAGAATTTGATACACGGAAACGTGGTACACAGGCGTTACGTAAATAAAACTTTCAATTTCTCGTAGTTTTACTACTCGACCGCGCCAGATATTTCCGTCTAACGTTTCATTTCCATAGAATTCGTACAACGCGAGACACGTACACAGGGGAAACTCGATATTCGCAAAGACACGATGAGTGTCCCTTATGATAAAACTACCACGAAGCATGGATAACATTTTTGAACAGATTCGGACAAGCGGATAAAACTGGCGCGTGCAATCCTCAAATTTTCCAACGATGCTTCGTTACTTGACAAGCTTTCCATTCCTGAATTATCAATTGAACGAACGAGGTTCTCCTGTTCCGATAGAAAGACTTTCCACGTTAACGCAAGCAGCGATATCGAAATAGCAAACGTGCGAACTTAAGTAGTAAAATATCTATCTTTTCTAACGCCATTTAAATTCACAGTCTTCTGGTTTCGCGAGAACGTACCAACCACTTTTAATCATTAATTCATCGTTAAATTGTTACCTTAGCCGAACTTTAGCCAAGTTTAACACACAGTATAAATCAAGTATCAACTTGTATGCACGTACGTATTCGCTTGCAACAAATATCTTCTCTAATTTCTACAGGAATGGATTAACAATCATCCATTAATCACTTAAAACACACGACATTGTTACACCAGCCTAACTACTAAAAATTCTGTAAAGAATTGATTGTAGTTATAAATAAATAAAAAAAAAAAAAAAAAATTTCTACAGGGTGGGGCATTTTAAACAGGTCGCCTGAATAACTCGCTTGTTTTTGAAGATAGGAGAAATGCATTAGACCAAAGTTACTTGGTATCTGGGGGCTCGTAATCTGGTATTAGCAATTTTTCTGTACGTGGAGGCGTCGAGGAGATACGAAGGTTAACTCTGTTTTTTTTTTAAATGGAACGGTATATTTTTTTACTTACGTTCTGATAGAGTGTTTCAAGGCGAATGCAACGAGCTATTACGAACGTCATTCAAGATCACTCAAAGTCAACTGCGATAGAAAATAAATTGTCTCAGAGTACTCCTATCTTCTCTCCTTTTTTTTTTTTATTTTATTGAGGAATATTTACAATCAATTCTGTAGGAATTTTCAGTAAATTCTGCTATCGTGTTACAATGTCATGAGTATAAAGAGTTTATTGGATGTTTGATTCTAATTGAATCTAGTGCTTAAATCTAGGGGATAGTGTTTTTTTAGCCCGTGGATCTGATCCGTCGTGTCAAGTAATTGACTCGAATCAAACATCCATTAAACGCTTAAAACCCACGACATTGTAAACACCAGCCTAATTACTGAAAATTCTGAACAGAATTGATTGTAATTGTAAAATAAATAAATTAAAAAAAAAAAAGTAATTGAGTAACTAGAGGGTTTTGGGTTTTCTCTCCTATCTTCAAAAATGTTGAAGTGGTTAACACTTCTAAGAAAACTCTACGTCTATTCTGACCAATTTTCTCAATCGCTAAAGCCATCGACAGGCCATAGACAAAAGACAGGCAACGATGGCTTCGGAGTTTTCAGTTACTAGCTAACGCTGCTAGCGTGCGGATCTGCACCAGCTCAAACTGTATTCATATTTATACATACACTTCTTCGTTAAATATATTTGTTCTGTCTTACAATTTATCCACGCGTTCTTCTATCTATATAACCAATAACCACAACAAAAAACAAGCGAGTTATTCAGCTGACCTGTTTAAAATGCCCCACCCTGTATATACATTCTCAGATCGATCACAAATTGAGACCGACATAATCGTGATTACCTGTCTCGTTACAATGCCAATGAAATTTTAAAATGTTTCACACAGCACACACGATACGAACGTAAAACTTTCCCATGGCAGGCGTTCGACTGCTATCGAAACGGCGTGCGAGCAAAATTATTCGCGTGAGATGGAAGTTTCGAAAAACTGCTCTGCACCGAGGCACGTCGGCCCTGCGAAGAGGCTGCATAGACTAATTACAACGTTGCTTCTAGTTGGCCGAATAAACGACTAAACGAATTTCATGGGGTGGCTAGCCGGATTGTTGTATTCTTCCCTTCTTTCGCCTACGTTTCACACAAGTTGTCCAGCCGACAGAGAAATATGCGCGAACGAGCTGCGAAAATATTTCTCCTTTAAATTTTCTTAATTCGTTGGTTGCGTGGCTGTAGGCATGTTGCCGGGTAAATCTGTACGCTTGTTCATACACGTACACATTGTGTACGTGTGTTTGTGCACCATGGTGGAGCGTGACGAGTTTCCAAGGCTTTGTGACGTTAATCGATGCATTCAACTTGTCCCAGACGAGTAACCCGAAGTAACCCCTGTGCTCAACTATAAACAGCGATTTATTCTTCAGACAATTTGCTATTTTTAAGCTTTGATGTTTTCGAGCAACGAGCAAGGCAAGTGCTTGATCGGGTAACGCAAGAGTCGAACTTTAAGCGCAAATTCTCTTCCCTATACATTCATCGGATATGTCTGTCGATATTTGTTTCTTTAGATATTTATTCGTCTATTTACCGTGTCGAGAATTTAATTAATTAAAGAAGCGAACAGAAATGAACGTTTGAGCGGTGTCGGCGAAGACGAAGGGAGGCGATCGTCTTTATCTATAGGCATCTTTTTAATTCCACCTGTGTAAAATTATTTTTACCAACTTTCACGCGTTAAATCGATGCGTCAACGCGTCCAATATGTCACGAATCGGATTTAAATTCTTTCATCCGTGACGACAAGCTACACTACACTGCTGACCTTTCAGTTACGCTGCAGGCGTATAAAACTCCTCATTGTGCCAATAACAGTCGCTTCGTTTAATCAAATCGTTTGGAAAACACACGTTTGTCGAGGCGAAACCAAAGCAGATGATACCACGCAGAATGGAGCAAGCAAGAGACGCGGATAGTTCGGTGCCTGAAACGCTGAAAATCAAACACCTAACGAAATATCGCACGTTACATACACGGTGGCTACGAAAAGTATCGACCTTAATTTTCCAATTAAGCGTCTTTTAATCGTACGTTTAGTTTTCACAGTGTGAAGTGTTTGATAGTCGTACGAGACTGCCACTGAATGATACGAAATTTGACACGCTCCGGCCTAACTGATCAGGTGCGTTCTTCGAGTGCCATAATAGTCACGATGGTGTGCAAATATCTTCCGTAGCCACCGTAGTTATTAACCACCTTGCATGGATGATTAGGCGATTTGTAATCGAGATAATAATTACCTGACCGCCGACCATGCCTTGACGTAGCCTAACCAAGTCAGTCTGACTCCAGGCGCTCTTGCTCCAAGGCGCGACCTGTCGTAGATCCTTGTCGAAATCGAATTCGGCCAGTTGGTTGTGCACGAAGTTTCTAATGTTCCAGGGCAGGTCATTGTGGCCGTCGATCAAAGGCACCTCGGAAAGAACCTGGCGCACGGTCTCCAACCTTTCCTTGGGCGATGTCAGGTGTGCAGTCTCGCCATCGGCTGGTCGTGGGCCAACTTTGCCGACCCAGCTTCCGATTGACAGTATGATCACGCTTGCTGTCCAGACACCGCTCTGACCGCCACACTGGAACACCGGTTCGATTATCGGCGGTTAGTCAGCAATTATCGAAGAACATTCCAACAACTGCGATAATAGTAAGTTGGCTGGGAGGTAGTGGAATTCCGTGGGCGGAGGAAAATGTTTGAATGTTTGATTCGTCTCCGGTTAGAGGAATGTCGCAGCTTTTGGTGTCGGATGATTAATAGATGGCGAGTAATCTATGGAAATTCGTATGCCTTTCCAGTAGGATTGGAAAAATGGAATTCGTCACAGCCGTGAAATATCGTAACAGGTGTTGTACTTTGGATGCGTTAGACGTTTTTATACATCGTATGCATTGTAGCTTTCCATTTTTGAGTTTCTCGTAAATGCATGAAAATCCGCAGCGACAGATGTTTCTGCATTTACAGGCTGCGATTTAAATACGTAAAAATGTACAGGAGGCGAAGCAAAGTACCAGTTGTATCGCATTGTGGTATTTTAAGTATTGAACTAAGCGAAAGGCAGGTATGCGACAGTGTACAGATCAAGTAATGTATATGTGTAGTGAACAGAGAGGAAGAGAAACAAAGATATATATGGTTAAGTATCAGTATTAGATATAAGATGAGATACGTGTGTTTGGAATGACAGTCTGGATAAGCGTGGGTCTTTGGATGCTCTATTTGCTGATGGTTACTCTATGGTAAAATCTGAGAACGAGTGAGAGTCAGAAATATGCGAGCCAAATCCTTTTCCTGGGCTGTGAAACAGAAAAATAAATAAATAAGCAATGGAACAAATATTTGTCGTTATATTCCATTTATCATTGAACTGTATTTATGAGGTTCGACAGTTTTTGTAAAATTTAAAGAAACTGAGAGAACTAATGTATATTTTTCTATGCTATCTGCAAGTTGTATTTTTTAAGAGTATCTTTGGATGGAACACATAAAATGTAGTAGAATAACAAATACAATAGCAAAAGAGCAAAGCTTGGAGAACCATATGCCATACTTTTGGTATTATTTATTTATTTATCTATGTAATACTGTATGTAGGATTACATATTGGTAGATTACATATACATATGGATTTGCCAATTAAAACAATTACACATTCTGTCCTTAATATATACATATTGTAGTATTTAAAAATGAAACAAATATTTATTTAGACTCTATCTCTTTAGCCGTACACAGAAAAGTCTGAATTCGCACAAACATCCACAGTGTATAATAATAAATAGAAGAAATAATAGTGAATAATAAGAAATAATAGTGAACGTTGGAAATAGTTGGAGGTGATGTTAAGAAGAACGTTGCAAAGGCTGAAGAAAAAGAAAATAAAAGTAAAATTTTTGAAGATTTCAGATACATGGAAAACTTTTAAATACAACATGTGAAAATATGGGTTTAGAAATATAGAATCTTTAGATATCTAAAGATATTAGAAAATTTCGTAAGGTATTAGATTCAATTACATAGCAGATATTGAACAAGAACTTTTAAATACAACATGTGAAAATATGGGTTTAGAAATATAGAATCTTTAGATATCTAAAGATATTAGAAAATTTCGTAAGGTATTAGATTCAATTACATAGCAGATATTGAACAAGAACTTTTAAATACAACATGTGAAAATATGGGTTTAGAAATATAGCATCTTTAGGGATCTAAAGATATTAGAAAATTTCGTAAGGTATTAGATTAAGTTACATAGTAGATATTAAACAAGAAGAACTTTTAAATACAACATGTGAAAATATGGGTTTAGAAATATAGCATCTTTAGGGATCTAAAGATATTAGAAAATTTCGTAAGGTATTAAATTAAATTACATAGTAGATATTGAACAAGAACTTTTAAATACAACATGTGAAAATATGGGTTTAGAAATATAGAATCTTTAGAGATCTAAAGATATTAGAAAATTTCGTAAGGTATTAGATTAAGTTACATAGTAGATATTAAACAAGAAGAACTTTTAAATACAACATGTGAAAATATGGGTTTAGAAATATAGCATCTTTAGGGATCTAAAGATATTAGAAAATTTCGTAAGGAATTAGATTAAATCACATAGCAGATATTGAACAAGAACTTTTAAATACAACATGTGAAAATATGGGTTTAGAAATATAGTATCTTTAGGGATCTAAAGATATTAGAAAATTTCGTAAGGTATTAGATTAAATCACGTAGCAGATATTGAACAAGAAGATTAAACGATATACTTATTAATGTCACGTTTCCTACGCTTATACCTACGTATATAACGCGTGTGAAAAATGTGAATATTTTCGACGTTATCGAGGGTGGAAGTTTCCCAGTTACCGAATGAACGTATACATATATGGCTATGTAGATACATATACATAATTTGAATTCCATTAGTTATGAAGAATTTACCCTCTCGACGACTTTTCCAGTAGCGAGGTGAAATTACGTTTTGGGATCCTTCCAGGCCAACTTGGGCCATATGATTCTAACAATTTACTGGCGGATCACGGTTTTATGACTGCCATTAGGGACGGTTCTGTAGCTAATCGTACGAACCATAAATACCAAGTGGAGAATAAGTTTTTTACTTAATTCTTCTGACGCTGGCAAATAAACTTTTCTCATTTTGTTTTGGAGCATTCGTTATACAAAGAACGTCATGAAATTATGTATTAGAGATGCGGTTCGCCAAATTTCTTCGATTAAACTGATAACATTGAAACGTTTGTCGTTTAAAAGTCTGTTAATACAAAATTAAATAAAACCAATAATTAAACAAATTTCATAACTTAACAGAGAAATTTAACTGGGAAACGAATAAATGAATAAATTTATAAAATTAATTCCTCGTCGAAAGTATTGTTCAAATACATATTTAACGCTTGTCGATCGAAAGCGCAATCCGAAGAAACGAAATTAACAACGTTATCGCTCAGAACCCTAATAGCACGCAGCAGATATCATCAAAAACACGTCTCAATACGCTTCTATAAACGTGTCCTAATTAATTTCACTTCTGCCCAATTACTGCCAAATTCCCTTCCGTTCCATTACCCGAGAATCAGCTTGGTTAGAGCTTCATCGATCCTGAGATTCGGTTATCGAAGATCTTTCTCGGCCGTAACCTCAGCCAAATCGAGACTATGGTTCAATCAAGCGATTGACCAGGTAAACTCGCAGTTATCACGGTCAAACCGAAAATGAAATCCCAGAGTGCACACCGATATTAATACCAATGTCTGTCCAACTCTTTCTGCTACCTCGTCGAAACATAATCTCCATAAATGTTTCAAGAAAATGTCTCTCTTAAGTATAAATCGTAGATTAGAATTTGCGATCGTGAAAGTTCTCCAATTCGAATATTTCTTTCGTAGCAATCGATTTTTCCATATCGGCAAAGTGGCGAACACGTCGATTCGATGTTGTTTAAGGCCGAGGCTAGATTACGGCGACGGAGCATAAATTGCAGTCCGACGAACGAATTAATATCTGTTAAGCGAACAACGTGACACGATCACTCCGTACATCATGTTCAAAGATATCACGAGCGACAATAAAATTGCTTCGATCGTCGTTACTCTCCATCCGAATGCAGAGATCTTACAACATAACGCTCGGAAACGTACCTCGCCAATATAATCCAACCGGATGTAAAATGTAATCCAACTGCGGATGTCGTCCACACTCTCAGCCAGGCGTTCTAAAGGGAGAGGAGGAACGCGATATCCAAAGAGCTGAAGGCGAGCAACGGTAGCTGAAGAGGACCGGAGGAAGCTTTGATGTTTTCGTCCAGAAATAATTTACTGTTTCATCCTGTGAGTTGCAAATATTCCCAGGGACACGGTGAACTGTCATCGCGAGGCTACAGCAGCTGAATAGTTTATGATGCTCGTCAAAGGAGCACGAATTCCTTTTCGCGGAACGTCTGTTCAAGCTGCGAGCTTTTCAAAGCACGTCAGAATGCACGGTCGAGAAAAAGGGATCGCTTTATCTTCCCTCTACGATTATTCTGTCCTCTGGCCGGTCCTCGATAGAAGACAGGGAAAAATCTGCTTTTTTTTCGTGGAATTTTTTAGAACCGAGAGAAATGGAGTTGTAACGATTATCATGGATTTCAGTTTAACAGCGATGGTTTAATTTTATGGTTATTATCGACAACTGAGAGGAACAGAATCGTAATGATCATCAACGACGATGATTAAATTATAATGATAGATGTCCCGATACGATTAGTTTATTAGTGGTTGTTTAATTTTATCGTATTTGTTATTGAAAACCCAGAGTAGTAAAATTATAACGATGGTTATTATCTTTAGCGTATTCGCGTTTGTTTAATTTTATTTGTTACGGCCAACCGAGAGAAATGGAATTGCAACGATTATTATTATCTGCGATTGCCAACGGTTATTTAATCGTATTATATTCGTTGTTCAGAATCAACAGAAACAGAGTTGCAGCGACTATTATCAATTCCAGCATGTCTGTAATTGTGTAATTTCATTTTATTATTTTTTCGAGAATGTAGATATTTTTAATTGATTTCATATCCCGGCTAACGATAATCCACAAAGAAGCTATTATTTCGAAAGAGTTTCTTTCGCGAGTGAAAATTCACTAATTGGAGAAACAAATTTCGAGAGATTCTGCAAATCGATAACGTTTAGAAGGAAATTTCTATCGCCGATGATCGTCATAATGATTCGGAAAAGTATAAAATTATTCAAACCGAAGATCCTTGAATTAACGTTACAAAAATTTTCTACGGTTAACGATAAATTGCGAATAGTAACACAAAATGGAAATAAAAGTAGCGAATTTATTGTACAAATTCACGATGATGTCACGATTGGTTGGTAATCTACTGGACGAAGTTACATCGCTGTGAAACTGGAACAAGTCATTACACGTATATCAACGTTTATTTTGACAAAATAAGTGTAAAACGTTAAAGAAATTCTGCCCGCTTGATCGAATCTAAAAGTTTCAGGACACGTTCTAAAATAATTGCGAATTAATTTGCGATACGTGCTTGCACATTAAATGGGGGAGCAGAGTAAATGGTTGATTTTCGCGTCGTTGTTCGTCAAACAAGGTCGTGTCACCGCTGGTAATTCGTCAAAGAAATGACGAATTGCCTCTTGCCAAGAGAATGATCGATCGAAGTAGTTTGATTAAAAAGGAAGATCACCTGTCGGAATTCGTTTACGCGCAGGACAAACTTCCATTTTTAATTCATCCCGAGCTGAGACCGCATGGAATCGGCAAAGAAGAAATAGTAATTTAAACACTGGGAGGAAGGTCTCATAGTTACACGCACGTAAACCATCCATTAACAGATTCTTCCAACGAAGCTCTCAGCTTTCTTCCTTTGATAGGATGAAACTTCGCTACACCGAATTGTGGAGAACGTAAACCCCGGAGAAACTGCGTTGCACCGTAGAAAATACTGAAAAATGATATCTCACTGATTGAAAGAGAATTTATTGAATAATACTTACTCTCGCGCTTGTTATTTGAAAACTTTCAAATTAATAACGCGCGGAGGAAGTTTTTTATCTCACAATCTCACACTTTTTACCATAAATTTCATTTACATAGAAAAACACAAAATTATAAGAATCGCGTGCCCGAATTAACCATATAAGAATTACCAAGGATAATGACAAATCAATAAAGTAAATTTAAGAAGATTAAAATACGAAATTGTTATATAATATTTATCCTTATAATTATTGCGCAAATATGAAATCTTTCCGATCGAAAGAGAATTTATTGAATAATATTTATTCCCACGCTTGTTATTTAAAAACTTTCAAATCAATAGGAGAAAATTTTTTATCTCACAATCTCACGCTTTTTACCATAAATTTCATTTACATAGAAAAACACAAAATTATACGAATCGCGTGCACGAATTAACCATATAAGAATTACCAAGGATAATGACAAATCAATAAAGTAAATTTAAGAAGATTAAAAAACGAAATTGTTATATAATATTTATCCTTATAATTATTTCGCAAATACGAAACGATATCTCCAATGGAAATCTATCAGCAATTTCAAATTTTTTATTCCATATGTCTTCAAATATCTATCTCTATAAATATTTTACATATTCTTAAAGATATCAAATTGATACGATATTAAAGTTAAAAATATCTCTTCGTTGGTTCTATGTGAACCAACCTTCGAAGTCACTGCATTATTATAAATTAATATTATAAATTTTACATATAATTATTTGTAGATCGTTCGAAGAATGGATACTAAATAGATGAAGAAGAAATCTTATATAGATCGACTGCTAATAGCAACAGTAAATTAATAAAAGTAAGATAGTAACGCTAAAATCCGAACGGAATACAGAGCGTTGAGTACACTAGTCGTTTTATAGGTATACCAGAGGGATTAACACGGTTAGATAGCATACACGAAAGAAGGAGAAACACTGGAGTGCTGAACAATGTCGTTTAGTCGTATCTAGTATCTGACCAAACGGGAACTTGCGCTACTTACTCGCCAGACTGCGGTAACGTCGTTGCGTCTGATATAACATACGCTTTTCTACTAGCTCGTAAGTTGCAACCCTGAGAGAGCGGTCCTTCGAATTTCCTGCGCTCTTGTGGGAATATCCGTAAGATATAAAATTTCGACCTGTCTTCGCAGTTTAAGAACACATTTTCCCTTCTATTCTCGACAGTGAATCTGTTATCACAGATCGTTATCCGATCCTGAATCGTCCAAACTGAGACTGTGCTTCGTTCAATTCTTCGGTAGATGCAATTTTTCTATATTAGTTATATAATTAGTTTCTATATAATATTAGTTTTTATATAATTAGTTCTATATATTAGTTTCTTAATATTATGAGCATTTATAATTGGCAATTACAATATACGAGCGTTATTTATTATAATTTTATTTTATGTAACAGAACAGTCAACGGAGATAGTTTTTCAAGGATCCTAAAAATCAAGAACATCGATGACGCAGAAGGAAAATTCAAATATCCACGATTTAAAGAGTCAAAAATCAAAACTATTGGGAGCAAGATTAACGTTATTAAAAGAAGCTTCTTTAATTTAATAAATTACAAATTCTAATCTCGCGATTGTATCATTTTATTCTCGTTCCATTCCGACATGCTGATAGAAGCAATTCTACCGCTTTTTCGCGAATTAAATTTGTCTAACGGGAAACCACTCCGCCTTCTTTCGGCTCTGGCAGAACGAGGAACGATAGAAACGTCGAAAAACCGGCCGGCAGGCGTGCATAAAACATAAATAAAATTTAATCAAAGTCCCCAGGTGGTAACGCCGAATCCCCGAAAATGAATTCCATTCGGGACAAGATCCTCCTCTCGATCCGCCTTCTCCATTCCCGATTAACACCCCCTCGTAAAAATTCCAATATCGGCTAGCTTCTACGACGACTACACGTCGTCCAACGTCGAAAAATCTCTCACGATTTGGCATCGATACGGAATCGTCTCGCAATTTACATCCACCGGACGTTTTTATTAAAAGATCGTAAAAGACCTTCGTGCAGTTTTCTCCGTTCGTTAACTTCGCCGATGTACGGGGTGTTCGTGAAAATGAAATGAAAACCTCGCGTTCGATTGTGTCGAAAGTTACGCGTTTTAGGAAAAGACGTTCGAAAGAAAATTTTCGCGGTTTCGAGCGGGAAATTGTTCGAAGGTCAATTTGTTTTTTTTTCTTTTTTTTAGGGAAACCATACGCTTTCTTTACAGATTTTTATTCCACGATTAAAAGGAAGAAATATTTTTTTTATCGGACTTTATCTTGATAGATATTTGTCGAAATAAACATTTATTTCGGTTTCTGTTACGTTCGAAGGAGAAGAGGGGAAATTATTTTTTCCCGAAACACGTAGTTTTCGTGATAATTGGACGCGAGTTTTTCAGACGAACATCCTGCAGGTATGCTACCGTCTGAAAGTATTTATACATCTCTTTTAACTTTGGTAAAATGTAACTTAATGACTAATTTCAGGGATAAGAAGATCGAACGATTTTATTCCTTGTGACCCCCTGTGAAAGTATTCGTTCATATGGAGATTCTTGGTTATAAAGATCAACAAATTCAAAGGTATAGCGTTGAAGGAACGGAGATTCCAATGTCCACGATTCACACACTTTGATTGTAATCTAAAACTAAGAGACTTCGTAATTGCAAAAGATCAAATACTACTAAATGTGAATTATGAAAGATCAGAACTCGAGAGCACGAGCTCGTAATATACGACACGAGGAAATTCATTTTCCAAAGCTAATGCAGCAAGGAAATTTCTACCCGTAATAATCTTAAATTGTCTTATTTGTTAATTCTTCGAAGAACTGCGTTCCTCGAGTCATATTAGACTCGATCGTATCTGTTATCGTTAATAATTCATACTATTTAATAATTTCCTACAGTTTGATTTTCTATTTTAATCTTACGCTACTCCGCTTAAAACGAAATTAACGGATAAAGCGATTGCCCGCTTAGTTTCAGTTTCATCCGTTGCGTCGGCGGAAACACAAATTAGCATACAAATACGCGGTCCACTGGTCCGCAGTTCGTTGCACGAACCGAGGCAGAGGGCGCACGAAATCAAAGGAACCAGAAGAAAATTCCATCTCCATCGTTTGATAGACATTGAGGACTGGCCAGCATCCAAATATCGAGCGTAATAAAAGGTCGTATTAAGCGAACATGCTGGAAGAAAGTCAGGGACGTTTCTGCGAACAAAGGACGATCTCGATCGATCTGCGTTCGAATCGGTGGCTGGCATCGAGACGAGGTTCCGCGAAACCACAATGGGGTAACTACCCCGTTACAACGGTCCGACAAGTCAGCCAACGATTTCCCTTTTCTTTCTCTCTGCCCCTCTATCCTTCGCTATTTATTTCTCCTCTGTTTCTTCTCCTCCCTCGATAGTGTATTTCGATCGTTTGCCTCGAATCGCTTCTATATCGTTACCTCGAACGTACACGCGGAAATTTAATGCGTTCTACGAATTTATCACCTCGCTGGCCGAGACAGCTACTTCGAGACTGCACAACGGGAGACAAGCGCACGCCGCAGAAATATATTTCTGAACCCCCGGGGGCGAGCTATTTTTGTTTTAACCCCTTTCGTTCGCCGCCGCTTTTGCCCATGCTTTATGCGTGGCCTGTACGCGGCAGCGGTGTCGCGTACCTTTGGAATTTTGATAAGTCGCGGATTTTCGACTGTACGCTTGCCGGTTATCTCGTTTCTCCGCGCGATGCAACGGTTTGTCGCTCGAACGGAGAGGAATCTCGGTGTTTGACAAATTCTCGGTCGATTGGAAGTCGAGCGAACTGTCAGAGACGTCTTAGCGGTGTCTTTGTTTTCCTCTACCCGTGAATTAGGAAAGTCGATAGTTTCGCGAGTTTCCTGCGTTTGGTAAGAGCAACGTCAAACTAGTTCTTTAGTTTCTTTGTTAGGTAGATTACAAGGTAAAAACACGAGGCGTAACATAACGCGATAGTGCGAAGTATTTGTCAGGAAGAGGATCAAATTAGTTGCCGCGTTTGTTTGATTATAAGATAAAGGTACGAAGAGTAACTTGATAATAGGAAGTATTTGCTAGGAAGAATATCAGGTTGGTTGTTGCGTTCGTTTGATTGCGAGAATTATAAAAATGTAACGTGATAATAGGAATTTGTTGGGAAGAATATCGAATTAGTTTACAAATTTCTGCGTCCGTTTGATTACATCGACCATTATCTTGTATTGCAAGATAAAAATATGAAGCACGACGTAACGTAATAACGTGAAACACCTGTTAGGAAGAATATCAAGTTGGCTGTTGCGTTCGTTTGGTTGTAAGAATTATAAAAATGTAACGTATTAATTGGAATTTGTTGGGAAGAATATCGAATTAGTTTACAAATTTCTGCGTCCGTTTGATTACACCGGTGTGTATTGCAAGATAAAAATATGAAGTACGACGTNGTTCGTTCGGTTGTAAGAATTATAAAAATGTAACGTGATAATAGGAATTTGTTGGGAAGAATATCGAATTAGTTTACAAATTTCTGCGTCCGTTTGATTACACCGGTGTGTATTGCAAGATAAAAATATGAAGTACGACGTAACGTAATAACGTGAAACACCTGTTAGGAAGAATATCAAGTTGGCTGTTGCGTTCGTTCGGTTGTAAGAATTATAAAAATGTAACGTGATAAGAGGAAGTATTTGTTGGGAAGAATATCGAATTAGTTTACAAATTTCTGCGTCCGTTTGATTACACCGGCGTGTATTGCACGATAAAAATATGAAGTACGACGTAACGTAATAACGTGAAACACCTGTTAGGAAGAATATCAAATTAGGTGCTGTGTTTGTTTGATTATAACGCGAAAATACGAAGCGTAACGTAATGTAATAATACGAAATATTTGTTAGGAGGAATATGAAATTAGTTCATAAATTTCTGCGTCTGTTTGATTATATCGGCCTGTGTTGTAAGATAAAAATACGATGTACGACGTAACGTAATAACACGAAACACCTGTCAGCAAGAATATCAAATTAGTTCATAAATTCCTGCGTCTGTTTGATTATAGGATAAAAATACGAAGCATGGCGCAACGTAACGATATGAAATATCCGTTAGGAAGGATATCAAATTAGTTCGTAAATTTCTGCGTGCTAGAAATATTTGTTAGAAAGATTATCAGATTGTTTCGCAAGCTCCTGCGCTAGTTTAGTTATAACGTGAAGCACAGGTATGAAGTTTCTCTTATCGTCTAAAAAGTTTGCAATTGTTATTTATGAATCTTTGTCGTTTTCACGGTAGCATTTTCACGTAAACGATCATTGCAAACGGGCTCGTAACGACACATTTTAAAGCTTTTACACGCGTGACACATCAAATTTGTATATATTCGTTGTACGATACCGCGCAATAGCCAATAGCGCGTGTATTTTTGCATATTTCCGTGCACGTGAAAAATTCCTTGTTCGAATGTAACGCTTCCGGGATGAAAGGAGTATCACTCTCAACCACACTCGTATAACAGCATATCGTAGCCTCCATTTCATTGCAGCAACATTTTCTATGTATTATTCATTAAGCACGCGTATCCGCCACGTAATAGCATATTTTAATCTTCGTTTTATTCTAGCCAAGCTTTCTATGTGATTACACGTTAAATGCATATATCTGTCGCGTGTACAATGCTACATCTTAATACTCGTTTCATTCTAATCAAATCTGTTTATTACACATTGCGCGCGATGGTGCATCTTAATTTTCATTCTGCTTCAGCAACGTTTTCCACGCAAAATATTCGTCAGGTACGTGCTGATATCGCCCATTAAAATACCCATTATAGCCGTTATAGCGCGGCAACGTTTCCTGCGGCATTCAGATGGCAAACTCTCGGCAGGGAAAGTTGGCGCTGAAAAAAGCTGAAACGCGAACAGAAATTATCGAGAGCGCGCGGAATAACTTAGCGAACGATGCTTTTATCGAAATTTCCTCAGTTCCATCGGAACGAATTCGCTTTCGTAAATTCGACGCAGGCTTTGCGAGCCGGCGGAAAGGCAATACGTTTTCACTTTGACGCGGTTTTATCGATAGCTCGACAGAGCTGTAGGGAAACTCGTAAACTTGGCGATGTCGGTTATCGGGTTTAAACAGCGTTTATCTCGTTTAATCGACGTTTTAACGGCCGGCCAGCCAGGCATCGAATTATCGCGTGGAAATTGCGACTCTTCCGAACGAAAATAACGCCTGCAGCCTCGGCTTTATCAGCCTCGCGATTTCCTCCGACTCGAAATCGAAGAACGCAGACCCGTTTATTTCGTTCAGGGGGAAACGTACAGGTCACCGGTCACGTTTATAGAGCGTTTCGATCCGACCGTTCTACGAGCCACGAGTATTGTTCGTTTCATAATTGACGAAGCAATTTTGCGGATCGAGGCAAAGCCTCGACTGTACGAAAAGCCACGACCGTGAAACGAGCACAAAACAAACGAAACGAGCTCCCCCATCGAGATCTATGGGGCCATAGTTACGTCGCCGAATGCTTTTTCAGGCGAAAGTTTACTCCGAAAGTTGCGATCAGGGCCATGACATCGGATTTTATGCGAATTTAAAATTATTCTTCTTTTTCGTGGCCGATTCGATGACCTGGTAGTAGTATCGATTTTAACTTGCTCTTTTTGCGTGTAATTTGTTCGCCTGTGTACAGCGTAGATGGTAATCTGTCGTTCGACGGTACGAGAAAAGTCAATGGAATTTGTCAGTTAGTGGAGATTTTTCGATGATTTTTTAAATATTTAATTCTGCTCGAGCTTGAAATTATTTTCCTGCGTGTAATCCGTTTATCTATATACAGCGTAGATTTGAATTAATTTGTCTATGGTTCGATGTAACGGTCAATCGAACTCGTTGTCTCTTCAAAGAATTTTCCACGATTTCGTCGAGTTACGTTCCAGCTTGTGGCAGATTTCTAATTTCGTTTGCATCGTCAATTGCTTTTTCGGATTAATTCACTTTCCCAATGTAGGGGATAAATATTAACGTAGTCTCTCTCGTACGTAATACAACGTATAATTTGTTTTTTTTTGTATTTCGATGTATAAATTGATTAAATCTGTCGGCGGTCATTGGTTTTTCAGGAACTTTCATCGGTTTGCGATACTGCTATCCAATTTTGTAATAGCTTACTTCCCTGCAGTCAGTGAGAATTTTAATTTATTTTTCTCTGCTTTATTATTTTTATTTCCAAAAATTAAAAATTGCCACCTTTCCCATTGTGCTTTCTTCAAAATCGTCTAAACTTGTTCGCTTGGAAAACAACGAACACAAGCGACATTCTCTTATCCACGGATCAAGTAGCATTTACAGCGCCAAGAATATTCTTCTAAGATCACCGAATATCTGATTTATACGAAACTTTTGATAAAAACATCGTCGCGAGTTATTACGATAGAATCAATTACCTTCGATTGCCTTCGAAAATCAATTTACCCTCGACGTCTTCCGATACGAAAGAGGAGAATCAAATTTAATAAAATCGCAGTGTCTTTGAAACAGGAACCGAGTGTAATTAAGTTCAATTAATACGTGCACATTGCACAGATAATAACCATAGCGTAGCGAAGCCACGGCGATACGCTTGGTCGAGCGTAGAATAGCTTTTCCCTTCTTACAATACCTGTTCCATTCCATTTCATTTCGTTTCATTTCTCCAAGGTCACCGATCAACGACCCAGAAGAATTATTCTACGATCTTTTTAACAGCGTTCCACTCGAGAAGAAAGTGAAACAGTCGTGATCTTTACCTATTTCGGCACGTTTCAGCGGGAGCGACGAGCATCGTAGCAGAGGAAGGAGAACAGCGAAGACAGAATAGGAGAAACTTAGGCGCTTTGTTACGAAAAAGCCTCGTAACGTTCGAAATTGCACGATTGCCACGGCTCGCGACCGTAAAAAAATCTTAGAGGGCGATCTTCTTTTTAACCAATTTCTTTCTCTTCCTATTTCACGAGCATTTGCTCAGTGGAATTTCGCAAGTAGAAGCGTAATTTATCGCGTGGCTCTTTGCGTCCGTTCGACAGTCGGCTCGCTTCGAAGGGAAAAGGTACAACGGATCCGAGGCGAGTTTTCAAAATTTTAAACCACCACACTGTTCCTGTCACCGAGCGATTTACGCTCGCATCATTCGCCAAAGTATCTGAATATTCGCCATATAGGAAGCTTTTATATCCATGTTGTTACGTAAAACGTTTTGGAACTTCATTAGCGCCGTTACGAGTCACGGCTGCCATCATCGCGCGTATCGATTTTTGAAACTAATCGAAAAACGCGTATAGAAATTACAGTTACCGATACGGGAATGCATCGTTCCTCTGGTGTTGTCAATTAATTTGCTATTTTACTTGTCACGATACGTCTTCGTGACCTTAAGAGACGCGTTGAATTTTTCCTAAGAACCCAGAATACTGTCTTGTAAAAACTGACAATGATTTTCAGGTCAGAAATTGAACGCAGTGATCCTAATATTGAATAATTATAACAATTGGATAAACTCTTAATCTTAAAATTAATATCACATAAATAATTTTCTTACATTAAAAATGAAGAAAACAACGTCCTTAGCAGACTAAAACGTTCAATTGTAAAAGGACTAGTCACCGTTTAACCAAAAATTCGTCTGAACTAAAATTCGTATCAAACTGACGTTAATTAATAACAATAATAATACGTCTGTCGATAATATCGATAATACGAGCAGTATCAATGACAATGATATGTTTGTTACAACACCACGATACTCTGCATTCTTTACAGACTTAAATATTCGTGTTCGCCGGACTTTTCCAGCGATATTTTCGAATTACCGAATCACGTGCCGAGCCGCTCGATAAAGTGGATGCAAGTAAGTGGAAATCTAAGAGTAAATGCCTGCGCATGAGGGAACCGAATTGGAAATTTCTCCGATCGCAATTCGCGTTACGTGACCGTCTACACAGTATTTCATGGAAATTTCTCCAGAGACCCGGATGCACAGCCAGGACGAAGACGCCGGGTCCAAAGATGATTCTACGTGTGTCCCCGAAACATCACGATCCGTCTTGCCCGGTGGAAAAATTTTCCACGGTTAGATACGTAAATTCCGGAGGGACTATCCCTGGAAACGTCGACAACGTGTTTCGTGTTGAGATTTGCAAAAGTAGAAGTCGCAACACCGGTTCAAACACCAGACTAAAAAGAATAAATTTCTTATGAATATTTAGAACAGCGTGTGGAGATTTTTAATCTCGTCCGTAATCTGCGAATTCTTACGAACGTGCACATCCGAAGAAACGAAGCTTTGGAGGTTTCTAATTGGCGACTAAGCGCTTTCGCAAGCGAGTTTGCCCTCTGGGAGAATATTTTTGGCCACTGATCGGCCATCGAGCGTACTCTTCATACGACAGAACGTTCTTAGAAAACGTTTCAAGGGTTCAAATAGAATTAGAATCTTCTCCTGTAGCTTTTAGCTTTGTTATATGCGCGTGTTCTTGTAAGGTGTTCCCTCTTTATCGTGAATGATCATACTGTTTTTAAAGTATCTTCTTTAAGTAACTTTGCGGAACTTTCTTCGACTTTATCACGAACAATCACCTACGATTTCCTTTTAAATATTCCTTTTCACTGATGTGTCATACAGTCAGTTATCGTTATGCAGATATACTACCTGTGTAACCTAAAAGATGAATACAAAGAGTGAAATTCCCATTATCGTTCAATTATCTATGAGGATGATATTAAGTCGTCCGGGAAGTTTCTTTCGTTTCATAAGGAAACAACGGATGCACCACATTTTTTCTTTCATATTATTTTATCGAATTACGTATGATCGTAATGATAGAAACTGAACAAAATGGATCGTACGTGATTCGGTAAAATAATAGAAAAGGAAACACGTCGCGCGTCTATTGTTTCCTTATGAAACGAAAGAAACTTTCCGGACGACCTAATAATAACAGAGTCGAACGTTGTGCTGTGGTCTTATCGCATAAAAAATTTCATGCAGAAGCTTCCTAAAGTACGACACCACGAACAAAACAACTTTATTTCGGTGACTTCACAAGCTGTGGAACCAAGATCTGCGAAACTGACGCGGCAAATGGGCGAATCTCGAGTACGATCGTACGTAGAGGCTACGCTGAATGCGAAATAAAATCCCAGTATCACGTGCCACAAAACTTGCTACGTCGTCCTCAAACGACATCACAGTGCCACATGCAATGGACAAAGATGGAAACAATCATGTTCCATTTTGCTCTTATTATTCGACGTGTAGTCGTGTAATTCATCGTGACGTAATATCACCAGTCTGTAAGTAGGTAACGTAAATGTAAATAATAATTCCTCAAAAAAAGTCGACGAGGCAGTCGATTAGCAAAAATCGTTCGTACATCAAAATCTAACCATTCGAGAATTAGTTCGCTTATTCGTTCCTGTTTCTTGAGTCTCGTCAAAATACAAAAAATGTTCGTTACACTATTTGAGAATTGAGAATTTGAGCGAGGACACGTGTCGTTTTAATTTTTAACAAAAAGTTTACTTCTTCTCTTTAAAGAGCAAGTTAAAGGGACGGTTCAAATCAGCCTGTGATTTTGACTGTTCCATGTTCAGAAAATATCGCGTTACGTTTCCATATAATTTTTTTCTCCCACAACTGCACGTCCTTTTCTCTCATCCTTTCAGCGAAATCAATTCGCAATTGCGACTCCGTTGAAGGATGGATTTCTTGCCACACTTATTCCGAGAAAACGTTACGAGTTATATGAGAACACCGTTCTTTGCTAACTGTCAGCGCGATGTCTGACGAAACGGAAGGCAGGATAAATGATTTCCGCGTGATACTTGCGAAAAAATGGCGAGATCGTTCCTCCAGCCTTCGGCGCTGTCTCCTAAACGCCACCGTTGCGTGTTTCGACGAACGAACGAATATCCAAGACGTATCAAGTTTCAAGAAAGCTCATTTTTTAAAGTCCTTGTTCCGAATTCTCGTTCAAATGCCGCACTGCGCGACCAGACGAAATAACAAATCGTGATACGTGGCGGATAAACGGACCCGCCGCGAGACCATCGAAAAAACGCACGTCTCGAGCTACGATCTAAACGAACAACGTAGCGTTCTTCGTCCTATCACCGTGTCACTTTTTTCAGATTCTGACTCAAACGAAGGTTCCACGTTCTGACATCGAACAAAGAATATTCACGAAATAGCCGGGGGAAGAAATTCGTGGATTTCGACGATCTTCTTTCGTTCGTGTTCTCTTTTGTCGGAGGGTCTCGTTGAGAATTCAATCCGACCTCTAGTCTCAGACAGATCTCAGCGTTCTGCCATTATGAATTTGTCGGCCATTGTCATGAAATGCGTTCGTTCATCGTTCGAACGAAAATATCCTTATTTCCATATTCGATCGGCCCTTGAATTTATTTTTCTTCCGCTGTTTTTTCGCTGTTCCCGTTTCAACCGTTTTGTGTTTTTTTTTTTTTTTTTTTTGGAATATTTCTTTTCCGAGGTTTTCGCGATATTCATCGATGGATCGTATCGACGTTGCGATTTCAGGAGATTTCAAATAATTGCCAGCGAACGGCTCGCTATGGAAAATAAATGTACGTTATTGCGTGAGTTTTATGGGGAGGAGTTATACGCTATTGCCAAAAAAAAACAATTTTTTTGTTACTTCTGTATTAACACAGGACGTGGAAAATATCGAACTTATATTTTGATACGAAATTGCATTTTCACGAAAGACGCGAACATAGGCATTGCTCGTCGGATGAGAATACCGTGTTATTTCGAAAACGTGAAATGCTCAAGCCGCGCGATCATACGTACGATTATTTCTATTCATAAAAGTCAAACTTTCGCGCGTCTGTCGTGTTTTACGAACGATTTTGATTTTCCTCTCATTTGTAATTTCTACGTCGAAGAGCAAATATTGAAAGAGTAAATATGAAAACTTCTACGATTGTTTACACAATGATATTCGCTTCAAATAATTTAACCATTTCATTCAGCGCGTTTAATCCTTTAAGTGCTTCGAGTGCATAATCTTCAACGCTTTTATGATCGCATGCGATACATCGTACAATGGTTTGAAATTAATTTCATCCGAAATATTATTTTCTGTCCTACTTTATTACGTTATTTTAAATAATCTTATAATTCTACTACCAACAACGTGTTTTTCCACCAATTTATTTTCCAACGAAAAAATATCAATTTCGGACTCTGTCGATTAATCGTAGACCGTTCTAACAATCGTATAATTTTCTTCGAATATTAAAACGTACACCTCCAGAAGCTTCATCGATACATTTTTGCAAACATAAACTCAGCAAATAGTTATTTTAATTTTTCTCTATTTTTATTATTATTTACCTCGTATCTAAAATTACGTAACTTCGTCGCTTCTAAATAATCGATCTAACGCACGACAGAAAATTTCTCCTCCTTTAACATGACTTCCAACAACTGAATATCGAACAGAATTTAAAACATATTCCACTTACTAGATTCGAGCTTTAAACTTCTCAGAGTTATTTTGAACCATTACCAAGTGCCCCGTATAGATCGTTCGAATACGATACAACCGTTTTATTTTCTTCTTCCGACAAATCCAATTAAATTCTTTCTACTCGTTTGATTAAAATGGCCGAAACTATTCGACGAAAAATCGAAAAAGCTCGATTTCTCTGGCCTAACAGGCAAGAAAAAAAACGTTGGTAAGCGTTCATTTTTCGCGCTATTCCCGCCAAGCGATCTCGTTGAAACAAACAGAAGGGAGGCAAACAGAACTGGCTGCTGTGCGATCCGAAAAAAGTATCGATGGCGTTGGGTCTCGTTTCGCGAGATAGCATCGCGAGGCACAACGCTGCCAACGAATAGAAGGAACCGCTTGTGCTATCATTCCCTTGTTTCTCTTTTGTTTGCGCCTTCGCTCTTTTTTTTTCATAGTTCCACCATTTTTCGAACTGGACGCGAGAACACGATCCCTTGTTTCGATTTTTGCCAGTCGGTGCGCAGCAGCTGCGAGTTTTTTTCCTTTTTTTTTTTTTTTTTTGAAATCGATACACGGGCAGCTGTTTGTAAAACGCGCCAGGTTTGAGGGTCTTGAAGCACTATAGCGCTAAGTATCACAGTATCGTAGGAACAACGTGTTCATCTATCGAACTTACAGCACTCTTTGCTTCTGTTTGCTTGATCGATGCCATAAAATCGTTCGTTATAATAATAATAATAATAATAATAATAATTGTTTCCGTGTATTCGTTTAAATGCTTCGCCACAATTTCACGACAATCGTGTATTTTACAAAATATTTTTTTTTTTATTTGTTTTGATTCTTACGTTCGTCCGTCTCTTCTCTTTCTTCAATTTTTTATTTTCAACTGTTTCGTTCCAACTGACTGATTCTGATCCGCCGTATTCTACGAATATTTGCCTGCGAAATAACGCGCGATCAGCTTCCACGCATATTCTTTTCCTCTGTTTTTCGCTTCTTTCGTCCGAAACAGCCATTTTTGCAAGATCTTTACACGCGTCCGCCCAAAACTTCCAGCGCTTCTCAATTTACATTTAAAATGCAATTCTGATTCACGATATATTCGCAGAATCTCCTCTCGCATCTCTGATATCCTACAGCAAATACGTTTCATCCGGCCATTCATTGCTCTGGTAAGTATCTTCAACACCAGCAAAGTCCCATTGTTCTGTATCCTACAGCACCGACTTTACGATCCTACGTCTTCGATTATTCCTTCGTTTCTGAAATTTCTACCTACCGTAATTGCGTTTTTTGTAATAACGTGTTGCGTGTTTTATTAATTATTTAGAAGCGTAATTATTCAGTCACCGGATACGTCCCTCGATCCTCTCGTACTTGATCAAAACCTCAGCTAACCTTTTCGATTTTCCGCCGCGCGCACGTAGGCTTTGACGTTGCCTATGTAACGTCACCCAAAAGACAGCGCGACAGGCGCCGATCTCTCTCAACTCGAACAAACAATCAACCCAAGGAGGTGTCGTGAATCTATCTAATGGCAAATTAGGACCTAAGGGAGACCATAGTGGTCCTTAAAACACTTCCCTGGGCTCATTGCTCGTTCCTGGAAAGCACAGAGAAAGCGGGTATTTTCTCACGCATGAGGCCACCGACGATTCACGTTTAGTAGGAGACTTCCTCCACCTATCTCCGAATAGGAATCGTTTCAAACCAATCAGTATCTTTGAACTTTAACCCCTCTTGGCCTAGCGAACAGTACAATCCACGAATCCGCTTTCCCCGTGCACAAGACACACCCCGTACGAATTTTCCTCCGTATGAACACGGAGTCGGAAAGTCAGTCTTGTCTTCGCCAAGAAAATTGTGCCATGTTCAAAATAAAGTCTATTGAAAGGAGATTAGTTCTTCCCTCTTTCTAAACGCATATATTTTACGCGACACCTACTTCGTGAGATACCACTCGCGACGACGACAAAGTACCACTCGCAAGGTACAACGATATAAAATGTCGCAACGCTAGATCGCAAGATTATATTTCCAACGACTCTTGCAACCGCTGTACCACAAAGTTCGGCACTGTGTTCCACGCGCTCCCCAAAACGAGTACATCCACTGGCAGATAATGAAACTTTCCCCGGAACGATAATTACGTCGTCCGAAGCAGCGATATCCAACGATACAGCGCGCGCTTGCAACGTGGACAGCCGTCGTTCGCGGTTTCTCTCTCCCGCGGAAAAATGTTGGCGCGTCTCGTAACGAGAGTTGGTACGCGCGTCGCGAAACACAAAACCGAGGGGGAAAAAAGCCAAGAGAAAGTCAACGGGCGCGAACAACGAGAGAACGAGAGAGAGAGAGAGAGAGAGAGAGAGAGAGAGAGAGAGAGACATATACCGACAGACATAGAAGAGGAAGAAGAGGGAGCAGCGAGTGTCCCGAAAAAAGGAACGCGACACTGACATAAACGAAAAAAGAAAAAACAAAAAAAAAAAAAAAAAGAGAAAGAAAAAAGCAAGAAGAAAAAGGTTGGCAAAGGAAAGAAACAACGCGTTCGTTTAATTTTCGACTGTAGCGCGACGAAAATAAAAAGCATTGGCAAGCACGAACTTCCCGCCGCCACTGTCCATCGGCTTCCCTCGAGACCTTTTTATTTCGTCCCTGTTTTTCCCTCGTGAAACAATTCCGCGGCGCCCCTGCTCATTGTTGAATCACGCGATCTCTTCCTTCCTTCCTTCCTTCCTTCCTTTCTTTCTTTCTTCTCCGCTTTCTGCTGCTTCGAACGAGCGAACGGAATGGCTCACGAGAAACGGAAGAGGAGCGAGAGACCAGGAAAAGCTACGACGAAGAAACGAGAAAGACAGAGAGAGAAAGAGAGAGAGAAACAACGGGGCAAGGCAAGTTTGGGGAAAAATGATAAAACTGTTGGAAAGTTTGCAGGCGAGCCGAGAACTTTGTTATTCCACTGGTCGGAGGAAGATTCATACGTAGTAAGTAGCAAGGAGGGTGACGGTGAGCAGGCAAGATGCCTCCACACCCGCCAACTTTCCGCGTGAAACTTCGAGATTGGAAATATTTCGTGGACGCCTGGCCCGTCCTTTTTTTTTTTCTGTCTTTCTTTCTCTGCCCGAAAGAAGAAGAACCGGTCTGCCCGCTGGATTGCGATCCTTTACGCGCGTACGTATTTCGTCGTAAATCAACCGATCGAAAGTTTTCTGCTGGACGCGCGTATGGGGGTTTGGAATTGGATACCGGAGCGGTAAATTATTCCTTTAGTTTTGAATCCTGTATTTTGTTTAGTGGTCTGTGCCGTGCAGGAGATTCTCCTTCGATTGCAATTTATTCCTACTTTTTCAGAACTCTCGTAGGACTTGGACTGGCGAAGGGACGAACACTCGGGCCAATACTAGTTGAAAGTAAAATTTATTGTCCGATATTTCGTGCAACGGAGAAACTAACGTTGTCGCTGAACTTCCAATTCGTATCGTTCGATTACGGCTGAATCTCCCTGTCGAGCCTCTAACACGTACCGCTAAATATATTGCGTGTTCTTAAGCAGATTTGAACGATAAGACGAAAATGAAAATCACGTTTCTGTCTCTGCAAACGAATAATTATACGCGATCATGTTTTCGTCTTCGATAAAACACGCTTGCGCGTGTCCAATCGCGAGAGCGACACACCTAATACCGGTCATTTTCACCGGCTCGCTAGTTAGCCACTGCTAGTCGTAATCTCACTTTCTGTTTCTCGTTTTACAAATAGAATTCTGTACAAGATACAATTAAGCACTCCAAGCTTAATGGTCATCGATGATTCGATATTATTACTCGAGGGTTAGGTTGATAATTTATCGATAAACTCTACAAACCACAGCGTGGATCAAATAACGTAATGAATAAAACAGATTACGCGATACCGTGACGCAGATCGAATAACACGGAAGCCATATGTATGTGGCGGCACACCGCCATAAAGAAGAGTCCAGGGTAGGCCCATGTGCCGGACCCATGGCTACGAACAATGTCCGCGAAACTGGGCATGAAAGACAATGCCCAACGTCCGGACATGGTAAATTAGAAAATCCTGGGACCTTCTAGAAATACACGAGAACTCGCGTTATTACATAAATATATATAACTCACGTTATATACAGGGTGGTTGGTAACTGGTGGTACAAGCGGAAAGGGGGCGATTCTAGGCGAAAAAAGAAGTGGAAAATATAGAATAAAAATTTGTCGTTCGAGGCTTTGTTTTCGAGAAAATCGACTTTGAATTTTCGCTCGGTACGCGTGCACTTTATCGCGTCTCGTTACAACGGATCTCGCTGTAAATTATCGTCTCGATCGACGTTACGTTGATAAACGCTTCCAATGTGACCGAAGTGTCTATTAATTTACTATCAAACTTTTTTATTCTATTTTTTTATTCTTATTTTTTTTTATTCTACATTTTCGACTCCTTTTTTCGCGTAGAATCACCCCCTTTCCGCTTGTACCACCAGTTACCAACCACCCTGTATATATAAATCTGAGATATATAAAATATTCGAAGTAAAACGTTCGTAACATTCGTCCGTGTAGATCGTTTCATTTCCCTCGCGTGTTTCGTTAGTGCCAAAACAAAAATGAGTGATATTCATTGGAATCGAGATCGACCTACCCGAAAATGATCCGCCTTGGTTAATTCTTCTTTCGATGGTTATAGAAATTTCTGGTTAGAAGATAACTCGGCTGATGTAGAGGAATTCGAGTGTTATTATGTATTTCGTTACATGAAGTAAGAAAAAGGGGATAAGAAGGAAAAGGGAAAACGAGCTAAAGTGAATCAGAGAGGAATAAAAAAGGGAAAGTGAGAAGTAGAAAATAAGACGCGGGCATGAGTAGCATGACTTGTTAGAAGTGGCCAACGAAGCAAGGGAAAGAATAATAACGTGTGTGACCTAAAAGAAAAATAATAAAGGGTAAATACGAGGTGAAGGAAAGTAAAATAAAGGAAGTAGGACGCGGTAAGGGTGGGGAAGTAAAAATGGATAAAAAGATAGGAAAAGGAAAAATATGGAAAATGTGCTGTCAAAGTAAAGAGGAAATGGCGCTATTGAAACGAGAAGATAGAAAGGGACGGAGGATGAAATAAGAGAATTTCTCTTGGGCACACTGGCTGCTTGAAGAATAGTACAATTTAAAACTCAAGAAAATTCTGCTCTTGTAGTTCCATGTTGGTAAACGCTGAAAGTTCAAGAAAACGAGACCGAGCAAATTTATTTACCCTTAATTGTCGATATTCGAGAAACATTTTAGAAAAGGAGTGGGAATATTTTCCCTTACATTTATCGAACCGTCGATGAAAAATTCGCTCGTAAACATATTCGTCCTCTGAGATAGCCGACCACGTCGTATCTATTTGCATTTCTAGATGTCGACAGTTTATATTCGTCACGGCAGCAATTTCGAGAATTTGTCCGTTCGTGAAACTCGAGGCCCTTCGCGTCGATTACGACGAATGAAGGTTCGCTCCTCGTCGCGAACGAAAATCGAAATTCCATGAAATTTCCTTCGCGGAACAAAAAGTTTGCAAAAGTAAAAACTTTCCAATCGGTCGAAAACATAAATTATCGACTGTCTGAAAATCTCTCTTTTCTGCAGAGGAGAACGAAACGGAGAATGCGAGAACTCTTTCACCCACTGAACATTCGATTCTATCATCGTTTTTCTGCATGGCTATTCTGCGAGTTGGTCGCGGCAACTTCCGCTAATGGAATACGTTATGAAAGCTAGGCGGCAGTCTTTCCATTTATAGAATATTCTATTATCGTCTTTATTACCCGACCCGTAAATAAAAGTTTCGTACGCGATCTGCCGCCACGCGTTACGCCGCGTCTGCCGTGGGTAAGAAACTTTTCCATTACGGAGCGAGGAAGCAACACGGACGCTTTGAGCCACGATGAATAATTAGCTTTCGCGGCCTTATCAAAATATCGAACGATGTCGCGACAACAACTATTCCCTAACAGCCATGTCCCACCTACGTGACATATATCGTGCCTGGATCAAGCTTAACTTTTTTATTGGATTTTTCCTTCAAGTTGCAGTTTGGTATTTTAATTTCTGCAGTTTTCTCGTATATCGAATTTTACTACAAGAGAAGATGAGAGCTAGAGAGTGTCGATTAAACATGTGACTATTCGTTTGGCGTATTCGTTACGAATTTCTGAACTTTGATTGAAATTTTTGATGCTCGTTTTGTTATCTATGTGCGTATATTCGTGAAAAGGAGAAATTTTATGTGAATATCTTTTATCCCCAACAGTCATGTTCCACCTACGTGACATATATCGTGCCTGGATCACGCTTAACTTTTTTATTGGATTTTTCCTTCAAGTTGCAGTTTGGTATTTTAATTTCTGCAATTTTGTCGTATATCGAATTTTAGTCGAGAGCCTTTTTAGTACAAGAGAAGATGAGAGCTAGAGAGTGTCGATTAAACATGTGACTATTCATTTGGCGTATTCGTTACGAATTTCTGAACTTTGATTGAAATTTTTGTTGCTTACTTTGTTATCTATGTGTATATTCGTGAAAAGGAGGAATTTTGTGTGAATATCTTTTATCCCCAACAGCCATGTTCCACCTACGTGACATATATCGTGCCTGGATCACGCTTAACTTTTTTATTTGATTTTTCCTTCAAGTTGTAGTCTGGTATTTTAATTCCTGCAGTTTTCTCGTATATCGAATTTTAGTCGAGAGCCTTTTTAGTACAAGAGAAGATGAGAGCTAGAGAGTGTCGATTAAACGTGTGACTATTCGTTTGGCGCATTCGTTACGAATTTCTGAACTTTGATTGAAATTTTTGATGCTCGTTTTGTTATCTATGTGCGTATATTCGTGAAAAGAAGAAATTTTATGCGAATATCTTTCATAAGTATGGAATAAAGTGAGTAAATAAGCTTTCTGATCTAACGTAACAATCCAATTAATTTACGTTGTAACAAATTGAACGTATGAACGAATGCTTGCCATTTACTGTTTCGTCTTGAATCTTACTACTGAAACTCGAACGAGCAATAGAACTTCATTCGTCGCATTACGTGATCAAATGCCTTTTTACTTCACCGTAACAACCAAACCTAGTAACATCATACAAACCAATACACGTCATAAAAAGACACCGTATAATTTTATGAAATGGACGTATACTTAATAAGAACAACGAATAAATACAATATTACATACACGACAGTTACATTATCGTATACAGTTATATCATCATCGATACGATGCACAAATTTTAATACGAAAGATACTAAAATTCATAGCGTATCAATTGTAAACATCCTTTCACCGGCCACTGTATTTTCAACGTGATTCTAATCGTTCAAACCCGAATAACAACAAACAGGCAAACATAATCACACGTTTGCATGGTATTATTAAATATCAGAAGCACAACGAACGATCGATTCTCAACTGTCAAAGCTGTTTCTATGCTGACGCGATTTTCCGTGCTTGCTGCAGTTCAAAATCGAATTCAACGTTCGCTATCGCGGGCAGACCGTAAAGAAAAGAGAGGATAGAATGGGCGGACAGTAACATAGGTGGTTTGTTATTTCAGCTTTCGCGTTATTCTAGCGCGGAAGGGATTCCGGCGCTGTTCTCTGCCAACTTTGCGTCCAGAGTTATGTCCTCGCGGGCAAATGCTGCGCATAACTTTGGTACGAGCGGCCGGCCTAGCGAGCATCCTCCTACCGATGCCAGATAATGTTAAGTAAAATTTAAGACCGGCTATAGTTGCCTTCCGCGGAGCCGGCTAATTCTTCCACAAAAACAGCTTACGCTTCGGATCGCTGTAATTCGACTTGACGTCGCGAAACCGCGAAATTTCCACGCTTCCCGTTGGAATCTGCGCTTTTCCTTTAACCGCGGACACGGGTAGTGTCGGAAGTTGGTTCGATCGGTAGAAACTTTGATGAAACGTTAGCGAAAGTATCGAGCAACTAGCTGATATAATCGGTCTTTGCCTCGGACCTCGTCCAATCTTTTTTAATAACATGGCTGACGATTTTGTGAATTTCTATCGACTCGTTAAACGTTCCGTAGCCCGTGAAGCAACAATTGCCACGCAGCAAAGTCGTGAAGCTTGTGACGTGCCACGCGCGAGAAAGAGAAAGACGTCGGTCGTGGCGGCGATTCTAAACAAAAATTCGCTGCCGCGTTACGAGTATCCGCAGATCGTTTCTGGTTCGTACCTTCGATTTCCACTTCTAATATACAGACCTATAAGGTTCGCTAGAATTTACGTAAACTTAGTATTTTTGCAATACGATATTGATCCTCTTGTGTGTCTTCAAAAATGTTCGATTAATCTAATATATAAACCTATAAGGTTCACTAGAATTTGCGTAAACTTAGTATTTTTGAAATACGATAACGATCTTGTGTGTCTTCGAAAATGTTCGATTAATCTTAATATATAGACCTATAAGGTTCAGTAGAATTTACATAAATTTAATATTTTTGCAATACGATATCAATCTTGTGTGTCTTCAAAAATGTTCGATTAATCTGATACATAGACCTATAGAGGCTGACTAGAATTTACGTAAACTTAGTATTTTTGCAACACGATAACGATCTTGTGTGTCTTCAAAAATGTTCGATTAATCTGATACATAGATCTATAGAAGCTCACTATAATTTACGTAAACTTAGTATTTTTGCAACATGATATCGATCTTGTGTGCTTCAAAAATGTTCGACTAATCTAATATATAGACCTATAGAGGCTCACTAGAATTTACGTAAACAGTATTTTTGCGATAGAATAAAACTTATTTGCTTTCCTATACATCTTCGAAAATATCTTCAAATAATCTCGCAAATAAATCTGTAGAACAATTGGAAGAAAATTTTCTTCCGAATAGTCCCTTTGGAATTTCCATTTGAATATAAATTCGCGATATTAAATAGATAGGCTCTGGGAAATTCAATCGCACGTAAACTTGCAAAAATATATTTATACCCGAGGGAATTTGAATCCGCGAATAAAAAATCGTACGTTGCAGGCACGAGATAGGAAACGAGCGATAGTTCCGTTCTGACAATTGTTACATTCATCATTGACCGTCTTCGTTCATTATTACCGTTCAGGTAGCGCAAGAAACGCTTTCAAAATTGAAATGCATTATTGAAAGCACAATGAAACGTTCAATTTAAATTCTGCAGATTGATCCTCTGGCCCGCAGAGGAGCGTTAATTAAGCTTTCAATATTAAGCAGCACGTGCATGCATCTTTGAACGGATCACGCGAGCCTACGTTCAAAGTGTTTGCGTTTTGGGACCTGTGACGCTCTTTCAACCTTCCACTTCGCTTGCCAAGACACCCTTCCGCATTCTACCACCTCCTTTGTCGCTACAAAATTAAACAATCTCTCTGTATCCAAACCAAAATTTCATACGACATTTAACACGCGTCTCCTCTTTTATCAGGAACATACGATCTTTAATAACTTGCAAGAGAGAGATTAACTGAGATTATGAAAAATTCCCTATCAAAGATTCGCTTGCTTTAGTTTATTTCTGTTAAGAATTTTTCACTACAACTTTGAACAATTTTTGTTACGATATTCACGAATTTTATTCATCTTCGAAATCATTTTATTCATCATGGTACTTGATGTCGTTCTTCGCGCTCCAATTAACAGACTTTAATTAATCGATTCCGTCTTGCCTCTGTTTCCACGCGAGAAATCAAAAGAAACGATCTACGTTTTGCAAAATTTCTATTTTTGCTTTGCTGAAAATTCCTAGCTTTCCCGTTGATTTAATCGATAGAGCGCAAGCAGACCACGAAGAATAACCTGAAACTACGATCAGTGGTTGGAGATTCTCGTTTCTAAGTGATACTGGTCTCGCAGAAACGGATAAGAAAGGGACTGGCAAATGAATGATAAAAGGAACGAGCCTCCGGGCGAAATCTTATCAGTTTTTCCGCCTTACTGGTTAGCCGGGATACTTCTGGGCTGTACTCTACGAATTTATCGGAAATCAAATTCCCCTAGCCCGCGGCCACTCGTCCAACTTTGGTTCACTGAATACGTATAACGAAGATGCAGTTTGCCAAGCTCCGTTTCAAACTCTTCCTAACGCACTGTCGAATGGACCGTAATCTGTGTTCTCGAGACAAAACCTATATTCGACGTTTCCAACTGGTCGAAAGGATCAGATTCTTCTTGACGAAAATATAGAACGAATACAAGAGTTACCTAGTTTAGAGAATAGAAAGCTATAGAATAGAATATACAGGGTGGTTGGTAACTGGTGGTACAAGCGGAAAGGGGGTGATTCTAGGCGAAAAAAGGAGTCGAAAATATGGAATAAAAAAATAGGAATAAAAAAAGTAGAATAGAAAAAATATAGAATAAAAAAGTCGAACAATGTCCGCGAAACTGGGCATGAGAGACAATGCCCAACGACCGGACATCGTAAATTAGAAAACCCTGGGACCTTCTAGAAATACACGAGAACTCGCGTTATTACATAAATATATTTAACTCACGTTATATACAGGGTGGTTGGTAACTGGTGATTCTAGGCGAAAAAAGAAGTGGAAAATATAGAATAAAAATTTGTCGTTCTAGGCTTTGTTTTCGAGAAAATCGACTTTGAATTTTCGCTCGGTACGCGTGCACTTTATGCACAGAATTATACTATTTATCACCAATCTATATTTTTTCCTACTATTCGTCATTTTTAAAGGACGTTCAGTCGCACGTATCGAAAGGCAGACGCTAAAGATGCTAAGAAAGCGTGGCGCGAACGATACGAAATCGCGAGATACCTGATCCGTGAATACAAACGGGTTAAAGTAAATGCGATCGATGAACTTTAATCCTTCGAATTTGCCGCATTTCAGATATTTAATTCCAACATTTAACGCTTGATTGCAGCGAGTTCCAACAAAGAGCGATCGATAACGAAAAACAAAAGACACGAGCGGTGCTTCTCGTGCAACAGGGATCCCTGTGTATCGAGAGGTTGAACACGTTCCCGGTACTTTTATTCGCGATATTGCATCAAAGGATCCGAATGAACGCGGAATCGTGTTTGAAAAGATACGGAAAGCAGTCACGGAATCGAGTAATTCTTGCTTGCAAGTAACCGTCCGGCCAGCCAGTACAAATATTTCCTTTCAAGTAATAATATAGCAACGTTTCCTCTCCTCTTTTTTCTCCTGTTCTTCGTTTACTGTCCTCCGTCTACTCGCCGATAGCGAGAGGAAACAGAGCTTGGTGGAGAAAATTCGCGATTTAACTGCAAACGGCGCTCAAACTTCAGTCGAACGAAGTTGAAGCTCCGGGTTAAACCGATTTCAACGTTCTTTGCTTCGTCGCGCGTCCTGCATGGCAGAAGTTCATTTTTTACTGCCTCCTTCCGTTTCCAGAATTTTCTCGACACGATTTTCTCTCCTGTGGTGAATCTAGGTGTGTGCGTGTGAAAATAATCAACAGACGAAGGTTTTAATAGCGTTTATCGCTGACTACTCCCTGTACGACTTCTCGCTGACGACTCTCGCGGTAAACTCTTCGCTGTGAACTCTCGTCACAGGAATATCGCAATACAGCGGTAGGATAATCACCTTTTGCACACCACAGCCATCGAAACGGTAACTAGACAGTAACAGCGTAACTATGTGACCGGCACCCAACGATAATCCCTCCGCAGCAACCAAATCCTTGATATAAAAACTCTGTCAAATCAGCACTCGACATTCCGTTTTGATATTCTATTCTTTAATATCTAACCGTTACTCTGTCGGTTTTATGTAATAAATTTTGCATCGACTATCATATTTCAAGTACGAATCTCTCACCTCACGTGCGGAACGTGAAATAAAGTCACATCGACGTGACACTCTCGCTGTCTTTGCGAGTGCCGAAGGCGTATCGATAGACCGTTTGCCATTATTCGACCTCTTGGCTGTTACGTTTTTCTTACGTGTTTACCGGCGGCAGTTACGTGTTTCTTACTTATTTTCTGCAGTCTTGTTGTTACACAAGGTCGTTACGAAGGTCTTGTGTCGCTACACCCATTACGTATTTCTTCCGTATGATAATTGACGAATAGTTTTCACAAGTTCTTTGTTATTTATCCGCTTGTACAGTTTTCTTTCGCACGACGTCGCACGTGACTCTCGGTGATGTAATCTACTGACCGCTTCCCATCGTTTTCCTCTTTATAAGGAGAGTTTTCCCCCGGAGTAGGGATGGGAAAAGCCCGTAGTTCTTAGAGTTATACAGGGTGGTTGGTAACTGCTGGTACAAGCGGAAAGGGGGTGATTCTGCGCGAAAAAAGAAGTCTAAAATATGGAATAAAAAAAATAAGAAGAAAAAAATAGAATGAAAAAGTCGGGTAGTAAGTTAATAGGTAGGAAAACACTTCGGTCACATTGCAAGTGTTTATCAACGTAACGTCGATCGAGACGATGTTCTACGGTGAGATCCGTTCTAACGAGACGTGATCAAGTGCACACGTACTTTGCGAAAATTCAAAGTCGATTTTCTCGAAAACAAAGCCTCGAACGAGAAATTTTTATTCTATATTTTCCACTTCTTTTTTCGCCTAGAATCGCCCCCTTTCCGCTTGTACCACCAGTTACCAACCACCCTGTATATATATATATATACATATACATATATATATATATATATATATATATAAATATATTGTGGATTTTTGCGCGTTTAAAATTCCCGAAAGTGCAGGAATATGCGCCATCCAGTAATACCGATAATACTGCGCTATTATCGCAGATTATAAAGCTACGCGATTCTGCCAAGACCATTGTTCCTATTCTCTATGAAGAGATAAAACTTTTAGATTTTTCGACATTACCAGTAAAACTTCATTTATCTGAACTCCACTTATTGGAACGACGTTTTAGTTAACGTCCGCTTAACTGAATTCCCTGCAATTGAATCCACTTATCTGAATGTGAAACCCTATTATTTGAACGAGAAATCCTAGACGGGGGAAGAATCAGTGAACTATTATGGTAGAACCTCGTTTATCCGCACCTCGTTTATGCGAACAAGCTAATGCCGAGCGTCTATTACTCGAACCACGATCGAGCACAATTTCGCAATACGTTTAAACGCCTGTTCATACAATAAGTCTATTATTAGATTGTTCGGAAGGTTTCTTTCGTTTTATAAGGAAACAATAGACGCGCGACATTTTTCCTTTTCTATTATTTTACCGAATCACGTGCGATCCATTTGCTTGCGTTTCTATTATTACGATCATACGTAATTCGATAAAATAATGCGAAAGAAAAAATGTCGCGCATACGTTGTTTTCTTATAAAACGAAATAAACTTTTCGGACAACCTAATAAAATACGCAATCGTTTGTCTTTGCACGAAATAAACTTCATCGAATAAACTCTATGGAATACGAAAAGAAAAAGAAAATAAAACGGGACGATCAAAATTGCAGTACTTAAATGCCAATATTTCTACTAATAAGAAGAGCCTAGCAACCTAGTAAGGATAGCTATTCGGTGAAGCTCTATTTTCGGTTATCCGAGATGCCTCGTGCCCTAATCTGTTCTAATAAACGAGATTCCACTGTATTCGAACTGTTAACTACCAAGAGAAACTGGTAGTTCGTGTAAATAGAGTTTTACCTCGCCGTTGTTCTACGAATAATAACTCGTACAGCGCAGCGACGACTTTCTCGGACGACTGGATCGCAGATTTTTACGTATTTATAGGAAACGAGAAAGTGCAAAATCGCGCAGATTGCGCCCGATACGTAAAAATATACGTACGAGGTAAAATATAATTAAAATACGTATAAAGTATGTAAAACATAGCGCGTGTTATGGTACACGGTTGGTAAAGTAATTTTCTACCGAGATTCTAATTCTTTAATCGTATTCTCAAAGATAGGAATTTGCGTGAAAATCCGCAGTCTATTGATGACTCTAGAAAATCGAAATATTAATAAATCGAAATTCAGATTGTTATGTTAAAAATTAAGAAATCCAACTAAATACACTTACGCGCGGTAATTTAACGGTTTTGCAACGATGCTGCAGCATGCTTGAGGCAAACGTCGATCTAGACGAAAAATGACGACCGAGATTCACGGAACACCGGACAGAGTCGCTGCCTCCGGCCGGATCTTCTCGCTCGTTACCGTGACCGCTAACGAGAAATTTTGCCACCTAGCGAAGTTAAGAAGCTAGCGTCGCGATCGTGATCGTAAATTGGCCTAACGTGCGTCGTGGTAAACCGTAAGGTGTATCTGATATCGCGAACGATCGCTGACCCGGATGATCCGATTGTGTCGCTGACGAAATCGTGCCTTGTCAGTATTTTTCTTGGCCAAGTGGAACGAAGATCGAAATTGCGCAGATGACGAAACGAGTAGAGCGAGTAGACAAACATGGTTGAAGCGGAGAATAGAATTTCAGAGCTGTCTTTCGTTCGGTGTGGTAATAACGACGGTATAAGAGCTTTGTCAGTGGAGTGTTAACTTCGTCAATGAACTAGCAGCGTGTCCAAAACGAGCAATTCGTAATTTTCTATAACAATTTTTTTTTTACAAAGTTTTTCGATAAAGCGTCAAATGCTTGATCCTTTGGATATCAAAATTTCGCGACGCTTAGAAGGCGAAGCAAATTTCGATAGACTTTGTTTCTCGAGTTGCGTTCAGAAAATGTAAATTTGCTTGAACATCCGCGATTCTCGTGCTTTGTAAAACGCACCAAGTATTTCGTTATTCTTGCAACGCGGGATATGCCAAAAGCGATTACCTCGTCCCGAGAAAATTACTTTCACGTTTCTAAATTTATATATTAATATTATATATTAATATATTATTAAAAACACGAGGACGATTCAGAGATTACTGCAAAGCGTGGAATAAGAATGAAGATCGAAAGTTCGCCGAAACATTCGATCGAATTCTCCGTCCTGTTTCGATATGCAGACAGCACAGTCGTAACTTGATAATTCGTCGAAGCTAACTAAATTTTCGCTTAGAGGTTTCTTGCACAAACTGTTGCAACTTGCAGAATCGCTTTCCACGAATTGTTCGAGCAATTCATCGCGCTCTCTGTTTGGCTTGCTCAAAAACAGACGGTATTATCGAATTCGAAATTGTCGTACAAACTACGCGTACACATAGCTTCGGCAAAATGAACGTTTAACGTCAAACATATCGATTTGGTTCTTTGATGTTGTAGCTGCGATCGCTTCAAAGCACATGAAACCATTACATCGACCGGTTTAATTAAATCCCAACCGCTGGTTTTAGATTCCTTTCGGAGTAGATTCCTATGGCAGAAATGCTTCAGAGAAACGGGAACGTAACTCGACAACGATCACTTAATCGTATTCGATGAAACCTGAAAAGGGCGTCGAATTTAAACGAGCTCGAAACGAATCGGCAGTTTCCTTCGTTTTTTCGTCTTACGCTCTTTCCATTAAACGACTCAACTTTTATAGATAACCGTCGTCTTTACATTCGTAAACGAGGCGATAGAGCCTTTCGTCCTGCGTGTTTCCTGTTCTTTATTCTCATAGTTATTTCTTTATAACTAATTTTCATGGACGTATCGGACCGTGTTAAACGCTTTGATATTTTTATAATATTAGCGTTCAATTTTATTACGATAAAACGTGTGCGATACGCGTGATCCAACGATCGAAGTAATATAAGTCGATGATGAGATTTATTAAGAAGAATGTTTCGCAATTACACCGAAGCAGAATTGCGTCTCTTTTTCTGAATACCAAATATTGGTTTGTTTAATTCATCTAGGCTGGGTATACATTTGATTGATTAAATAAATTAATAGCTAACTACTAATCATAGACGCGTGGTCGCTATGTACACGTCTTACGACTCGATAATCTTGTTTATTTACTCACCGCGTTATAAAAATTGATCCAACGCAATTATCTTTTTCTCCAATGATACTCATCTGTTTGTTTAGATTCATTTTTGACTTCCGAGGCTACTTGCCAGCATCTCCAAAAACTCGAATTCTTTTCAGAGACGAGCTGTCCACAATTGAAAGTTAAATAAATTACTTTATATGTCATGGTCTGACTCTAATCGTATCGTGTAATTAAGTTTTTGACAGCATTGAAAATATCACGGTCGAAGAGATTCTAAAAATTATGGTTCTAAGAACGAACGATCACTGGTATTAATTCTAATAGCAGTGAATTAAGTTTTAAAAAATATTTCAAGCCTTCGTAGTAGTATTAAAATATTTCATTCTAATACTTCGTTACGCATGAAATTGCTCACAATTTCGTACATGTATATATATATACATATTACATTCGTAATAAAGTTCTGTATTTTAGCAGTCGTGGTAACGTTAACGTTAACCAAGGAATATGTCTTGTAGCAGTATTTTCAGTAATAAACTTAGTAATAAGGGGAGCTGAGAAAGGAACAACGCAAAAAGCTAAAATTTTGCGATAGAGCAACAAATAAATCTTCAGCCAAATACATAGATGAGTTTACTAGTTCGAACATAACATTCCACTTGATTTTCTTCAATTCGATCACGTTCATCGGCGTGGAATCTGTCAATGAGTGGTTCGCCACACACTGCAATCCTACGAAAATATCTCTCACGAAATATCTATGATAGTCGATGAAAAGTCTTCAGCCAAATATATAGATGAGTTTACTAGTTCGAACATAACATTCCACTTGATTTTCTTCGATTCGATCACGTTCATCGGCGTGGAATCTGTCAATGAGTGGTTCGCCACACACTGCAATCCTACGAAAATATCTCTCACGAAATATCTATGATACTCGATGAAAAATGAAAACAATGAACGTACATATACGTAAGCCTGTTCAGTTTTACATTACGTTACATAACAATATCAAGTTCTATAACATTTTCCTTCGTTTCTATTTCCGTCATATTCCAACGAACCTTTGTACTTTCTCTTACCGTTGATTACCGTTATTTCAATCGTATCATGAAATGAAACAACAAACATTTCCGAGCAACAATCGAGATACCTCTACTCGTACTTAAGTCTGGCTCTTGCTTTATTTGCATTGGAATTCCGTTACCTGCCGACTGTTTATGTTCAGTTGCAGATATTTCGGTGCACGTAATATTTTAGCGTTGGTAAATTACTCGAATATTCCAGCTTGCAGCGCGAATCTCGCATAAACTTTCAATTGTTGTTTCATTTACAATGAAACACTCCGCTTTTCTTACGTATAGCGTAGAACAAGATTCTCGTTATCCAGGAAATTATTTGATAAAATCTAACGAACACAGACATGCTAAAAGTCATTTGATATTTAAAATGTAAAATCAAAAGGTCGGTGAAAATGTACTTGACGTGTTTTTCTCCTGTTATACGATCTATGGTTTATAAAGAATTAGTCAAGGTTCATAAAAACATGTCTCGAATAATTGCACATATTGTTCACCATAATGGCCTTTGTATCAAACATGCAGTTTCTATTTTCGATTATTGTTGATCATATTAAAGTCCTACTTAATCACAAAGCGATATTGAAATTGGAAGATCAATAAAAATAATGCCTTTCTATTACGTGATTTCCTACAATTCTCAATTAATAAATAATTAGACGCAATCCTCGAAAGTATGTCTCGAATAATTGCACACAATGTTCCGCAGAATGGTCTTTGGATCCAACATGTAGTTTCTACTTTCAATTATTGTCCATCGTATTAAAATTCTACTTAATCATAAAGCGATATTGAAATTGGAAGATCAACAAAAATAATGCCTTTTTATCGCGTGATTTGCTACAATCCTCAATTTATAAACAATTTGTCACAGTTCACGAAAAATATATCTCGAACAATTGCACATATTGTTCCTCAGAATGGCTATTGCATCAAACATGTAGTTTCTACTTTCAATTATTGTCTATCGTATTAAAGTCCTACTTAATCATAAAGCGATATTGAAATTAGAAGACCAACAAAAGTAATGCCTTTTTATCGCGCGATTTGCTACAATCCTCAATTTATAAACAATTTGTCACAGTTCACGAAAAATATATCTCGAACAATTGCACATATTGTTCCTCAGAATGGCTATTGCATCAAACATGTAGTTTCTACTTTCAATTATTGTCTATCGTATTAAAATTCTACTTAATCATAAAGCGATATTGAAAAATAATGTCTTTTTATCGCATGATTTCCTACAATCCTCAATTAATAAACAATTAGACAAAATCCTCGAAAATATGTCTCGAATAATTGCACACAATGTTCCGCAGAATGGTCTTTGGATCCAGCATGCAGTTTCTACTTTCAATTATTGTCTATCGTATTAAAGTCCTACTTAATCATAAAGCGATATTGAAATTAGAAGACCAACAAAAGTAATGCCTTTTTATCGCGTGATTTGCTACAATCCTCAATTTATAAACAATTTGTCAAAGTTCACGAAAAATATATCTCGAACAATTGCACATATTGTTCCTCAGAATGGCTATTGCATCAAACATGTAGTTTCTACTTTCAATTATTGTCCATCGTATTAAAATTCTACTTAATCATAAAGCGATATTGAAAAATAATGTCTTTTTATCGCATGATTTCCTACAATCCTCAATTAATAAACAATTAGACAAAATCCTCGAAAATATGTCTCGAATAATTGCACACAATGTTCCGCAGAATGGTCTTTGGATCCAGCATGCAGTTTCTATTTTCAATTATTGTCTATCGTATTAAAGTCCTACTTAATCATAAAGCGATATTGAAATTAGAAGACGAACAAAAGTAATGCCTTTTTATCGCATGATTTGCTACAATCCCCAATTAATAAGCAATTAGACAAAATCCTCGAGAATATGTCTGGAAGAATCGTACACCTTGCTTTGCAGAGTGGATGGTCGTTTTCTCTTGGGCCGAGAAAGTACTAGTCGATGTGCCGCTCATAAGGAGGAACGTGCTGTGGCATCGAGGGAATCCGAATCGTATTAGGTGGCTGGTTAAGGGTAGAGAGGTGGTGTGTCGGGGTGGAAAGAAAAACATTCGTGCACAGTGTGCACGATGCCGGCCCATTGTGTATTCCGCCTCCGCAGCAATATTTCACCAAGTAGTATCCTACGTGCTTTTTCCGCGGCCTGGGCCACCGATATCCCGTCCGCGGCAAGAACGAGGTCGCGCCTTCTCTTTCGTCTACGAATTCCGGTCACGCTGGACAGATCTGCTCCTTCCTTCGAAAGAGCTTACTTTCCATAGGCAAGAGCTTACCTTCGCCGTTGTTGCTAACAGTGATCGTACGCGTCTCATCTGCGCGCGAATAAATCGTCATTGCGGGGCTCGTTGGCGAAAGTAGAACTCGCGCGAGTTGCTGGATGAAAGGATCGACGAGCTGGATGCTCCGCACGTGCTACGTATAACGCTTTTAACGAACGCCACTCACGTCGATCTATTATACGAAATTGTACACGAGTAACGATCACGCGCAATTTCTCGCGCGACTAATTTTGAATTTGCTAACTGTCGAGCAGGAAGCTGGCGTTCGGTTATTGGGTCGCAGATTCCTTGTAAAAAGGTGGCGAGGTTACGTAACACGGGAAGTTATACGACAGAGTTCCGCTACCATGCAACAGACAAACTACAACGACGCGATATTACGAAAAGAGCATGTCGCGGAAACACGAAGGACGGTTTTTCTAAGGAAGCGGACCAACGGACGAGATCACGGTCGCTCTCAAAGTTGCGACAGTGACGTTTCAAATCACTGCGATTAGAATCGAACAATTGGCATGGCAGATTAACTTGATCGGTAAGTGGACATCGAGATCGCGTCATCGGCGCTTAAAGTTGCTCGGAGATCACCAGATTCTTGGATATCGTATCGTTGGCGCTTAACGGAAGATTACGAGGGGCTACGATACTGAGAAAACGAATCTGTCCGTAAGAAAACAGTGCGATATTACACGAAAAAATCACCCTCGTACTATGAAATATTAAAATAAGAGACATTAAAATACGCGTGCATGTATACGAACGTTTCTGTAACTACAAAACACTATCGACCGCGTTATAAGACCACAAGGCAAATTATACCGCTCTTTGTACGCGAGTGGAATATTCGAAATTACCGCGAGCGAATCACGAGCTTGTTCGGCCCGCTAGAGCTGCTCGAAAATTGCTAGATAAATACGCGGACGTTAAAAGCGCGATCGCATCGTTTTCGGAAGCCGGCCACTCCGTACGATACTGGGAACTTGATTTTCCACGATGCAACTGTAGGAATCCGCGAACGCGAACGAAAGCGTGGCACTTTGCGATCGCTGTTCTTCTTCGTCGACGACGGCATTAACAGATAACGAGCCGTTCGCAACAACGAGCCGGAAAATACGGCAATTTAGCAAAACTTACACAGCAGTAGCAGCGCTAATACTAGTATGAAACGAAAACGACCGGTAGACGGGAAGGAACGCGATCTGGCGTCTATACGATGCTGCATTAGGTGGAATGCGCACCAGACGACGATAATAGCCATTTTTAATGACGCGGGCTTGTAATTCCTGTTAGCTGGAAAACGCGGTCGTCGAAAGCAATTCAACTCGCGCCGCCCCGCGATTCGCGCTCCGCCAGTTTTTCCAGGGTATATAGACGAGCTGATTCTATGGAAAACTTTCGCATACTGTTTCTGAATCGGTAACGAAGTTATTTAAGTGGACGTGTGAGAGCAAAAGCGGACTAATCGCGATATTCAACAAATGGAGTAATTCGCAATCTGAAACAGATTTCAGCGTAAAACGTTCCGCGCTATAACTAATTTCGTTGTATTGTCCGAGTTTAATAACGAATTCCTCCGCTTTCCTATCGAATATGAATACGGTCTATATGCAAGCGGATCGATCAATATATAATCTCGTATTTGCAGAAAAACGCGGTTTAGACCACTTCGCTTGAATATTATACTCGAATTGCGTTAAAATGGTCGTCACGAGACGAAGGTTAAACATTTAGATCGTGCAAATAGATTGGGTATTTATGGAGGATTTAACGTTAAAAATACCAGAGTCTCTTATGTCTGAAATGCGTATTTCTCCGTATTTGTATCTCTGTCATATTTGCAAAAGGAGATTGAAGAACAATTTGTTACTGTTTTAAACGAAACACAGAAGGACGCTTATCTTTGTCAAAAAGCAACAATTATATGCTTGTATAACGTTAACGTGATATTATTGTTAGAACGATAAAGCAAATCTGAGTAGAATAGAAAGGTAGGCTATTTTAACGTGGTTAGGATACTAGAGGATTTTTGAGTTATGAAACATACGTCGGGCAAAAACGTTTAAAACGTTAAACGTTTGACGCGATATCGCGAATATTTTTAAAAGATGGTAATACAGATGAGAGCGTGAGAAGACAAATGCGTGTTTTGGTTACGTAATTTCCTTAAGATCTAAACGCGCGATGGAGAATCAGCGCGATGCACGAACCTTCTGCGTTAGAAAAGTTGAGAGGAAGAAAGCAGAAGATAAGGCGATAGAAAGCAGGCAACACGAGCTTTCAAAAACTGGGACAGGCGTCGCTTTTTATCTTCCCCTCCTACCTTGCCCTATTTCCCTCTCCCCTATCTTTTCTCTTTCTTTTTATCTCTACTCTCTTACTGTTTTCTAATATTATTTTCCTCTAAGTGTTTCATCCATTCTCGCCTCCTTTTTCATTTCATCTCTTTTCCCTCATCTTTGCTCGCCCTACTTTCAACCTTCCATTGTCGCTGACAAATGAAACAGCGAACACTGGAAAGTAGAACTAGCCAAAGACAAGCGATAAAAATGAGAAATGCAGGCGAGTGGCCATTTCTTTGCCAAAATCCGTGAAAAGGAACTTCCTTAAGGCGTACAATTATCGCACAGAGATTAATTAACACGAAGATGCCCCGCGAACAAAGGAAACTTTCACCAAGATTCTCTCCTCCAACTCGAGGATCATCCAAATTTTCAATGTCTCTCGAGCCGCTCGCAAATCGATTCCTTCGTCTTCCTCTTCGCTGTTCTCGCCGCGAAATCTACGCTAGCGATCTCCTAATGACGATCAATCATATTTCTAGAAGATACTCATATTTGCGAGGACACTCGATATTAGTATTAACATTTGTACGTGATATTACATAGAAACGAATCTTTCGATGTCTTTCTAGTGTTTTTAGCTCTTCCTGGTTCGCGATTTAAAACGAAAATACTTTAACAAATAGAGCCCGAAACGTTGAATGTTACACGATACGTAGAACGGTTTAGAGTTGTGAGAGCAGGGAATATGAAAAACGTGATTGCATTGTTCGAGGTACACAGAGAAACAGAACGACAGGTTGATCGAAAAATTGCTTGACGCGATTTCCGAAAAGAATTCTCGCTATTGGAGGAACTAAAATCCGAAATATCAATTACTTCGAATTAATTGACCTTCCCTGAGCGAATTGCCAATAATTCCTCGATTAAACAGATTTCTTTATATTCGTCGACGAAAACAACAAAATTCTCTCTAGTAACCAACCTAAGACCTGCAGCACCGTGTACGATATTTTAAACAAATTCCACGGGATTGAATCTCTACTTACTTTTGGTAGTACGGAATTTTATAGGCCGCAACTCGGTAAATTCCGATTCCTCGATTAAACGCTCGCATCTGTAGTAACAGATTTCTTTATATTCGTCGACGAAAACAACAAAATTCCGTCTAGTAACCAATCTAAGACCTCCGTGTACGATATTTTAAACAAATTCCACCGGATTGAATTTCTACTTACTTTTGGTAGTACGGAATTTTATAGGCCGCAACTCGGTAAATTCCGATTCCTCGATTAAACGCTAGTATCTGTAGTAACAGATTTCTTTATATTCGTCGACGAAAACAACAAACTTCCCTCTAGTAACCAACCTAAGACCTCCGTGTACGATATTTTAAACAAATTCCACCGGATTGAATTTCTACTTACTTTTGGTAGTACGGAATTTTATAGGCCGCAACTCGGTAAATTCAGATTCCTCGATTAAACGCTCGCATCTGTAGTAACAGATTTCTTTATATTCGTCGACGAAAACAACAAAATTCCGTCTAGTAACNCAACCTAAGATCTCCGTGTAAGATATTTTAAACAAATTCCACCGGATTGAATTTCTACTTACTTTTGGTAGTACGGAATTTTATAGGCCGCAACTCGGTAAATTCCGATTCCTCGATTAAACGCTCGCATCTGTAGTAACAGATTTCTTTATATTCGTCGACGAAAACAACAAAATTCCGTCTAGTAACCAACCTAAGACCTGCGTGCAGCACCGTGGACGATATTTTAAACAAATTCCACGGGATTGAATTTCTACTTACTTTTGGTAGTACGGAATTTTATAGGCCGCAACTCGGTAAATTCGGATTCCGATATTTCAGAAAGACAAATTGATCGATCTTTTCGTATTGCACGGAAAGCGATCGCAAAAGGAAAGCGGATAACCGGGGAACATCTGTCGCCCGATGGCCATTATCGTGCCATTCGCGGGAACGATCGGCTACCGTTTCTAATCCGCGTTCTGCAAAATTTCTCTGTTCAACCGGTCGTTCCGCCACTCGTTACATCCAGTATTTCCAGCGTTTCTCGTTATCGTGGAACAAGTGGAGCCCAAGTTCCCGCGAGGCAGTTCCTTGAAAACGCCTGGTTAACAGGCAGCGATCGATCCGTCGGATTCGCGCGGCAGTTCGTTCGAATTAAGCGGCGGAACTTAATTATTCAATCGGCTTGCGGAGGCTGCCAGCGGCGGCAAGAATCGGCCAGAGGTGTTCGGGTTAATAGAGGCGGAAATAAAAGTTGCGCAGGATCGAGAAAGCGGCTGAGCGAATGCAAGCCACGGCGGTGCGAGGAATGCAAAGGAAGTGAAAAAAGTAGGCAAAGGGTGGCGCGAATGAGAGAAAAGCGTGGATTCGTAGGCGTGAGTTTTGGTGGTGATTTAATAGACAGTCCAATTTGTGTATACATGCAAATAATATATAATTTAACGATATAAATAATTTATGAAATAAATTTATGAAATAAATCGTAAAAATGAAACAGCGAATATAATTTATATTTATTTATTGAAATTAACAGTCGTGCGTTATTTTGTGTAATGCGGTGATTTCGATAAATTAAGGCGAAGTTTGGCCTTTGATAATTACTACTTTGATAATTATTATTATTATTAATATAATACTTGATAATTTGATAATTAATATTACGTTATTACATTAATATAATATTAATATATAATTAAATACGTTATATATAGAAGATAGTAGATAGAACGACGCGATGAAAATAAGTGTACGTTAGTTGTCCGAAAAGTGTCTTTCTTTTGCAGACACGTCTTTTACGACAATGCATCTTTATACAAACGTAAAACCTAATCTATCGAACGTTGTGATATTTATCTCGATAGAAGAAAATGCATCGTACGTAATTCGATAAAATAATATAAAACGACAAACGCTGTGCGTCCATTGTTTCCCTATAAAACGAAAGAAACTTTTCGGACCACCTAATATATTCTGACGCAATAAAATCTACCATATTTTTGGTTAGTCTGGAGACGAAAAGTCTGAAACCAGTTATTTCGTTGGTTTGGCAATTCTGACGCTGATAAGTGAGAATGGAACTTCGTAACTGCGAGATCTCGTTCGGAACGATGCGTTATGACGACGTGACTCGTAGAATAGACTTATAAATGATTAATTTTTAATTTCGTAGAAATGTCATCGCGTAAATTATGGTTTCTGCAGCTGGGAGGATCGCGTGAAATATTCGTCCGATAATAAGAATAAGAATTCGAACAAAGATTAAAACAGAATTAATAGCAAAAATAAATGATAGAATAATCTACCCCATGAAGTAAAAAAAAAAAAAAAGGAAATACGAATATAGAAGACAGAGCGAAATAAATTCTCGAAATAAGAAGGAAGAGTAGCATCGGCCAAAGAACGGCAAGAAATAGACAATATGATATTAAGAAATAAGAGAAATGCAACTGGTATAAGTAGCGGCAAAAGTCAAGGGTCAGAGGATAGCACGAAGAATTATGGTTTCGATGAGAAAAATATTGAGAAGATTGAGACGCATTGAAAGAAAACAATGCAAAAAAGGGGCTGAAAGAACCGACGGGAAAAAAGAGAGTAAGAAGAACGAAATACGGATGGTATCGCTGGGTAAAGAAGATAATGAGAAACATCGGCGATCGATAAATGGGAGGGAAGCAAAACGAATAAAAGTGAAATGGAAAGGAGACGAAGAAAAAGAGAATACGAAGATAATAACGAGGAAGAAGGCGAAGAAGTAGACAGAAAACGCGAGTTCGAGGGGGTGAGAGTTGGCAGCATCGAGTAGAAACGAGGCGATTAACCGTCGTCGTGCTAGACTTCGCAGATCGGGTGTCCATGTTAATGGAGGACGATTTTCTAATAACGAGTGCCACGTTCTTTCTGCTTTTACGAGTTCGCCGATGATTCCACGGAGGAAAGAAGCGGAACGAACCTTTCTTCGACCAGCTTTAATTGCTCCTTCTCGATTGTTTTATTGTACCTTCTCTCCTGAGAATCTCCTCCGCAGACCTTGGAAAACGATCATATCTAATTGAAACAGGAAGAAGAAATTGGAACGCACGGCGAAGCTTTCTCGCTCTAGTCTTCTCGCGTATTCTACAAACGTTCGTACGTATGGTGGAATACGTTGAGAATTTTCGGGAATCCCGTGTGTGGCTATTTGCTTGCGAATCACTGACAACGAGATTCCCACCGAACGAAGAGCGCGTGGCTATGAAATATTTGGGTTAGACGCGACCGGATATGTCTTAGGCATACTTGCGTAGCTTTCTAGTTCTAGGAGAGCGAAAGAGATTGTAAAATAAGGAAGAGACGCATCGCGTGGAATCGAATTGATCGCCGAATAGCATTGAATTTACATTCGATTTTCTTATATTAATCGTATTTTATTTCGCGCGTGAGATACGTTTAGAACTACTCTTGATTCGTTAATTTCGCGCGCCAATTTCGCTGTCGCTTCAACGAACAAGAATTCTATCGATATTTGAAAAAATAATACTTTCATACGCCGTGAGATTCTTAAATTCAAGAAAGTTAAGAACAAAAGCACGGGATTATTGAACTTAAAACGACGCAGAGGACGCCGACTGGCTCGCACGCTTAGCTGTAATCTCACTTGGCCGCAAGTAATTTTACAGCCATATCTATTTACCCTTCTACGGAATCAACTTTCTAGCAACTTCACGCGAAAACGAATTCCAACTATTGCTAAATTTTCTTAGTTCGGGAAACGTAATAAGCATTTCCTCGAATTAAGAGGATTGCAATTAGAAATTTTCGCGGTGGCCGATCGCAAAACTGGGCGCGCAGGGAATAAAAGGCAAAGCGTTTCGCAAAAGTTAAGAACACGTGACGGCGATGTCGAGGAAGAAAATAGAGACGGCGTGGCGGAGGGTCGAAATCTGCCAAGTGGAGAAGTTTTAAAGGGGTTGCGAGGTCCCGTTCGGAAAGCCGATCTTGAAAGCCACTCTGTCCGTGATACCGTGAAGGAAACTTCTTTTCTCCCCCTTGACCATAAAATGACTGCAAAAACTTCAATAATTCTCGACCCTTGGCCGTATTTCAATATTTAAACAACGTTCAGCCGCCCAGCAGCCTCGCATTGTTTTGCATGAGTCGCCTTTGCGAGTCTTTCGTAGCTTACAGCTTCGATCGTATTCGTTTCAACGATCAATAAAGAGACACTTTCTTCCTTCCTTTGTTATTTCCTTTTTCGTGCTAATCGAAGAGCGATATATATATATATATATAGAGAGAGAGAGAGAAAAAGAAGTAAATAAATCAGCGATAGACCGTGTTCGATTTCGGAAAGTTTCTGAAATTAAATCGTCACTGTGGAATAAATAAATAAACTTGAGAGCTTGGTGAACATTTTAAAAACCCGAGCGAATATACGTGAAATTTTGTTGTTTGTTGCAATTTTATTAAAGAATATGTGAAAACAATTTTTCTTAACGCGCGACCAAATAATGGGAATGATCCGAGTAAAATAGCGTCAAATAAAAATATCGCAATTTTAGATTAAACGTACATTCCTTTTCTCGATGTCTCAGTCGAGATGTTAACATTCTCGAAGAGAAGGCACCTGTAAGAATAAGATAGAGACCTTCCCAATGTATGAGATTAAATTTGCAGGTGTAAGTAGTAGAATCCCTGTTTGATCAGACAAACGTGACACTGCGAGGTATTAACCGACACCGACTGTGATGGAAGTCGTACCTGATCGGGCTAGTAAAATAGAAACCGTTTCTATATGTGTATCAAGTAGAGCTTGTATTTACATTTGTCAAGTAGAGGGACGCCTTTACGAAGCGACAAGTAGAATGCGAACGTGTCTCGTATGCGTTAGTAAAGGCAAGCGTATTTCATAGTAAGACTCGTCCGTTTCTACGCCTTCTACGTGAACTTTTCTTAATATCGTTTTATTTTATTCTTTTATTTATTATCAATGTGTGCACGACACGAGCATCAATCGACGATAATTAAAGGAATCACGATGGAAAAGCGATATAAATAAATGGTGGAAAATCGTCAATTTGCAAAAACTGGAGATAAATGTAAATTTTAATAGAAAAATCTACATATTTTCAAATATTAAAAAGGTATTAATATGAAGTAAAACAAATATGTACGGCTCTTTATGCGGATAAAAATATGGATAATAAAGAGACGTATCGTCCCCTGTGTGTTTTTTTTTTCTCTCTTTCGGAAAACACGCACTTGTATCATTTTTCCATCGAACCTTTCAATCGCATTATCTACAAATTTGAACAGAGAATTGAAAATATTACGATCCATTATCGGTCTTTCCATCGTTTTGTTTTATTATAGTATTTAAACAATAGTGCATACAATGAATTTCAATCGAAACTCAACGACGGATGGGCAAACACGATTGGAAAATGTACGCAGCAAAAATATGAAATAAAAATATTTGCCATGTGGTCATTTTCCCACGTTGAACGCGAAGTTTCCAGTTTATCCCTAAAGTTTAATTTTCACGTTCCGTCGGACCACCGGAACGGAATATTATCCAATACTTACACGCGCGTTTCATATACGTTTGCCAGCGGGAACAAAGGCAAAACCGAAAAACAATCGTTCGCCGGAAATACGTAAAAATCGTTTATCTCCGGTACTTTCGTGGTCTCGCCCGCAGACTTTGAATCGAAAGAATTCCACGATGGCTGTCTGAGATCGAACATCTGCCCGTTAGAAAATTTCCTGCTGCCCTGAATCAGAGGGAAGATATTTCGAGACATTTCTGATTCTCGAATATGATTTCTTTTCCGTTTTTCTTTTCCCCTTTTCCTCTACGCAGCTCCATGGCGGTTGTTCTACCCGATATTATCCACATATATTGTTTTATCGTATCACGGTTATTGCGATCGTCAATTTAAAACGTCCACTTCTGTAATTTATAATACGATGTATTTGAAACAATCACGTCACGTGTTAATAAACGCGGATTCAAATAAAAATGTATGATATTATACTGTTGGGACAATATTGTCACGCGTTAGTAAATATGGATATGAATAAACGCAGGGAATATCGAAGCGTTTAAACGTGGTTTTAACACGAATAGTATAATATTTGGATCGAATTGCTTTCGGTTTCGTAAGAGATAAAAGACGGTATGTACGAATATACGAGGAGAGTGTAAATCCACTTTCGTTATTATGTTATTCTCGTGTTATTTGATAGTTAAAAAGGCGTATTTTGGTATAGCAGAGAAGCAGAAACGATATTCTAAAGTATTAGCGACAAAAATTTAACAGTAAACCTATCATTGCGGTCAAATTGACCGCTTTCAAATTTCTACACAAACTTCACCATATTTAAACGTTATCAGATCGCTTGCTAATCCGTGACTTTTCATAAAACATGCGTACGATATATCCTTCGGTATTTATTTCTAGTTTGCTTCTTTTTTTAAGAAAAATTTGTAGTTTGTAGGTTCAGCGTTAAAGACACGTTTCAAATTAAGCGGAAACATCAGGTAAAGAGATATTTTGATTTTAAATTTTCCAGCCGAATTTCTTGCGTATATTTCGGCCAATGTATTACTTGCTATTAGTTAAGCTTCAAATTTGCATCGCAAACGCCATCAACTACGTTGCATCAAAAACAATGGTCAACCTGGTCGTTCGATCAATCGGAATTTCTGCAAAAGCTTCATCCGAAAGTCCATCGAAGCGTGGACAAACTTCCGCAGTTGCGTTTAACGAGTCATCGACGACACAGGAAGCATCGCGATTCAAATTTCATGGCACGGGCCGATTAACGTTCTCAGAACCGGAAATATCGATTTACGTCTTCCTATAACCGAACGTCGAGGGGAAACTCTACGTTAATATAGTGCTACTAAAATAACATACGTCGAATTTATATCGTATCACGATGAGCTTTTCTTTATCCAGTGGGTTAAGGTGTTCGGAGAAATAAATAAAAAAATCTGTTCCCGATGGAGTTGAAAATAAACGAATGGCGATTAAATTACTAAAATTCGAATCTTTCAATTTCTGCCTGTGTCGTCGGAAGGTAACAAAAGACGAAAGACAGGTCTTTGACAAAATAGCCCATTTCATTCTGTTTTTCAATAAAGCCTAACAAAGCTTCGAAAATGCAAATTTCGTGCACGTAGTTGTCCACCAGTCGCGTATTCACAAAATTTTTACAACATTCTGCTTGCTTTCGTTATCTATTTATTTTGTTTTTGCAATATAACATTTGCCTGTAAATTCTATTTATTTTGAACTCTATTTAATAAAGTCTGTTTATTAACGCGTTAGCTGCCACGATAGTTATCGGAATTTCATGGACTAAACAATGCTCGACAATGTGAATGACTTAGATTAGGGAGAAAAAGCGTGCAAATACAATGTAATACTAGTTTGCAAAAGTTAAATGTTAAACGTATAAGAATATTTCAATCTATGTCTCAAGGAAAATTATATGCATAAAATGTTTAAACAATATTCAACAAATTTAAACAATATTCTTTCCATCCTCTTCCGCTATAGTTACTTCGTTTAATACAATATAATAATAATAATAACATTCTCAATGCTCAGCCTCAAGGCTAGAAATGAACTTGGCTTAGAAAATTCTCTATTAACCTTTTGCTCCTCCCAATCGCTCAAATCTTTCCTTTTCCTTCTTCCGTAATCTACTTTCTACCAATATCTTTCCTTACTTCCCATCTCGTTAACGTTACCTTGTACCATCACCCGTTTACCTACTCGAATCCCTTACATTTACCTCGTGCAATGTATACTTGACTATATATGTATGTATACTTGAATATATATACAGGGTGGTTGGTAACTGGTGGTACAAGCGGAAAGGGGGTGATTCTAGGCGAAAAAAGAAGTGGAAAATACAGAATAGAAATTTGTCGTTCGAGGCTTTGTTTTCGAGAAAATCGACTTTGAATTTTCGCTCGGTACGCGATTGACGTTATGTTGATAAACACTTCGAATGTGACCGAAGTGTCTTCCTATCTATTGACTTACTACCCGACTTTTTTATTCTATTTTTTTTTATTCTTATTTTTCTTTTATTCCATATTTTCGACTTCTCATTTCGCGTAGAATCACCTCCTTTCCGCTTGTACCACCAGTTACCAACCACCCTGTATACATACAAAAGACACGGAATTAAACGCGAAATTCTAAATCGTCGAAGATCGCAACTTTTACTTCGTCAACGACGCAGAAAACGATCTCTTGATTTCCAAGGCAGAATGTACGAATCTCGCGTTAAGCGACGTCGCAACGCTTGCAATCGCGCCTACCTCGTTTGACACATAATTCCGAGAGGCACGGGATCAAACACGGGATTCTATTAATAATTGCGATTTTTAACTCGCCAACGATGCGCGAGATCGCGTCGAACGTAATGTCCACGGGGGATAGCCGCCGCCGCCGCCGACGACGACCAGGCTTTGCCATGGAATTTCCGCTTCGACACCGATAGACGAGGCCATCGTCGCGTCTCGCCGGATTAAATTATAACGTCGACCCTGATTTACATCGATAGCGCTGCAAACTCTCGGTCGTCGGTTCGTTAGAAAGTTTCACGGAAGTGTCGCAGTTGGTGTGTTCCCGGTGCTACCAACCCTGAGCAACGACTCCCATGCAAACAGGGCGCGCGCACAACTAGTCTACGTTCTACCACTTTGGTCGCGGATACTCGAGTTACAGATACCAACACGAAGACGCAGACCTTCGAGGTCTATTTGTTTTCAGTTACTTTTCCCAGGAAGTTGCACATCGACCCTCTGCTGATTTACAATTCTCCGCTTCCTTCGGTCCACTGGTGGTCGGTCATGCATATTTAATCGCCGCACGGCCATCAACGGATAACTAGGCTCGCCTGCTTTCTCGCGAAATCCTTCAGAAGTGCTTCTCCGCTTGGAAACTTGCGCGGACGAACATACGTCTGTGTCTTTCCTTGTCTTCCCTTCGGGTTACGGAGCGTTCTCAAGGTGAAGCACACGCGTTCTTGCTCTCGGATTTATGTTCTTTAGCGTGGAATAAGCGTTGCGGTTGTTGGCCTCAGTGGTGCGAACAGTCGGCGGATGCATTAGGTTCGCCGGTAATTCGGTGGAACGGGACTCTCGCGCGCAATTAAGGAGATTTTGCAACTCGAAAGTTACGTACTATCGGTTGTGTTCGGGATAAAAATAGGATATCAGCGATAGAATCGGTACAGTTTGAGAAGCGAACTTTACGAATGAAAAGTCAGCCGATTGTTCTTGGCACGAAATTGTAAAATCGTAGAAATTGCTTTCATGGCAGAAGTTTGTGATACCATTGGTCGTGTTTTTCAATTGCTTCGTATTATTAGTTGGTAAATTATGGCGCGAGGCTAGTTAGGTGATAATTAGATTGGTTTGCGCAAGGCAGGAAGATGCTTATTTGCGGAGTGTTAAACATTTATTATTGACTTTCGAAGGAAGTTACGAACTATCGTTAAGTTAGTTCGCGAGTTGATAATAAGATTAGCAAGTTCAGATTACGCTTTTTCATCGCTTCGTGATAATTCTATTTGAGCGAATCGTAGCTCTATCTATTTAAAAACCAACGCTGCCCACTTTATTGACAAACGCAGCGTCGCCGTTAATTCGCAATCTCGCTCGCAAATTGACGCTCCACGACTATAATCTAATTTTGTCTCGAACTGTAACCGAAATTTAAACGCCATTTCTCCTTTCTCTTGCCCAATATATCTTCGTATAAATATATCTGTTGCGCCATTTCGTTTGGAAAGTTATCGATCTTGAGATATACGCAAAAATTAACTCTAAAAGTGCACTACTTTATGAGATAAACGATAAGAAGAATCTTACAATCCCGCAAGTCTTTCGACCCTTTTCTTGATAACAGACAAAATACGCGCAAACATTATCCTATTATCCAATAATACTCTTTTCGCTCCTTTGACTCCAATGACTATTACCCAAATTACGAAAGACGTAACATTGTTTCACCGCGAACGTACGATCCGGTTATCAATAATTTCTTAATTCAAATTCATGTTTCTTCTATCTTCCAACGAACCGACAGTATTATATTTTACTAATCGTATTTATCAATATCTACTACATCGGTTCCTAACATTTATCAGCAAGTCGATATACTCGATATACTCAGCGAGCATTTCAATTCTTCCCATCAGCGACTTCACCATATCGTCTCGATTTAAGCAAGTTTGCTTCTCAACAGGCTGTTGAGAATTCAAAGAGACTTATCGAATACGAGACAAACAGGATAGCTAGAGCGACTCTAACTGTCGATCATCCCTTCGAGATCTTTCCGGTGGCCATTCAGCCGATTGTGAACCGTATTCGCCCGAGGGGTGATTCCGTTGACGGAACGAAAGAGCTTGGGTAAACCTCTCGTCTCGGTCGCTAGTGCATCTTCAATTCGTAATCAGGCTGGATTTGTCCTCGGTCCCCTGTTCGGGGTTTCCTCGTCGGAACGAAAGTGGCACGGATCTCTTATAAATAAGGTAGAACGATCCGAACAGCCGACAGCTGGCGAACTTCGGAGCACAACGTGGGTACAAAGACTTTGTCCGTGGCTGAGCGAAAACTGTCTCTTGGAAGATCCTGCTTGTGTAAGGGGGCTAGGTATTTTCGGCGACGGAAATTCGCTGAGTGTTTCGAGAGTCGAAGGATGTTCGCGTCGATGGGACTTTTGATTAATTTGTAGATTCGCAGACTGGAGATTCTAATTATTTAACTGGTAGAGCGATCGAAACGATCAGGTGGACATTTTACGTATACTTTTGCTAGAGCAAAGTATTAGCTTGTCCGGAAAGTTTCTTTCGTTTTGTAAGGAAACAATAGGTGCACAACATTTTTTATTCTATATTATTTTATCGAATCACGTCTGATCCATTTTGTTCTATCAAGGTAAAGATCACAACACTTGACAGATTAGGTTTCATTTTTGCATAAAAATGCATTGTCGTAGAAGACGTGTTTGCGAGAGAAAGATACTTTTGGGACAATCTAATTACGCGGATAAATTGGTTGTTTCTTTCAATTTGAATATTTATTATCCTCGGTATGAGTTTCATACTGCTATTAACTAGAGATTTTAATCAGATATAATTTATTTCTGATGAGAACGAAACGCAGCGCCAGCCATAAATTACATTCCACAAAGTCGCATTACTTAACAAACCGTTATGAGATTACGATCAATATCTCTCTTGTATTAGGACTCTAACATCGAGCTAACAAAATTTGTTCAATTACAATTCCATACACGCCCTTGCAACGATGATTTATGTATATCACACGTACACTGTAGCATCTAACCGCTTACATAATTCACGTTGAAAATTCTGCCGAATATCCTGACTACTACCAGTTTCCTTACCAACGTTAAAATACCACCGACGATTCCCGATAAATTAAAGCTGTCTAAATATAACGAAAAGAAGAAGGAACGTACGCAAAACGAGAAACAAAAATCAGAGGTTTACAGATTGTATCCTGAAAGCATCCCGTTAACGCTAAACCTACCACTGAGGTTCAATCGACCGTTTTCAAATTTCTACGCAAATTTAACCATATTTAAACGCGTAGCGACGTAAACACCTTCGTTACCCAAGTGGACGGAAAACGTATAGGAAAAACGAACGACAACGATAAGCGTGTGTTATTATATAGATTCTGAGTTGAATACTTAAACGATTTACTCAGATTATTTTATACACTCTGTATTTCGTCTTCTTGAACGTCCGTACACCACCGGATACACAAAGAGAAAAAAAAAAAACGTGGCGGTAAAACAAAAGAGTGTATAGGCAGTTGCACCAACCCTGGATGCAGAAACTACTGATCGTACTAACCTGAGATCTAACTCAACAACGTGTAACCGCCAAAAGTAATAACAGTCGAATAACAACAGTCGGCCTAAGAGTCGACCGAGACGCCTTCGACTAAGGCAAACGTGAAGGCGATCAGTCCATTTCGAGCGTCCACAGCGAGGAGTACGAAGCGAACAGTTACACCGCGATCATCCTCAGCGAGCTGTGGCGATAGATACGTTGTAAACCGTCGTCTTGGGTAACAGCTAGACGGCGGGAAGAATAAACGAAACACACGCGACAAAGACCGAACGAGACAGAGATATCTTCGACGAGAGGCAATCGAATATGCTAACAGTATATTTCCTTACTTGCTTAAAATTCTTTTTTAGAATTGATTGCAACTTTCTCTAAATAAATAAATAAAAAAAAAAAGTATATTTCCAACCGTCACACCGAACAGTCCAACGAACAGTTTATACCGAGCGTCTTCAGCGACTGTCGATACAACAAACTTTGTCGAGTTAAAACCGACCAATTCGTTATTGCACCCGCAACCACGTCGGAGCATTAGTCTGCGATAAACTTCATCAAACCTTTATCGATTATTCGATCTTTGCACACCCAATATCCACCTCAAGCGTCATCGTATCGCTAGCTAATCTACGACTTTTCATAAAACGCGCAGAAAATATATATTCTTCGCTATTTATTTCTAGTTTGCTTTCTTTCTTCTGAGAAAGATTGGCAGTCCGTGCTGCGTATCGCGAGCGATCAATGGGTATACAAGAAGCGTGGGTAGGTTTAGCGTTAATGTTCGTGTGTAACAGGAATCAGGGATCGTTTATCAAGGCGAGAGGATGTCAATTCGAGTGGCTTAACGGCGCAGTTTTGTATAGAGCTCTTTCAGAGGAGAGAAGGTAATCCTTTTTAGCGAGTTTGTCAAGGAATCTTTCTTCGTGGCTCGCATCGGAGTCTTTTAAAAGGAAGTGCCCTCTTTCCGACCATGCCACCTGCAAAGGTAATTCTCTTAAGGACCTTCCACGTTCATAAATCTCGCCCCGTACACCTTTAGTGCGTGGCTGTGAGAACGTTTGCATCCTCGAAGCTCTGGCTGACGAACGGCTGCGGCGATAGAGGAAGATCGAATATCCTCGTGAATAATACACGCAGCACCAGACTGTTCCGCTTTCCTTCCTTCTTCTCTTTTCCTCATTTTAAATCGGCAAACGGGCGTCGAAATATTTTCCATAAGAATAGAGTTTTCGGTATGCCTTCGAGCACGCCTCTGTTATTTGCGCTAGTATCCCGTCACGTTTTAAGGAGGTTACGCTAATGCTCTGATTCGCTGCGCTTAGGTCGGTGACTGGCGGAAATAACGTTGCGAGAAGTTTCCAGGTTTCGCGCTTGCCAATTGGTACGTTTATTACGTATGATATGTAATTAGAATTGTGAGCGTATTGATTAATAATCGTATCAGTTGTTTGAAAGAACTAGTCGATGGCATCAATTAACGATCGTGTTATTTATTTCGAAAAATGATTCCGTGTTGGCGAACGATTGTATTATTTAGTCGAAAAAATAGTATCCCACAATGTGAGTGTTTAAAATTTGCGACGTTTGAAGTCAATGTTGCTGACGTTAGCTTTGTCGATTTAAAATGATCTCCAACGAATCTCACGACCTAAACATCGTACGATTATACCAAGCGGAAGTTGCGCTGTTAATACGAGAATTTGAATTCGTTGCAAGATGTTCACTTGGATATTCGACGAAAGATATATACGTATATAAATTACGAAACGAAACAAATATTACATCTATTAAATTTTACCTGCCGAAATTTCACATTTTGCTCTCACGGGTGCAGCTGGTAAAAATATATCTTTAAGAAACGATTCGCAGATAGAAACACGAGGGAGTGGTACTCGGATAGAATTCGCACGTACATAACTTCAAAGTCGGAGATCTCGCAGAACTTGGCGTTCAAGTTGGCGAGAAGAACCGTAAAGTCTCTTAACTAGGGTCTTTGGATTGAAGCGATTCGACATCGAGTTTGGCGTGAATCCATCTTCGAGGATTTTCTATTTATTCGTAAAAGATCGTTGTAGAAGTCGTTCGGGATAAACTTCGAATCGAATCGAGCGAAATAAGAACAGAATATACTCGATGGCCGAGAACTATTGTCATTTTTTATCCAATAAACTTCCTCGAACAGTAGCGAAGTTAAACAAGGAGAAGTTACAAGAAGACAACTGAAATGACATTCGGTGTAAAAACAAACGGCGGTTGATAGATTCGATGGAAAAGTACGAATGGACTGATAAATTAAATTTATTTGGTAGAACGTTACGCCGGAATATTCGTCATACGTAAAAAAATATTTTTATTTTCTTTCTTTCCTCTGTTGCACGAAGCTTATTTTGTATGACAGTAATGATTTTACAGTACAACGATATAAGGATTTTTTGTTGAGAATCGTGAATCGTAATTGCCGAAATAACAATGTAGAAACACTTTCTTAGTTTCTATTAATAATAACAAAATAGTTTACTCTTTGTTCGATACGTGATGTACAAGATGTTCGTGGATACGTTCTTTTAGCTTCGCCTTATTTTTCCCATGCTTACGGAACTGCTGCATTCGTCTGTTTCTGTAGCGCACAAAATTACATATATTTCAATATTGTTATTAACTGTAGTAATGCTTTGCACTAGATATACGAAATAGAAGCTAACAACTGCAGGTGTGAATAAATAAACTTTTTATTTCGATGCAACGTAATTACACAGAGTAAAAATTAAACTAATTAGAGTAGAAACAGACAAACGTATGAAAATTTATAATACGCGCGTTACGGCGGAAAAAATTACAAGCGCGTGACATTCGTAATACTTAAATTTGTATCTGAAAAAGCATAAACGCGTGGTAATTTATAATTCTCAAGTTACGAGTTATTGTCAAACTTAAAAAGCATTGAAAATTTATGGCGCCGTGCAAATTTGTCACGCCATAATAGATTATAATATAATATAATAGATTAAAGCAGCGAGTAACTTCACCGACTCGCGCGCTGTCCTCTATTATAACATATTGTAATGGATTATAATTTAATGTAGTAGATCGAAGCATCTATGCACTGTCCTTTAAAATCATACGCGACACGCCACATTTTTCAACGGTGAACAAATTACAATCCTGCCATTTTGCAGATACTTAGCTTTACAAGATCCTGTGAAAATCCTCTAAAAATTCATAGACGTTATTTACCGTATTCTAACAGAATATAAAACAGATTCAAATATCTGGAATTATTGCAAGGAACATTGTCCTATCGTCATTTAGTAGCTCGTGTATCGTTCTAAGCTCAAAGGAAAAGCTACGATCCTACGAACAAGGGAAAACCTAAAACCCTAAAACCTAAAAATTAAAACAGATTCAAATATCTGGAATTATTGCAAGGAACATTGTCGCGTTGTCATTTAGTACCTCGTGTATCATTCTAAGCTCAAAGGAAAAGCTACGATCCTACGAACAAGGAAAAACCTAAAACCCTAAAACCTAAAAATTAAAACAGATTCAAATATCTGGAATTGTTGCAAGGAACATTGTCGCGTTGTCATTTAGTACCTCGTGTATCATTCTAAGCTCAAAGGAAAAGCTACGATCCTACGAACAAGGAAAAACCTAAAACCCTAAAACCTAAAAATTAAAACAGATTCAAATATCAGGAATTGTTGCAAGGAACATTGTCCTATCGTCATTTAGTACCTCGTGTATCATTCTAAGCTCAAAGGAAAAGCTACAATCCTACGAACAAGGAAAAACCTAAAACCCTAATTTCTTTCTACCGAGCACTCAAACGCATAAACAACAGAACATCGAAACTCATCGAGTGCTACAATGTTACGATGCACGTAATATACTAAGTTTACCAATTGATGCACTGTCATCTACAGTCTCACGTAGCGTTACGAGAAAACATCCAACGTCCTATCTCTTCGCAACGCGAATACTCGTTTCCCTAAATTTCTATCAATCGATATAGAGAATTGCAGAGAATCGAATGGGAGAATTCTCGCACCGAAACTCTCACACGCAAAAACCTTGACACTCGTCTAATTTTCCAAGCCTGTGCTACGTCAGGCAAGCGTAACACCAGTCCAATTTCACGACCCGATACTATCCCCGAGGAAATTATACAGAGAAAAAAAATATTCACACTAGGAGTATCGATTAGCAGGATCGAAGGGTTCCGTATGGCGAAGGCGAAAGATTCCGATCGGTCGATACTCGCGGCGTACTTTAACGAACCGCAGCGGGGTAGCGCTGGTCATCTTTAATTCAAACAACGATCAAACACGGTCCGGCTCCTTCGTACCAGCTCTTTGATCCTTTGCACGTTGATTTTCCGTGGGCTGCCAGTGCGCGGGACTCGTTGTCAGAGAGAAACGACACGGCCGATGCGGGCACTCGTTCGTTCCGCGTGCATCGTCCGAATCAATAGTCAGGTTGATAAAAATCTATGAATTTTTTCCACCGAACTACGAGTTGCCGGCACCCGTTCGCGGATAAAAGATACATCCAATAGGAAGGAGGGGAACGTAGCGGGGGGAAAAAAGAAACAAAGAAAAAAAGAAGAGAAAAACAGCAGAAAGAGAGGAAAGGGAATGTTACGGGTAAAATGTAGGTCGCTATTGAGTTTCACCGCGAAATAAAGTACCCTTTGAAGCGTTCACACTTTTATCGCGAATTCGATACTTTCGCAACGGTACACGCCACCTATTCGTGTAAAGGCCGCCGTTAAACGTTATGGTTTAACGTTTCATCGAAACCCCGCAATTTTTCTTTTGATATAGTCCCTATAATTCCAGTCCGATAATTTCCAGACATCCAGTTACGTGGAGATTTTTTTCCCTCGTTTCTTTCGCCACTCTGTTTCGCTTCGAGCCGAGTCCCGGGTTGCCTCGGTTCGAGCCGGTTCAAGGCGCTTTCATCGAAGCGAACCTGCCGTTTGAAATATCCTCTCGATGCTTTATCCTTCCTACGTTTGTCTCTATTGGGTTAGTAATTTGTTTCGAAGATGCGCGCAACGAAGTGGCTTCAAATTATCGTACCGACGCGATCAGGCACTGTACGTCGTTGTCCTTTTTCGATTTGAAATATTCTTTCACGTTTCGAATGGGGTTAGAGTCGAAGTTCTTTTAACTGTTTCTTCGTTTTAAAGGAATAACTGTCATTCACACGATCCGCTATAGTCCACACGTACCGAGGCATTTCTTCCGACGATATTTCACGCATTCAGGTTCCATTAAACAACGTCTACTTGAAACCAAGTAACTCAACTAACCTGAACGAGACTCTAAGCGTACATCGTTTAGTTATACATACTTCACGAAGTATTCGTTCGATGCTAATTTATTTGAACGTAACGATTTAAGACAAACGATTTAACTTTTGCTTAACACAACCTAGGAGCCCATATATATACAGGGTGGTTGGTAACTGGTGGTACAAGCGGAAAGGGGGTGATTCTACGCGAAAAAAGGAGTCGAAAATGTAGAATAAAAAAAAATAAGAATAAAAAAATAGAATAAAAAAGTTTGATAGTAAATTAATAGACACTTCGGTCACATTGGAAGCGTTTATCAACGTAACGTCGATCGAGACGATGATCTACGGTGAGATTCATTACAACGAGACGCGATAAAGTGGACGCGTACCGAGCGAAAATTCAGTCGATTTTCTCGAAAACAAAGCCTCGAACGACAAATTTTTATTCTATATTTTCCACTTCTTTTTTCGCCTAGAATCACCCCTTTTCCGCTCGTACCACCAGTTACCAACCACTCTGTATATATTAAAAAAAATTCAAATTACTCAAATTCAAGATGCACGCTACGTTTTCGTTGTCCCTTCTATGTCGTAAGTTTCTTGTCTTTGTTCTTTGTTTTTCTTTTCCGAAAGATGATTTAGCTTTGGTAAACGAGATACGATCGAAGAACAAAATTCAGTCGAGCCTGTAGATTAATTTCCAGACCGCGTGGCTAACGTAGCTGCCGGATATCAGGTAATTGGTTCGATTCAAGTTTATGGGCTCGGTGTTTTATCAGATTTGAATAAATTTCTGAATACCTGTGTCACGTTGCAACGCCCAACCATTCTCAATTCTCTTCTAGACAATTTATCAGGACTCCTATTTTCCTGCTGTATGCATGAACGCGCGCATACGCCGCATCAATTTTGAGTCGCGCGATAGTTCTGCTCACATAACTGCGAGATACGAATTTTATTCGTAATAATTTAAAGAGTTCTACCGAATTTGTAATTCAAAGTGGAAAGAGATATTGGTCGGTCGAAACTATAAATAAGTATCGTATCGCGAGATTTGCCGAAAATGTCGGCAGCAGCGATGATGTTAACGGTAGGTGATGTATTTTAACACGAGATTCATCGATTATTTCACGCAATTTTGTGTATTTTATTTCGATGTCTTGCCTCGCACAAATAGAATAATAAATAATTGATATATACAGTATAACTGTAATTATAAGAACGGTATAAGTAATTTACGACAAATTAACGAACTGGAATTTGAGATTTAAAATTTAAAGATTTGAAGATTCAGGAATAGAAAGATCTTTAATTTTAATAATTAAAAATTAAGTGACAAAGGATGCAGTTCGAAAAAATAGCAATTCGTTTAATTATTTTGTAATTGCAGTCAAATTGTAATTACTCTGTACGAAAAAGATTTAAATACGTACAAATACCACGATATTCCATATAAATTATCGGTAGTTACACACACGCATATACACGCACAAACGTAAATTCAATTTGAGTAAAAGTACTTGGCGTATTTTTTTCGCAACCTATCATTTCACGCCCTTACTACTTTCAAACTGTAATGTCGTATACTATCGACACAATCTGTAGTATCTAATATACTATGATATAATTGCTTCCAACCTTCCTGTTGACAGTGTAAAATATAATCTTTAATAGAAAATTACAAGTATTGTAATACGACACTTGAATTAGTACAGACCAATGAATACGTCTAGAATGAATATATCTTCTTATCGAAGTGCCGATGTTTTTCTTTTTTCTAACAAATGATAAATTAAAATACTACTATACACTCGATAAGAACCATTATATACACTTATATAACTAACCTCTTACACACGAAGAAGAATAGCAAGACAAGAGACGGACCCTTGACGTACCAAAAGCGTGCACGTCGGATTTATCGTTGATCTTCGTCACTGCGGCGCCCTATTCGTCATCGTCAGCCACGAACGCGACTTATCTTCGGCAGGATCTTGCGATAATTCAATTTGTCGACGTCACAAGCTAAGCCTGGCCGGCAGAGAAATCGAGTTTATGCCGGTATTTGGCATTCAATACGTATATAGTTCATATTCGCGTATACATACACGAACAAGCAGTTACGTACACAGAGAAACAAACAGAAACTGGCGCTTGCGAACCGCGTTGTTACGCGATAATGGAATGCACGGCTGGTGTATATCGGTGTGGAATCGAGCAATCGAAAATCAGCAATTGCCAGACCCCCCAGGCCGTGACACTGTAACCCAGAAACGCCGAAACCCGGACCATTGGAACCCGATATAGCTCCGTATTGGGCTGCATCTTAAGGATCTGCAATCGAGATTACACGCTGTCCGTGGCTCGAGGCCAGTTGAATAATTTCCCGAACATTGTTTCTGCTTATTTATGGATGTTCCATCTGGGGTTTCCTGCCTTCCGAAATATTTCGATGGTTACCGATGATTTTTTCGACGAAGAACCATTCCAAATTTCTGGGTCTTTGATGATTTCAGTTTTTGAATTACCGAATTTCACAATTTTCAACTCCTTGAATTTCTCTTCTACTTATAAATCTTTGAATCTTTGAATCCTTGAATCCTAGAATTCTTTGAATCTTTGAATCTTTGAATCCTCGAATCTTTGAATCCTTGAATCCTAGAATTCTTTGAATCTTTGAATCTTTGAATCCTCGAATCTTTGAATTTTTGAATCCTCGATTCTTTGAACCCTCGAATCTTTGAATCTTTGAATCCTTGAATTTTTGAACCCTCGAATCCTAGAATCTTCGAATCCTAGAATCTTTGAATCTTTGAACCCTCGAATCCTTGAATCTTAGAATCTTTGAATCTTTGAATCTTTGAATCTTTGAATCCTCGAATCTTTGAATCCTCGAATCTTTGAATCCTCGAATCTTTGAATCCTCGAATCTTTGAATCTTTGAATCCTCGAATCTTTGAATCCTCGAATCTTTGAATCCTCGAATCTNTTGAATCTTTGAATCTTTGAATCTTTGAATCTTTGAATCTTTGAATCTTTGAATCTTTGAATCTTTGAATCTTTGAATCTTTGAATCTTTGAATCTTTGAATCTTTGAATCTTTGAATCTTTGAATCTTTGAATCTTTGAATCTTTGAATCTTTGAATCTTTGAATCTTTGAATCTTTGAATCTTTGAATCTTTGAATCCTTGAATCTTTGGATCCTTGAATCCTTGAATCCTTGAATTTTTGAATCCTCAAATCCTAGAATCTTTGAATCTTTGAATCCTAGAATTTTTGAATTTTCGAATCTTTGAATCTATCAATTCGTGAATTTTTAAATTCTCAAACGTTTCAAAGTTTAATTTTCAAATCTTGAATTTCTGACTCGAAGGTGGTATTTTCCAAACTAAAGAGTAATGGATTTTTGGAGTTGCGATCTTAGCGAAGGTGACATAGAAAAGAATGAGACAGCAGATATAGGGCGATCCTTATCTTTCCACGCTGAGCTTCGCGTTAAATAACTGACTATATCGATCAACGTGTTCGTTAAATTGCTCCATGACCCTTAATTCCATACTTCCTCGAGCAGAATTTTAAACGAGCTTGAAAACCAATTCCTTAAACGGTGACCTAGCTTTTTTCCCTCGGCGACGTTCTTTCTCATGGAGTAAGAGCAAACGGGACAAGAGCGAGGAAAGGTAGGAAATGAAAGTGGACATAGCGAAATGAAACGAAAACCTGTTACGAGAAAAAAAAAAAAAAAAGACGACGATGATACTATTTCCAGAGTATAACAACTTATCGAAAGATAATTCAAAAGAAATTGGATGGTCATCGGTGAAGAAAACACGCAGAATATTAAAAACCATGGGGAAGAAAATCCGTGTATGAAAAATTTATGAGAAGAACATTAAAAAGCATGCGATAAAAGAAGTAAATTTTCCTTATTCTTGATTAAATTTACTTTTCAGGCTTTCAAGAACCTTCATCTAGCTGTTATGAGAAGGAAACAAGCTCCCTACTTTTTCAATGCTCTGAAAAATAAACTTAAGAGCAGATAGGGTAGATAACCTGTTTCAATATCTTAAAAACACAATTTTTCATATCTACAGAATTATTATTCGTTTATCATATTTTTAATTTCTTTCCTATCTTCGTCATATATAAAGTATACCTACTTCGGTGAAAAATCAAATTCATTCTTACCGTAGTTGACACAACTAAAACTCTGTGGTGCACGAAAGAAGCAGACGAGAAAAAGACAATACATTAACAAACTGACGACGTATTCTTATTATTATTATTATTTTCTTCCAATTAAATTCTTTCAATTTTGCGTTCTTCGTCACGTGCGCCTCCTTCCGTTCCTAAATGCCTTTACGTTTACATCGTATCGATATCTCTGCGATATTCGCAATTTCCCCAAAAATTTGCGATGCTCACAACTACGTCGTTTTACCTGTACGCCGACAAGAATTAAAAAAAATATGTAAGAAACGTACAGAATGCATATAACATCGACAAATTAAATATGAAAAAAGGTGCGCATCTTGCAACATTTAACGGGCGAAACGAAACTCCGTTCGAGTTTCGCTTCTTCCCCAGTTCCCGTAAGAACGGAAAACTGCATAAAATTCCATTTACGACGAGTCGACGTTATTTTAAACTGCCTTCCATCGAATCGGTTCGACACGAAGCGTGTTAAAAACTTTGTGCCCGACGGGCGACTATTAAAAACAAAGCGATAAAGCGGCGATTAAAGCGGGACAGGAGGAAGAAGGAACGAGCGGAACGGTGGAGGCAAAAAAAGAAAGACGTGGAAATCGCTATCGAGCTGGCTAATCAACTCGTTAAAAAGCGCGTCGAACAGCCCCGTAGCGATCGGCGCGAAAACGGGCCACCGTAGCGGTTCTGGCGCGCAATCGGCCGAGCGATACAGCTATTAAATTTCCGGCGGTGAAACGGGGGTGAACGCGGGGCGTTACTCGCAATTAAATTGCTATAGCTAGCGGCGACCGCAACGGCCATGCAATCCGTAGTTTGCAACTTCGGCCAAGTCGTTCGGTCTGCCGGCTGCATCGTGGTTTTGCTCGCCACCGCATCGACGAACAGGCGTGCGCACTGTTTGCGCGCGAACCATCCACAAGTCATGCGCTACCCGCTCGATACTGACCGGCAAATCCAGTCATGGCTTCCAACAATTTCCGCTTCCGATCCCTAAACTTCTTCGCCAGATTCTGCACGGTGCCCGCGTCGGCTTGCTTTTAATCCACCATACGCGCAAGTCGTAACTTTCGTAAATTTTAGTCGTTGTTATTTTAGTCGTAAATTTTCATCCGCTGTAGGAGATTTCATCGTGTTTGCTTCGTGCGTGAAGTTTGTTTAGGCATGTTGCGTACCGTATACGAATGACACGCGACAACTTAGCAATTGCGCCCGTTCGATGTTATTTTCTGCTGGTATGCAGTAGTAGTATTTCTGTGCACGGTCGCGTACGACGTATTTTTTCTCTCAATTGGAATTTTGTATCGTGGCTGGGTTTCTCTGATCTAGAATATCTCGCAAGTCTTGTTTGCTGCCGTGTCCGCGTACAAAGTACCCGCCGAAAGTATCAGGTTGTCCGGAAAGTTTCTTTCGTTTTACGAGGAAACGATAGACGCACGAAGTCTTTCCTTTTCTATTATTTTACCGAATCACGTATGATCCATTTTCTTCCGTCTCTATGTTATCACGATCATACGTAGTTCGATAAAATAATACGAAAGAAAAAATATCGCGCGTCCGTTGTTTCCTTATAAAACGAAAGAAACCTTCCGGACAAATACATTGTTTCTATATCGGAGTTTGTGCAGAGCGAGACGGTCAACTTAAAGAATTAAACGACTAATTGCATTTTGGTAGAAAGATCGTCCTCTTCAAGAATCGTAACGGAACACATAGAATATACAGTTAAGAGCAATATAATAAATATTGATTATATAAATGATAGTTCGTTTCATGCGAGTGTTGAATAATTAATAAAGTACAATGTGGTGGATTTAATCGTGTCATTTTTTCCGTGAAAGTCGCGTCGTCGCATTGGATTGTGTATTTATACCTAAGAATTGATTTAATATATTTATCTGTATCGTTATTCGCGCGTAAAACTGTTTCCAGAAAACAAAGTCTGAAACGCAGCGAAACAAACAATTATTTACCCTGAATCCAATAGTTAACGAGATATTTCATTTCGTTGGTGGAAAATTGTCTTTATGTAATATCAAATTCCATCAGTTCTCTACAATTTAGGTACTCGAGGTAATACAGCATATTATTACATTACATTACGCAAGCATAGCACAAAATTGCACTTGTCTGCTGATACGCCATAAGCGAAAAGTATATTTCGAACGGCGAACAAACGAGGAAATTCTTAGGAAGTTTCGAGGCTCGTCTTTCAAGCTTCCACGTTTTTGAATGCCCGCAGAAAAATGCACCTGGCATAGTTCGCTCTGTTACACCGACGATCGTCGAGTCGCTAATTACCTTCTCCGAGGGTAGATTCTTCCTAGCTCGAAAGCCAAGAGGGATTCTTGAAAGTTAGGAAACGTTGAGGCGAGATGATTCGATTCGCGAAAAAGAACACTCTTGCGCGAAGCGCTATCCAGGTTCTTGCTACATGAATCGATTCGCTCAGGCGCTATGGAATTAAATATTCCGTAATGAATCGTTTGAATTGTCAATCGATATCGATTCAACGCATTTTTGTACCTTTCTACAATCCTCTTCTTCTCCGCGAGTTCAAATCGAAGATTATCTTATACGAGACACAGTTTTCATATATATTAATCATTAACTTTTTAGATTTTTATATTTCAGAAATCGATCAATTTATAATCTATAATTTATCTCTCAATATCGATATTCTTTGTTGGTAGATGATGCTATATTGTTCCAAATTATGGCTATGATAAATAAATTGGAATATAACATGCTTGTTGAGACTTTTGAGGATCTGGTTGACAAGTCGCAAGATTCTGTATAAGTGTCGCAAGTGTTCTGTATAATATTCAGAATATCTGAGAAAAAGGTACAATTTTTATATCTCAGAAATATTTAAATAAGAGAGAAATATTTAAAAGAATTTATAATCTATAATTTATCTGTTAATATCGATATTCTTTGTTGGTAAATAATGCTACATTGTTCCAAATTATGGCTATGATAAATAAATTGAAATATAACATGCTTGTTGAGACTTTTGAGGATCTGGTTGACAAGTCGCAAGATTCGTATTTGATGTGTTTTGTGTAATATTCAGAATTTATGAGAAAAAGGTACAATTTTTATATCTCAGAAAGATTTTCATACTTCAGAAATCGATCAATTTATAATGTATAATTTATCTCTTAATATCGATGTTCCTTATCAGTGGATGATGCTACATTATTCCAAATTATGGCTATGATAAACAAATTGAAATATAACATGCTTGTTGAGACTTTTGAGGATCTGGTTGACAAGTCGCAAAATTCGTATTTGATGTGCTCTGTATAATATTCAGAATTTCTGAGCGAAAGTTTTAAATTAAAATTTTTATATTTCAGAAGAAAGATTTTCATATTTCAGAAATCGATCAATTTATAATCTATAATTTATCTCTTAATATCGATACTCTTTATTAGTAGATGTCGTTATATTATTCCAAATTATGGCTATGATAAATAAATTGAAATATAATATGCTTGGTACTTCCTGCAACCGATATAGTTAGTACTTTCAACGTGTAAGATTTTCAAGACTTTTAAGGATCCGGTTAACAGGTCGTAAAATTCGTATTTGATGTATTCCGTATAATATTCAGAATTTCTCAGCGAAGGGTAAAATTCTTTGCTTTAGGTAACAAAAGAGGGATTCAGTTTCCTATGGAAACAACGAAGAGTCTGTACAAAAGAGTCTTCAACACGCCGATCGATCTAAAGAAGATAAAAGAAGAAAATTTGTTTAATAAACTATAACTGTCATCTATCATTTACCATAGTTGTTTCCAACGTTCGCACGATTCGATCAATTCTAATTTACGTTTCAACGAACGACTACGAACATTCGTTTCTTCTGGTCCACTAACTCCGCTGCAGCAACATTGACAATACGAGAAATGTTTCTCGAATCGCCTCGTACCCACATCGAAATCTCCAACATTTATAATTCTTTTCTCTTCGAATGAAAATTTTTATATTTCTTGCTTTCAAACAATTTCGCTGCAAGATTGTGCCGTGACTGTTCGTATAACAAAGCCACGCGAACGTAATAACGCGTAATAAAAATATAACGATTAATTGGTAAATGAAAGACATTAAGGCAACGAAATATAAAATAAAAATTCTCGCGGACAATTTTCTGACAAATCCCAGCGATAAAAGTGTCGATTACACGCTTGATTACGATCGGCCGCGTCTCGCGAGCTCTCAACCATCGACTCGTTCACCACGCGATTCCACCCCCGACTTTTCTACCTGCGTACGTTTTCTCTCCAACGATTCAACGACCACGAGTTCACCGAAACAGCGTATTATTCTAGGGTGGCAGTGCTGAAAATGGCCAGGCCACGGGCGCATAGAGAGGGAGCCGGTCCGCTTTGGTAAAATTTCGCGGACCACCGCGAACAAACGTAATCGCGGCTGCGACCGTGCAAAGAGGAAGACAAAGAGACCGGGCCGAGAGGCGGATGTGGAGGGTCGAGACGGTGAAAGGACAACAGAGAGAGACCGGGACAGGGAATCGTGTGTGAACGACGATGCGACGCGGCGGACCGGGAGAAAGCGGAGGAGCGGGGTGGAAGTGGGTGGAGGAGAAAGAATTTTACATGAAAGGAGATCAAAATTCAAAAGGACCAGCAGCAAGCTTGTTAGTTATAAAGAATAATGAAAATGAGAAATGAAAAAAGGAAGCGGGGGTTTGGGAGCGGCGAGAACGACGGAGGAAAAGGCGAGATGGAAAGTGGAAAGAATAACGTTCGCGGAGGATCTAGCGGAGACAGTGAGAAATAATTTAACGAGGCTGTCTTGATATCCGCGCGTACACGAAACTCGGAAGAGAGAACTCGAGCGACAGAAGAGCCCGTTAGAAGTATTCCAGAAATATAATTGAGCGTTTTACTTACGGACGACCGCCCGAATCAACGATTAATCCATTTCGATGGATCATCGAGACGCGTTACTGAGACATTTTTCGTTGTCGACAATTTTTCGCGTTGTCGCCGAGGAGCGAAAATTACCTTCGAGCATTTGAAGATTTGGCACGTCGACAGTTATTATAATAGATAAAAGATGGAAGCAAACAGACAAATTTTGCGTTCTTCAGGCAACGATTTTGACCGCGTAAGCACGTTTGGATAAAGTTTCTTTGCTTAGACAATATATAGAAAATTGTAATTAATTTTCTTTCATTTTTATCCTGAAATATGTAATTATGAATTTTCCTGTAAATTCGCGTGTACAGATTACACAAATTCCGAGCTATCACGCTGTTGTACCGATTCATTGGTCTTCCATCCGGTAGTTTTCCATCGGTGGTAACTTATAAAAAATATAATCTCGTCTTTCTCGTAAGCAAAAAAGTTACAAATAATGAGTTAAAGTAACAAATGTTTGTAGCTCTTAATTAACTCGTCGGTGGAGAAGTTAACGTACCTGGTATAATTACGCGCAATTTTTCTTCAACGACTGTAATTTGGATCTCTTCTGGATCTTCCTAAATTCATACTTTTTAAATTATCTTCTCGTACATATTTCACTGAAATAAGTTGTCTCAAAGCGAACGGCATGATTATTTTATCGTTGGAGGAGCGATTACATTTTAACGGAATAGATTCCTTGCGGAATGATCGTTGCTCCTTCACGGATGACAGCAATTTGTTGGGGCAGCAATTTATAGCAATTTACTGGCGCGTAATTAAATTACATGAGCGAGAGCGACGACTACGAGCGTCTACGGAAAGAGAGAGACGGAGAGGAGCGTGCCGCGCCGCGTCGTTTACGAGCTGCAGGATGCTGGAGCTTTCAATAACTTAAATATACCGGATGTTTCACAAACCAGCGCGCATAAATAGTAAAAATCGCGATTCTCATTAGGAACATTTCATTGCTCGCTTTGTCTTCGAGTTATAATTTCTATCATTTGAATTATCCTGTCTCAAAAGTAAACCGTTGTCGATTCGACCATTCTTATCGGTATTTGTCCAAGCACGATAATTAATTTTAATTTAACCACTTTTCTTAATAGTATCGCGATCTGTATGTGCGATTCTTCGAAATATCTCGTACGTATACGCACGAACACTTACAAGCAATTTTCAAATGAATTTCTCGAATATCAAAATCGTCGCTATCAGCAAAAAGAGCAGCGAAGTTACGTTGTTCGAACTAGTCGTAGAAGTTCAATTGCGACGTTTTTACCGAATAACCGTTTTGATTGTTCTACTCGAAAAAACTAAATTAATATATCGAATTTTTAATTCAACTATTTCTAGCAATAACACCGTGATCTGTACCTACAGTTTTTTGAAATATTTTATTATATGAAAATACGCGAACTCTTTTTATCAATTTTTGAAACTATTTTTTTTTCAAATATAAAAATCGCCGCTGTCGGTAACCAGAAGGGCGAAGTTATGTTCTTTTAATTGGTCGTAGATTGGATTCGTCATTCACGTTTCGCCGGTATTTTTATAAAATAACTGATGCGCATACGTTTATTCGAACTGTTAGAACATTAATCGCGATTCGGCCGGCCGTTGGCAGTTTTTTAACGACGTGTAAGCGACCAAAAATATTGCGAAATATTCAGGAAAAGTGCACGCTGTGTCAAAAGGGAATGACAGAAATGATCAAAAGGCGACCAGGGTCGAAAATTCGCGAGCAGGAGACGTTGAAACGATGTCAAAATAGAAACAGTCGACCAGTCTGCAACGGTCGCCGAAAACGCGTAGGAATGAAAATGCTCCGCACAGTCGTACGCGTAGCGAAAAATCGTGAAAGTTACCTACACGATAAATCAACTTGGAATTTAAATCCAAGGTTCGAAAAGTATTCGTACATTTTTCATAGACGAAGAGGATGAGCGTAAATCGCGAACAAGTTGCTTGGAAGTGAAAAGCAAAAGCTTGACGACGTTGAAGTTAAAAGCTGGAAGGCAAATCTTCAATTATAACAAATTTCATTCGTATTCGTAACGTCGAATGAAAGTTTAAATTGAAAGGTTAATTAAAAGAAGTTTTAATGCCTATTTTACGATCGGTTAATCCGTAAGATATTGTTCTAAAAAGGTAATCCGTGGCTCGGAGTAAACTTCTCGTGCTATTTCGTTATTCCACTTGATTTGTGCCTCGAACGAGCATCGAGTAGCTCGTAGAAATTTTGCAGCTGTCGCGCGAATCAGCCAGATACGTCGCCTATTTATTTCGCAATAGCGGCGGTATAACTGTCACTGTGTGTTCCTTCAAACGATACAATTCATTTCTCGATAATTAATCAATTAATTAATTTTTCGATAAGCAAAGTAGCACGAAAATGTTCGTATTCTTTCTTCTGAATAATCCGTTTCGACGACGCAAGCAACGTTTAAAACACTCGCATTGTCGTAAAGATATCTGTCTTGCGAAAGGAGAAACGCAACAATTTCAACGGAATTAAAATATTACAAATTACTATACGCGATATCTCTGCACATATACACGTGCAAATTTATCAATCGCGTTCTTCCGCCGTTAAGAAATTTCTTAAGTTTAACGAGAAGATGAAAGAACGATTGATCATCTAAAAAATCCCCTTCTTTCTGTTTCACGTAGAAACTTCCCCTAAAATTATTTGTCGAAACCAGAGAGAAATTGAACGTAATTCAAAGACCACAACAAAGTTATACCAGACCATGTATATAATAAATAATGGTCGAGCGAAATAAATTAATAATTTTCATCGTTATATCATAGTTATATATATAACTATTCTCAAAATTACGTTGTCTGTCATCAAAACAACCTGTAGCTGTTACCACAGATATTTAATATCACTCGAAGTCAATCAGTTTTTCCTGCTACTAGCTGAAACAAATTGATATCTTCTTTTTCATTTCGCGATAATCACGGGGCAATTTCGAACTGCGAAGTTCGTCTACGTTTTTCCAACTTCTTTCCAGCGGTTCGCGTAATACCCGCAAGTTTCACGGCGTATCCTCGAAATTGTCGTGGGAGGATTGCTTCGCTCGCGCGCTTCGGCTCTCGTTAAATTGGGCCACGTACTGGGCGAGTAAAAGTCGACGGGAAAAAGCGCGCGAAACTTCTCGCGCCAGATATCGAGAATCAGCTCTGCTCGACCGACGATTAACATCGGGCGAAAAATTTCATTTGGCGAAAAGATACGATCGTGGCCGAGCCAAGAGAACCTCGGAATAAAAAGGAAACGAGGGAAAGAGAAAAGAACACGTAGAGCGAGAACCTTAATCTAGAACAGGCGGAAAGACGTTCTGCGATTAATTTTTTAGTTATAATTGAATCTCGATTTTAAGACGAATCTCGTCTATGGTCGAACAATTTCAACGCGAAACCCCATTGATGCCTTTAAAGAGAATATTTCTCAAACGATTTTAAGGTACTTCTGTTCGATGATTTTTAGCAGGATACATAGTGATTTTGATTTTATCACGAACTGTAGTCATAGATAGTATATTCGATGCGAGAGGTTACGAATAGTCAAGGCTGTTTTTCACGTTATCAGTTTCATCGTAGATATTCGAATAAATATCTTTGCGCATAATAGAAGGCATTTTTACATCCATTCTTGTATCTCTGCTCAACGTTCACGCACCTAGTTCTTAATTACTACACCTATCTATATTTATGCTCTTGAAATATACTACTATACGTATATACATATATGGGAAGTATTTGTTATAACAAATAACGTGACGACGAATGTTAGCGAATATATAGTACTGCACTCGATACAAAACTCGATACAGCTAAATACTCCAGCAACTCTGGTGACGCTCTTTAACAAGTGGCGGTACTCTTCCTCGCATCGACAAAAAAGTTTCTTAAACAAATAGATAAAAACCTGGTCCTTGAAATGTACGATTATATGTATATAGTACATATATGGGAAGTATTTATCATAACAAATACAATGGCGACGAATGTTAGCGAATACATAGCGATTGCACTCGACACAAAACTCGATACAGCTAAATACTCAAGCAACTCTGGTGACGCTCTTCGACAAATTGCGATACTCTTCCTTGTATCGACAAAAGAGTTTCTTACACAGATAGATAAAAACCTGGTCCTGGATGTGCCTAAAATCCTGCCGAGCCGTGCATTCCTCGTTTACACGACCACCTGAAGCACGCGATCCAAACGCTCGTCCGCGCTTCCAATCCTCCGAACACGTATCCTTCTACCCTTCTTGTATCACCACGTAAATGCCATTGCTCGCACGCGATATTCGATGAAATTGGTCTCTAAATTCATTTTCTCGGAAATACGAAGTAGTTGGAAGAGTCCTTTCGATTAACCCCATCGCCCTACCAAGCAGATCCAAACTCTAGGACGAGTGTTAGTCATCGTGGGACACTTTCGACGCGGTGATCCAATAAACATTTTCGTAGGAAATTTAAAGCAGTTTGAAACTCCTGACGACAAGGACGGGAAGAGGAAGAGGATTGGTCGGAAGCAGACCGATCGAAGCGTAGCAGGTGCGCTCGATAATCGACCACGTCACACCTTCACGGATTCGACGGAGACTGCGGCTCGTACCTTAAGTGCTCCCAGTCAATTACTCAGGTGCAATTTTGTTCGACGCTCGTCGACCTGGTCCGCTTGCTTTCGACCATGGCGAGCTGTCCTCTCTCTCTCTCTCTCTCTCTCTCTCGCTCTTCATCTCGAGTTTCCACTTTGCAGGTTGCTTCTACGTATGCAGACTAAAACTTGGATTAGTTAGCCTTCAGCTTCGAATGTCATTTAAGCTGCCCACTAACGGACCAGCAGCTTCGCCCTAAGCTACGTTCTCGTTCTGGGATGTATGTTCGTTGATGTGTTCTCCATCGTGTGCGTACCAATCCTGCGTCCGTCGACAAGTTAACGTCGACAGCGAATATTGACCGTCGATTGATCAAACGCAGTGATTTTCAGAGGAGGTTGGTTGATTGGTTGTGTAAAGCTAGTTGAGAGTAACGTAACGGTGTTGTTAGGTTGTTGCTAGTTGCGAAATAGGTGATTTTATAAGCGTGTAAAATCAGTCGAAATTTAGTAAATTTCATTTACTAGCATTCTGTTATTCAACGTTATCGGCCAATGGAAAAACGAACGAACAGCATTCGAATTCGGCCGAACAGCATTTGACAATCTGGCAACATTTATTTTCATCGCGCTTCGAAATTTATGTAGTGCTCGTTCATTGTTTACGATCCAATTAGTTCAGAATTGGCTTTTAATAGCTCCCGCCGTAATTACCTCTGCAATTTCCATGCCGCAAGAATACAGATTTTCGCAAGAAAAATGATTAATTTTGCGTTATTTAAATTTCAATTCGGGCAAAATTCAGACTTCTGTAAAAAAAAAAAAAAAAAAAAATCGCTGATATTTCCCTGCGATCTTCAACTCGTTCGTCGCAATTTGTATAAATTACATCGCCACGGCACTAACAATATGAAAATAAATGGAACATGAAACACGGAAAAGCAAAGTACTACTTTGCAAATAAATCTTTTCGAAAGGAAATTCTTGGTTTCGCGAAATTCTACTGTAAATTTCCGCGATAAAAGCGTCGTCTACACCGGCTCGCGAAAACGTTCGAACATTTATCACAGAACATTTTTACAAATATATTACGTTTTGACCAAACTTTTTTGAAATTTCATTAGCACGGTCGTTAGAATCGTAAATAAAGCTCGAGATCGATCTGCAAATCTATAACATTTACAAGTTACAAGACCTTTGTTACAGACACACACTTAATAAAAATTGATATACAGTTTGACCAGTTGTTTTAAACGTACAACTACTGCTACAGCTGGATACCATGACGATACAGACTAAATAAGGTTTGTCGATACGACACGGACAATCGATCGTTTGAACAACTTTCCCATTCTTGTGAAATATTTTTCGTAGCGCACAAAATTTCCATTCCATGAATCAGCTACGTTATACAGCATAGTGCAGTATAGTATATTCGAAGTAAGTTTGCACGGGTGCTCGAATAGCCTGGCGAGCTCGTGTGCACGTTTAATTGCAATGCGATCGGTTCAAAACAGCCGATTAATTGTCTTCTCCGTAATTACCTTAACAGTTGCATTCCACCAGAACAAACAAGAATCAGCAATGAAAAACTGCGCAAATACGAATCTAAAATTTCACATTTTCGCCGAAACGTACCGCCGCGAAATTCCCCTGGAACCTTTTTGAACGCCACTTTCGTGGCAATTCACGCGGCACGGATTCGCGGCGGTAGCGCGCGTTTCCGCAAGCGGCGCGGAAGCGCGAGGCAAAGCGCGGCAAAGGGACCGCGTTGGAAAATAGAGGATCGCCGATAGACGACAAAACAGCGAAGGAGTTCTTCGCGGGGACGGTGTTTCGCGTGGAGGGCTTTTTAATTGCACGCCAGAGAGGAAGCAGGAAGTGGGCTTGTGGCAGCCGTTCGCGCGGCAAACTTTGCGCTCGAAATTGTCGCCGCTTCGATTTCGCGACCGATGTCCGATAATGAAAATGCCGGTGGTTCCGTCGTCGACGCTTCTTCGTCGAAACGAACCAGCGGTGACGAGTTGGAAACGTGTTTTCCATGAATGTCGTCGTCATAGACCGTTTCGATTGTCCGATGGGAAATTGCAATCTTTTTCTCCTTTTTCCTCCGTTTTTTTGCATTTTTTCTTTTTTTTTTAGCACGACACAAGTAGAGGCTTCTGAATTCGATAATATTGAAAGCGATAACGCATGCTTCGAGCGTCGTTAATTGTGCCGCGTGTGTTTTTTAATCGCTTTTCGCGTAGTCTTTCTGCTTTTTCGCGCGAACAGCAATTTTCGATATTCGATATCGCGCGTGTTGTTCCGGTGGATTAATTAGAAAGGCGATAGTTAAACATTATAATAGATTATAACAGGTTGTATAATGGAAATTGTAATTAGAAAGCTGGTATTAATGGATTAGCCGGGATAAAAGGAATAAAATATGCAAAGGTTTGAAATAGTATATCGCAAGGATAATAATAATACGTACAGCAACTGCGTTATTATTCTAACGAGCGGTAGATTTCCGCGTTCTCGTTTCTATGATAATTTGCTCGATACATGTACGTAAGTAGGTATCGCTGCAGATCTCTTGAATATTATAACGTATCCTGTATTGTTAGCTTCGTAATTTATTAAGAAGTGTCGCGCATTCTTCTTCTCCTGCCTTTCGTATTTCAAGTTAACGTAAATTTTTTATTGTACGGACGACTCCACCAATTTTGTATATCACCTATTTACACATCACAATTTAATTCTCAAAACGATTTCTTCGATATAAACGATTTAAGTTTATCGTTTATCAATTTCGTGTATCACCTATTTACATGATATAATTTCATTCTCAAAACGATTTATTTAACATAAAATATTTTTAAATTTATCATTTAGTACAGAACACGCCATTCATCTTCTCTTTATATACGTACAATTTAATTATCGTCATCTATGCAGATCTTTCATCCTAATGTTAGCTTCAACAACCTGATTTAACAACCTCCACGTTTAACACGTCAGTTTCCGATCGATCGATAAATTATTTTCCAATTTCCTTTCATTCTCTTCGTTTCCTGATCTCTTAATCTTGTCTCGACAACAAGCTTTCAAACGTATTCAAAGGGATTCCACCGACTAAAAAATAAATTACGACCGCACGAGTTAGAGAAAATCACGTCGTGCGCGCACCTGTAATGGCTAAAATCTGATCTGATAGATCGATTGGATTAGATTGGCCAGGTCATTCGAGTTCATCCTCGAAGTCAAGAAAATTCAACGTTGGTACATGGATCGATAGCGCGCGAAAGCTTCGCGAGAACCGGATTAACTAGCACAATGCGAAATTATAAAGTTTATCGAGCCGATGTTACAGTTACCGTATGCGTTTGTTTCAAAGGCAACCGGGCAACTTTACGGCTTCTTATTAGATCCTGAAACAAGACGTGTTTGTATCTCGTTAATTAAATGATAAACACACGCGTACGGATTATTAAAGGAACGCTGTGTGAACTTTGGGCTTTGTTAATGCAACTTCCTTAATAATAGGATTCGTTATCGCGAAGCTATCGGATCGAATAAACCAAGATGAGGATTAACAGTTTTCTTTCTAAAGTAAATTTGTATTACGTTTGGTGTTGCGAGTTTCAATATCGAAGTATCGCGTAATGTACAATAACGCGGATTTCGACGTATCTATGGAAATTCTCAAATGCACGCGATACGCGAAAATGTACAAAATGCTCAAAATAAAGTTGTTTTCTCTTAAAAGTTACTCTTATCGGTTAGACTTGCGTTAATATTACGTAAACTTAAATGTGACTTATCTTGTTTGATGTTTCCTTAGTTGTGTTGACAGAAACACCAAGTTGCATGAAAATTCGCACTTTAGAAAACTATAAAAACCTGTTAGAAGACACAAACGCCTTCGATGTGAATGCTCGAACCTCCTCGACCCTTCCAACTATCGCTGATACTTCGCCTGTTTCTTCCTCTATTCTCCCCTATGTTACGAGCTGCGATTAAAGAAGATATGCTGGTAGCTGTGACGCGAAACTTTCTGTGTTCCACATTCTCAGACATCAACGATCCCACGTTCTCCTGTTTGTCGTAATCGTAAGTTTTGAAACTGTAACAAGACCTAATCGACGAGAAAATTGAAACGACGACAAAACTTAAGAATTTGACGTTGTTTCTTAGAATACGATAACGCGGTAAAACAATTATCAAACAATTTTCCTAACTTAACACCTGTCTATTTTTATTTTATACTCTATCGTGTTCCGATCGATCGTCTCTGCTCCGTTCTAATTCGTTCAAATTACACGTAACGCCGCGCGATTTTACAATACAAGTTCTCCTTTAAGTTCCCATCGGTCCATTTATCCCTATCCTGTTTCATTTACAAGAGATTCGCTCAAGAGAGGAATTGTTTTCGAGGACGTGGGATTCTGGTGCTGGCACCATGGTGTCGTGGATTTCGGTTGCTGCTACCGCCGAGCCGTGGTTAACGTTACTTCAAAGTTGTGCGACTCGGGCAACGTTATTCTTGAGCTAAGAAATCTGTCCGGAACCATCTTCGAGTCGAGGTGCTCGTCTAGTCAGAATTCAGGACAACCTTGGTCAGGAACGAGATCCATGAATTTTGTTATCGTACACTCCTGGATCCTACTTATTTCATACTTGGACTGTATTTAAACTGCGTTCCAATCTACGGTTCCTTATCGCGTACTTGGACTATTTGTCATATAATATTAGGTCGATCGAAAAGTTTTTTTCGTTGTATAAGGAAATAATGGATGCACAACGTTTGTTGCTTTATATTATTTTATCGAGTTACGTACGATCCATTTTCTTCTATCGAGATAAAGATCACAACGTTCGACAGATTGGGTTTCACGTTTGTGTAAAGATGCATTGCTGTAAAAGACGCGTCTGCAAGAGAAAGACACTTTTCAGACAACCTGATAAATTCAGAAACGTGTTCGATTCACGCTTTTACGAACGTAATACGATGTAACTGTAACGAGTTGCTCAACTCAAAGCAATTTGAGGTTGACTTAGGTGTGCTGATGCAAAAATAAATAATCGATGAAAATCGAACAGTGTTTATTGCAGACTAATATTCGCTGTATACTGTTCGCTATGGATGCTCGCGATTTTACGTTCGCTGTGTACTGGTCGCTGCGGACGCTCGAAATATCATGTGGTCCGAAAAGTTTCTTTCGTTTTATAAGGAAATAATGGATGCACAACGTTCGTCGTTTTATATTATTTTATCGAATTACGTACGATCCATTTTCTTCTATCAAGATGTGTAAAGAAGCATTGCTGTAAAAGACGCGTCTGCAAAAGAAAGACACTTTTCAGACAACCTGATAAATTCAGAAACGTGTTCGATTCATGTTTTTATAAACGTAACACGATGTAACTGTAACGAGTTGCTCAACTCAAAGCAATTTGAGGTTGACTTAGGTGTGCTGATGCAAAAATAAATAATCGATGAAAATCGAACAGTGTTTATTGCAGACTAATATTCGCTGTATACTGTTCGCTATGGATGCTCGCTGTGGACGCTCGAAATATTAGGTCGTCCGAAAAGTTTCTTTCGTTTTATAAGGAAATAATGGATGCACAACGTTTGTCGCTTTATATTATTTTATCGAGTTACGTACGATCCATTTTCTTCTATCGAGATAAAGATCACAACGTTCGACAGATTGGGTTTCACGTTTGTGTAAAGATGCATTGCTGTAAAAGACGCGTCTGCAAGAGAAGGACACTTTTCGGACAACCTAATAGAATGACTGCCTTTTCGTATGCCTGTGATCGGTAGGCCGATTGCTATAATTCGGTGTGTTTCTCGCAACCGCGCAGACGTCTATGCAAAGTTTACTAGCAACGCTTTAAAACTCGTCTGTTTCTATCTTGGAACTGTTAAGCGTTGTTGGTATCGCTTTGAGATTATAGAGCTGTATAAAAGTCGAGTCCAAGCTACCCAGAGTAGAATTACCGCGATAACTAAAAAGTAACTACCAGATAAAATTCAGGTCTGATATAAACCATAAGCATAAAGGAGCAAATAAAGAAGTATCTAATAAAGTTTGCGTATTGATCTCTTTGGAAGTCAACTTCCAACTTTTAATATTAACAATATACGGATAATCGATCAAGGATAATTAAGTGAGAGATAAAGGCGGCAGCTTGCTAAAGCGCGAGGCAAAGACATTTCTCCGAGGATCTCACGTAAATACGCGATACGTATAGCTATCGGAGTTGCTTTGTAGTGGAAGGAACTGCGAGGTTGTTGCACAGCGGTCCATCGATCGGGCCAATCGAATCAAAGACCTTTGTTATTGACGAAATGGAGCTCGGGATTTCCCGACGGATGAAATTTAGTCGTAAAACCAATAACGATCTCGTACACACAGAAGAAACTGTAAAGTCAGGCGAAATCGGCCGATTAACTCGAATGCTTCGAACACGGGTACTCTGTTAATTTCTTCCTGAGGAAATCAAATCGTTAGTGACGTGTAGTAACTCTATATAGAGAATGTTGAAAGGAAGAGAGGAACGAGATCGAGATATAAAGTACCTCACATCGAGTTAAGTGGTCTAGCATCGCACATCGGATGAAAATTGTTAGCGATTCGAAGGATTTTCAAGCGACGAAAGAGATTCTTTGTATGTTAATGCTTACCGGTCGTAAGTCACCTCTCACGTGACAACAGTACTTTGTCGCTGCGGTTGCACGTCACGTGGCAGGTGACAACGAGCGAACCTGTCGAAATTCACGTTGGAGATCGCTTCAAAAAATATCATACGTTAACAACGTACAAATAATTATTCGAAACTCTTATATTTGTAATACACCTTCAAAAACTAAATAATTTCGAAGAAAAATGTTATTCTTCCAATACTGAAGATCTTTCGCGTATTTACCGAAAAGCTAGCGACCGATAATTTCAACACGGTGGAAGAAGTTCTTTCCATAGATAAAGAGGTTGTTTTAAGAGCGTTACTCTTCAGGTGGACGACGCGATGCCGATTTGAACGAGGCGACTTGATCCAATTGAAGGAACATCGTTTCGTCGTACCAAAGCTGCAACTACGTGTCCTTAATATTTTACTGCATATTTACTGCGACGATATTGCAACTTTCACCGTGACGCATTTTATTCCGAAGAGAATCACTCCGCCGAATCGTCGCGCTGCCACGATCGAAGGAGAAGAACATCGCCAGCGTTCTTAATTATGGCAAGTATAGCGACATTAACAACTCAACGAGCCACAATAATTATTCTGTTCAAGCTCCGACCGAGGATGCTTCTCCTTTATTAATGCAACCAAGCCGAGAAATGAAACGCAAACTTCACGGAAACAACTTGAACGACGAACAGTGCAGTTTCCGCCGCAACTATTTCCGCCAGCCAATGAACGCGCGCGACCAAACTTACGCCAACATCGACGAGCGTAATTTTAAAAGGAATAGCTGCGTCCTCGGAACTGCAACGAGCCGAGTTAGTAGGAGCGCGTTATATCGCGGCAAACTCGGCTAACAAGCTTGCAAATCCGCCGAAAATGTCGCGAATCCCATCGGGCGACTTAAATTGCCTCGCAAGCCAGCCGATAGAAGCACCAGCAAGTCGCGAAATTCTAAGAAAATTTGAAATCCCGCCAGAATCCAAAGAACGTCTCTGACAGCTCGAACTTTCCACCTTTCGCAATATCAACTCGCCGAAACGTGTTTCGATCTCGATGGGACGATCCTCCGCGACGAAATCTCGTCGATAAACGCAGAGATATTTTATGGGGTCCGATATGGTCGTAGAGTTGAACGGTGCATTTAATTTTTCAGTCGTTCCATTTGATCGATCGTTGCGTCGTTCCTTTTATTATTTTCCTTTATTATCATCGTTTATGCACAGAATAAGTTTCATAGTTGTATTGATGAATTTTTCAATTCTTCTGCTTGATCGTTGTATTTAGATATATTTTAAGTTTCTATTTCTTTAGAAACGTTTTGCCTAGCGTAGTACAGGTTTGATAATTAACGGCGGAAATATTGAAATTGGTACGTGGATAATTTTCTGTTTATTCGCTTTTCGCTTATTCGGAAGCATCTGGTCTTTCACGAAAAGGCAGCTTCAGAATTTCAAATGCTCGGGCAAATATTTCTCGCTCTGTTCATGGAAGATATTCCGTTTGACGCTATCGAAGCTTCACCCCCCTGCCCCTGTCCCCCCGCTGCCGAATCTCTATTCGACTGTCAGTTTCGTTTAAACTTCGATTTTCTTTAATTTCATGGGAAAACAACGAGACCAAATAGGAACGAGCAGAAATAAAATAAAAAGAAAATAAACGGACTGGATGAAAAGTGAACACGATTGAAAACGTCGAAGCTTTTTTCAGATCTCTGGCAAATATTTTTGCGCCGGACAGAGGCTGCTGCTAACCCGATTATCATTCGCTAAATCAACACCGCTCTGTCTACCGATTTTTTTCGCTGATTTATTCGACGTTTCTTCCTTCTGCTCTGGATTTTTAGAAAAATTTCATACAAACTCTCGTCTCCGCGATTTAGACGTATCATCCAATTATTCGTGTTTCCTTTTCAAATCGAGTGGCAAGTGAAAGACCGTTAAAGAACATCGAGCAGAATTTCTGTCATTTTATTCCAAGTTCTCTGTCAATCGATTCGACGCGCGATCCTCGAAAAACAAGCGTTCATCGTCGAGCGAACCGAACGCCGCTCGTCACGCTCGCTGAAATTTGCTTTCGTTTTTTCGGCTAATTAATTGCATTTGCTCGAGGCCGTGCGCTATAGATCAAGCTTAATTCCGTTTTTCATGCAGCGAATTAAGCTCGATTCTGTCCTTAATGAGATAAATCAAACTTCAACGTTTTGGCTATTCGAACGATGCGAGCAGAGTCGGTCTTGATTTTTCCTCCCTTTGTACGAGTCGATCGAATCGGCACACAGGCCAATTAGCAGTGACGCGTATTTTCAATTCTTTCTAGATTTTTCCTCCACCCTGCTTCGTTTTTGTTCTCTTCTTTGTCTCTTCACCGGCCAGCTTTTAATCGCGCCTTTGTCCCGACGATATTTACGATCGCGCGACGCGGTTTGCGAATCGCAAAAATTACAAACAGTGCCACCCTTTCTCCATAAGGGACCTAAGCTCAACCAACGAACTCGCTGGTTCGTTTTATAGTTGGTCGGTATAAATTCTGTTACGTTGAAGGAAAACTCTTTCGAGTCGAATGCCGAGCACGATCTTCCTCTCCTTTTCGAGAAAGTTGTCATATTCGATTAAGATCGTTAAAAGTACGGTCCTAAGTTTTTCTCGGCTTCAAATGTTGTCGAAATAATAACAAGATGCAGAAGCAAAAATGTAGCTACGGACGGGAAGGTGTAACGAGCTGCTCTTATTAGTTAAAACGTCTTAGTAGTTACCGCGTGTTTGTGAATATTTAACGAAACTTTGTACTCGTAGTGTTGCGTGTAACGTAGGCTGGGAACGTTACTCAGGCGAAAAATATATTCACAGAATTTACACGTTGCTGTTTCTCTCAAGTAGAAGCAGAACTTCTTCGATCCTCGTTATTCGCTAAAATTCACGACGAACTGATCGTTTTCGATCCTACCGAAGCCTACGACAAAATACCGTGGTGTCACCGACAACACCTTTGTAACCGTCGCCGCGAACAACAAAGGCGACGGAACAAACAAACGGATGAGTCATCCAGACGAACTGTAAGAAACTGTGTAAAACGGTCGACCGAGGTACCTTTGGCGAAAAGGCTTTCCATAACCGTAATTCAGTATCCCATCGGACAGCGCGCATAAAAGATATTCCGAGCGAAACCTTTTACGCTGTGGACTAGTTTAGTAATAAACTATTCTTTGAGTTTTAACAACTCGTAATCCTTGCATTAATAACCACTTCAATACCTACGTCGATTATCGAAGAGCCACGAGAAGCCAAGTTTCTCTGAAATTTTAAGCTACGATCTTTCCGAGTAATCCGGTTAACGAGCCTTCAAAATCTTCCAAAAACAGCGAAACTTCATACTCGCGACCGAACGATTCTCCTGGACGAAGAACAAGAAGGAAGACACGCGGCCGGTTTTGCTCGGCCGCTGTTCGAGACTTTGAATCGTCGCCGCGCCTAATTGGACCATTTAATTACGATTTACCCGTTATCGCCGACTAGTAATGCGTGTATTGTCCGCGTCGGACAGCCTCGCTAATAGGACAACCGTTAATTAATGGTCTTCGTGCGTCCTGTTAAACAATTCGGCCGCATCCGGTATTCACGCAGGAAGTATTCACGAGGACAAGTTGCAGGCAACGTCGATGTTCCATCGTGATCGTCGAGACGTGTCCGCGCGTGTGCGAATCCGTGAAATCGATGAAATTCCACGCACGCATCGCCGTGTCTTAATTATCAAACAATTCGCTTCGATCGGCCGTTTCGATGACGGAATGCCGATTCCCTCTGACTGTGGGAGCCGGTCGATTTCGGTTAGGTTTCGTCAGCGTCGAGTTCTCGTTCGTATCGACTACGATCGACGAATGACGATGTTTTCTACGGAGCGGCTGGATTTAAATAATTTGTCGCGAACAGCGGCGCGACTGATTTACGGTGTCTCGCGAAAGTATTGCAACGCTTATAACAATCTTCCGCGAATAAATCGCGTGTGCGTTATACCGAAGGTTTTGGAATTTCAGCGTCACTTTTCCGGAACTCGAGTATCATGATTGTATCGATAAAGTTTGAAACACGTCTGAAAATGCACGCAGAGATTCGGGACATTTAGCGCAAGTACGTATTTCGTAGAGATCGCAAGAATATCTCAACAAATCAATTATCCGCTATACCGGATGAAGCCTCGACGTTCGACGGGACTGTCCTTAACATCTATCGCATGCGTGGCTGTTCATTCCGTGTACCAATTTTTTATCAAATATATCCGAGCAATAAATATCTTGTAACTTCTGTATGCATTTGTAAATTAGTTTCCTACGTTATCGACGTAATGTAGCGGTCGTTTCTTATCGCGGTGCTAATGGAATTTCAAAATGTTTTATATAACAACGCGTCCTGTAGACTTCTGCGAAGCTGAATTTTTTTTTTTCGTTGAAGCGTGAAAAAAATAAAAGGAACAAATTAAAGTAAATAACAAAAAGTAATAAGCGTTCAGATATTTTCGGAAGTACACGCGCGAATACCCGTAATCCGAAGATCGTTTCCGATCGGAAGATCGTTGAATTCGATATTGCCAATGGAGAATGGCCACTCGCAGCAGCTCGAAAATCATCGCTATGATTTTTCACAACTAGAAGCTTAGCGAAATCGGTGTCAAGCACTCGAGAGCCGTCGATATCGCTGGTTTCACGACTTTTGGGATCATTAAGATCCATATCTATAATACAATGTCATCATTGCGGATTCCCATGGCCGAGGGGTCGTCGCTATGGAGTTCTACGACCTGCAGGTCGTTGAAATTGGCTTCTCCATGAAGCCGAAGCTGTCGAGATTGCTTTCTACCAGCGACAGTCATTCCTATTGGATTTCCATGATCCAAGAGTTATCGAATTCAAGAGTTGCTGCGATCTCGAGTGTCGCCGAAATCGGACCTCGCGAAGAAAATCACGTGGCGAAATATTTTTCCGAAAATCATTTCTACCTCGACTTGCTTAGATTTCCCAAAAATCATTTTTACGCTTTAGGTAATTTCAATTTTATGAAAACACCGCGAAGTTCAAAAGAATAAAGATATAAATCGCGCGTAAAAAGTAAACGTCGACCGTTATAAGAAATTAGATGCGCCTTTGCGTATCTTTTGGCACACTTTCTACGCGAAAATTTGAAACCGCGAGTCAGACTAAAAATATTCTTTCGTACGCAACTTCTACCCGTTTCTTGCTTCTTTTATTCGTTCACCGTCTACGGTGGCTCTTTCGTCTACTTTTATACTTTTATCCTTCGCCTTTCGTCTTCGTTCTACGATAGCTCTTCCTCGTCTTCCGGATACACGAAGAAACGGTAATATCGACAATGGCAACCACGCTAACGGATCTACGAATCCAGATTATCGACCAACCAACAATGCGCTTCGTTTACAGATCAATCGCATCGCCACTTTTTTGTTATCTTTCGTCGCAAAAGCGAAATACGACGCGCGCGATGCAACGAAGCACGGAAATTCCGTGCGCACGAAATTAAACGGAAACAGTATGACGACGGTATTTTCACGCTATCATGCGTATCTTATCGTAAATTATTTATGCAAAGAGTAGCGATATGGCAAAGCTAACATTTGCGATTACATGGAGTCCCAGCGTGGACAAGTCGCCGGACGATTGGACGCGGCGGTTTAGCAAATTTGAACTTTTCCCACCTTTCGTACGAAAGAAACCTTCCCTGCTCGTGGAGGACGAAACGTTAGAATACTTAGCGAAAGTACCCAGCAAACCCGACGTGTTTCCAGAAATATCGCTCAAGCCTGACATACCACGCGCCACCGTATGTAGAAAAGATCTCTTTCGACCGTCGAGTCTGGAAGTTCGAGATGCCGGAGAAAAACCACCGGTTTCCTGCGCGGACGACTGCAGAGAGATCGAATTGACGTGCGAGGATTTACGCGAGAGCCTGCACGAAGAATCGAGTGAGTACCGTTTGTTCTAGGTTATCTATCGTGTATATTGGAAATTTGAGTTTATCTGCGATTGAAAAGTTTCGATTGATATTTGCTATGTTCGTACCGAATCGCCTGTAATTCTGTACATATGTATTTGTTGTGTCGTGTTGTTTGTAAATACGATTTACAAAGCTGAGATATTTCGTTACTGTGTCAGGATATTTTCACCTATCGTATATTCGTATACATCGAACTCTATGCGATTGAAAAGCTCCGATTGATTTGTGTCCATGTATTCACTTTCACTGATTTCTTGCTTTGTTTTTGTTCGCGAATGTACTTTACTATTTTATTGTTGCTATTATTTATTTATTTCACTATTTATCGTTTGCTATTTCAACATCCAGAGGAAAATTTCCAAATCCCTAGAGACGAAAATTGAACGTCACACGTGGCTCGATTTGCCGCCTGTAGATTATTCTGGTAATTATTTCGGATTCAATTTGAATACTCTTTTTACGCCAGTATTTATGCAATTTCGAAAGTACAATGGAAGCTATTTACATTCGATTATACTATACGATCCATAAATAAAATTTCGATTTTATTTAAAAACGCACCGAACTCTCTGCAGTATCGTTTGAAAGTAAACAAATAATTTTCTTTTAAGTATAAAAAGCAAGACGTGGCTGGAAAGAGACAAACATCCACTGCGAACAATTATCCGCATTGCAGAAATATTTCCAACAAATTCGCATGTAATCGCACCTACAATTTACCAACTTTAATTTCACGTATCGACCAACAAATCGAACAATTCGAAAGAAAGGCGCAAAGCGAATATGGAAACCATCGATCTTCATGGCCAAGTGTACTCAACGTACGCACGCCATAATCACGCGTGGAAAGTACATGAAAAAGTAACATTCGATGACAAATGGAAGGACAGGGCGCTAATGTTGCGAAAAATTAACGCATCGTCGGGATTTGGTTAACGCGGCGTCGATCGCAGAAAGCAAGAGCTGCGTTTATTTCGTAGAAACGGCGTCGGATCATCAATCGTCATTCATTGACGCAACATCGATCATGTTTGACGCGATTTTTCGAGAGTCGACGTGCACGTCGATCGTCGCAGGATCAAATGGCCTGAATTCGGGCGCTTCGTCGCTGACGATGATTCGCCTATCGATCCATAAATGCCGTACCCGTTTCGCATCGATTTTTCGCCAACGTCGATTCTTTTTCTAAACCGGTCCGTTCTTTCGGTCTTTTTCCTTCGTGCGATTTTATTTTCTCGCGCGCTGTCCGCGCATGAAAATTTCCATTCGCCGACCGGATACCTTCGTGTCGTTCGCGAGTGGCTGAAAATCGAATCGCATTTTCGAGAATGCAGCGGCGGAGTATGTGAACTTTTTTTCAAGAAAGAAAGAGGGAAATTTTGTCGGCGATACGGGCAGCGGTTGAAAGAAACGCGAAACAATTTTCCGTAGAGATTAAGTCTAATAGAAAGATCTCTGCACGTTCGCAAATATCGAAACGTCAGCTGTCGCTGTTAACGCGAAACTATCATGAGAAAATATCTTCATGCTGCCGTTTTTCCTTTATTCTACGTTCGTATAGATTCTGCGTAAACTTCTCAGAAGCTAAAACGATCGCTTTAGCTTCTGCGAATTTCTTGATTTCGTCACCCAGACACGCAATTAACGTTTCCTTCTTAACAAACAGACGACTCTACTTTCGCGAGTTCATTGATCACAAACGACCTGTACAAATAACGGCGACTTCGCACATAAATTTAGGCAACGATACTTTTAACATCATCGTTTTACAAAGTTGATCAGCGTCGTGACTTCTAGACGGTTTACTTATTTATCTCGTTTTGGAAAAAACATATTTCACGATAATGCCGAAGAAAGAAGTATTTCTAGGTTCCTCCGTAGTTTAATCGTTGAACATCATCGATCGTCATTTTTAATAAATAACGAAATCTTTTACCTTGCGAGAGTTATGGTCGATCTACTAGATTACATCGAAAATCTTTTCGCGAGTGCTTTTAAATAGAGATATCGTAGAGCTTGGCAATAAAGAGTGGCTGATATGTATATGATAGAGCGAATCTCTCTACGCCTGCATCGTTCAAGATCAGAGGAAGATATCAGCGAGCAAAAGAAGAAAAAGACGTTCTACTCGCTATGCGTCTGAAACGACTCGTCCATCGGAATAACTCTATAAATATTGTCAGATGTTCTTGCATCTTGAATACAGTAATGTTATTTACGATGGATACTATCGTCGGTTTAGAAATCCATCGATCGAGGATTTTCATCGCGTTACGTTAAAACTAATCATCTACTTCCTATTTTTATTTCACAGCGTATTATATTTACAAACGAAAAAGTATATATACAGGGTGGGGCATTTGAAACAGGTCGCCTGAATAAGTCGCTTGAAATACTCGAATAAACTTGACACGCAAGAACGTATTGTACAGTGTATGTACAGTATTGCAACCATTTAAATTATGTATCCATGTTCGAAGTATCCAAGTATTCGAAGCGTACTTTGAGATAATCAGTTTTCTCTTACGGTATTCGCTTTGAAACGCTCTATCGGAATGTAAGTAAAAAATATACTAAAATATATATCCATTTAAAAAAAACAGAGTTGGCCTTTATATCTCCTCGACGCCTCCACCTACAAAAAATTGCTAATACCAGATTACGAGCCCCCCGATACCAAGTAACTTTGGTCCAATGCATTTTCTCCTATCTTCAAAAACAAGCGAGTTATTCAGCTGACCTGTTTAAAATGCCCCACCCTGTATATATATTTTTTAATCTAAAAATCTTGAATTTCACGTATTTCAACGACATGAAACTTTCATTTTATTCTACTTCTTAAATATCTTTCACGTGCTCGTTACGTTTTTGTTTCGCGACAGTTAATATCACAGACACGATAAATCGTGATTACGAATAACGACGATGGAATTGGTTTTTAGTTGCGCGATAACATGGTTGGGCTGAAAAGTCGCGTCGTGAAAAATAGGTTGGAATTTGCCGAGGATTATGGAGCTTGATCTTCGAGACACGGATATCAAGATTGACGTGGACGACCGGTCATCAATTTCAGTTTCTAGCGGCCAAGAATCGTCATTATGGATTTTGAAATTGATTCCCATGGGCCGAGTGTCAGCGCTATTGATTTAGGCAACTTAGCAGTCATTAAGATTAATGTCTCCGAGCTGACCTCGTCAGCTTCGAACGCAGATGAACACCCTTTTTCATGATTGCGTCCCTACGATTCGAACAGAAACACAGACCAATTCGATTCTCTGACTTCGAACGTTCTCCTGCAAATTCCTGATGTACGCATACGCGAATCTCTCGTTACGAACGAGTCAATTCAATTTACATATCGCTGCGAATGACGTAAAATATAATAAATAGACTGCGGATTTTTACGCAAATTTATATTTTCACAAACGCAATTATGGAATCTCTGGAATCAGAGATTTGCTCCACCCATTAAATGTTATAACGACCACTTCGATTTAGACACTTTACATACCTTCGCGTGTTACATGCGTTTCCGCGTCTTCAAACTTCGCTTAAACGCACGAAACATCCACAGCTTAATGATAACCGAACGCAGTTTCGAATTTTGTCGCTTCGTCCGGCTTAACGCACAGTCCATTTTCTCCGCTATTTTCGTCTCTGAAAGCACGACGAAAGCAAACAAGCAATTTTCTAGCGTCTTCCAACCCAAACTGCATTCTTTGCGCTCGATTGGTCGGCACTGATCGCCTCGAAGGCACTCGATTTGAATCGCTTAAATGGCGCGGTAAGTGAACACGATCGCGTTGTTGCCGGTCGAGGAAAGCAGAACATCGCGTTCGATTTTCACGTGCGCGCGACTGACTTTCGCTTTTGCTTGCAGTCAGCGCGGCGGAGACCGAGGACGACCAGTTGTTCGAATATCAGGACGAAGACGATTATGAGAGCTTCGAGGAGCTTGTCGACGACGAGGAAGAATTGGACGAAGAAGAGAAGAAAAAACGGAGGGAGAAATTTCTGTTCCCATGGTTACACACGTGCAAAGATTTGGTTGCAGTCAGTGACGTTGAAGAGGATTTTCCGGATACCACGGATCCGTATATGTCCCACGAATTGTGAGTATTTATGGTTATTTGGATGAACGTGATTTTATATAATGCGAGTGCACGCTAAAGTAAGAATCACGAGTATCGGTCGTACGAAGCTCTTTCTGCTACATGGATCCTTATTACGGTAGCTTTAAACGCGTAAGAGTGGCTTTTGCAGGGTTGCGATTAACGAAAGACGTTCAATAATGTTCAGCTATATTTCTCGCGCCAGTGACTTTTAGGTTCTACTGCTTTCGGGGTTAGGTTTTCTCACTCGTTTTTGTATTTTGTCTCTTATTACAGTTTGATACAGGTACACGTAGTAAATAGTTTAATACGTGAAGTTTAGACATTGCGAATTTCATATATGCGCGTATATATGAAGGAAATACAATTAGGGAAAGAAGAAAATCATTTTCCCGTAATAAAAGAGAAAAATTTGTTTCTGTAAGGTGCAATATTTATATTTTTCCAAACAGAGATTCAATCGCACATCGATTGTTATAAGTCGAGCGACAGAAAGAAACTAGAGAAGAAGCAAACCCATAAAGTGTAAACGGCACTTATAAAAATACATATTGTAAATATTTTCTGAGACTTTTAGAACGGATACTAAACAAAAAAAAAAAAAAAAAAAAAAAAAAAAAAAAAAAAAAAAAAAAAAAAAAAAAAAAAAAAAAAAAAAAAAAAAAAAAAAAAAAAGAAAAAAAGGGAAAATATGCATGACAAATAAGAAAGATGCGCTCTTGAAGTAAATATGAATATTAACTGCAAAAAAAGCAGAGGTAAACGTGCAAGCATTTGCTTTCTCGGCCCTTTAATCGGCGAATGCAATATTTTCGAACGGTTTCAAACTTCAAACACGTTTCACGTGTTATTTTTTTTTTTTTTTTAACATTCCAACACTCTTTATAACGATACAACCAGCAGTTTCATTGCGAGATACGTCGCGAACCTGTTCGCAAACATTTGATGGGTAATATTTTACGCGGCTATATACACACGCTCGGCGGTGTGTTACTCGCCACGTGGCAATACATCCCCGAGTCATCCGTCGAATTCATAATTCCCCAACCTGGTTTATCGTCGTCCGCTCGTATATTTGAAAACCACAGTATCAGAATGGTTATTCAACGGAGCTGAAAAAGGAGATTCGAAGAAGAGAAAATAAAACGGGCGTGCGCGGCCGCCTGAAATATCATCACCGGCTTAATTAATTAAACGTTCTTTTATGCGTCGGAACAGCGGAGAATTTAGCAGACAAATTAAAAAATGTCTTTTCAAGCGTCAAGAGACAAAAAAACGTTTTTCTACGTCTAACGCCTTTGTGTTCGTCTTGATCGTGAAATTCGGCGGAAATGAGAAGACGATGAAGATAATACTAGATGCGTCGTAAAATCTATCTGTATATCGCTGGACGTCGTTTAAGCATTTCGTCATTTTTAATCTATATATTTCACGCGTCAAACACAGCATCCTAAAATTTGGACGAATCTGCGAAATGATCGATCACGTTTTGCTTGGTTCGATTCTTAGCGTTCATCCCGTGCAGTTTAGCAAAATATAATCTCCTCAAAAGCGCAATCTTGGTAATACGAATTTTAAAACTTCTTCTCTGTGAAAGATAGGAAATGTGATTTATCACGTCCTTCCTGTGGAGTCTTCGTATCGCATCTCCGCGAACCTGAATACCAAAGTGTTTTCGCTTCTAATATCGCCGTATCATCGCGATTGAACTTACAAAGACACCGAATTCTCACAAACATCTCCTATATCTGAAGTAGCTCACGAAAGCAGGTATTTTTATATTTATGGCGTGTTATTACGAATATATTATACGTATTATAGATTTAGGAATTCTGCCAGGATTGCGACGAAACACGATTATCACGACTCTATCGGTAAAATTCTAAACGAATCTGAAACTACGTATAGAAATTGCGAGATATCTACGCTAAGCATACTCTGCAAAAATGACCAAACTGTACAAACTTTTAAAAACAAACGCGATAATTTGCGAGACGTTAACATCTTATTAAACGTAGCTACGTCAACGACGAACGTCTCGTAACTTCTATATCTTCTATTTTATCTTATTCCACGATATTTCACAATTGTTTATTTCCCGATTTGCTTCCAAATACCAGCATAATCACGACAGCCATGTCTCGCTATATCGCTAGCAACATTCTACAAACTTTCGCACAATGCGCGTAATATATTAATAAATAAATATAATTATTAATATACAGGGTGGTTGGTAACTGGTGGTACAAGCGGAAAGGGGGTGATTCTACGCGGAAAAAGAAGTCGAAAATATGGAATAGAAAAATAAGAATAAAAAAAAATATAGAATAAAAAAGTAGGATAGTAAGTTAATAGGTAGGAAAACACTTCGGTCACATTGAAAGTGTTTACCGACATAAAGTCAATCGATAACGAGACGCGATAAAGTGCACGCGTACCGAGCGAAAATTCAAAGTCGATTTTCCCGAAAACAAAGCCTCGAACGACAAATTTTTATTCTATCGACTTCTTTTTTCACGTAGAATCACCCCCTTTCCGCCTGTACCGCCAGTTACCAACCACCCTGTATATTAATAAATAATAATAATTACAATTACCAATAATATATCAATAAAGATCTCCGTTGTGTCTAAACGAACGTTCGTCGAACATCGATCGACCTACCAGTTCGATCCACTCGACCAACGATCGGCAAACGTCGTGCGACGACAAAATCGCGCACGAGAGACTGAACCGAGGCTAATCGAGGTCGCTTTGGCCGAATAAAGTCAATATTAATTCTCGAAAGTGAACGCTAAACAATCGAACGGAAAGGCTGAGAGAGCGACGCTTATTTAGCAGGATCGCAAGCCCGGTAATTCGAAGCGTTATTTACCCGCGTGAAACGAGTTTCCCGGTCTCGTTGTGCACCACGGAAGCCACGAATAGACGTCTGGTTATCTCTAAACGAGAATCTCCAGCGTACACCGGCTTCCGTTCCGTCCGTTTAACGTTGGACGGCTCGAAAGGAAGGCCACGTTTTGCCACTCGTTTGCCCACTTTTTCCAGCTAGGCGACGACGGCTAGACGGAAATTGCGGCAAACGTAACTGCCGATGACCTCGGTCAATTACGCCGCCGGTTGACCATTCGCCCAGACCAGGCTGCTTTACCCTCTTCACGGGACTTGCCGACGCTTTTGCTACCTGGCGATTCGACGGAAATTGCTAGAAGAGTAACTCTAACGGCTCGGTGCAAGTTGCTGCTAGGATCGGCACACTCCTAAGAAATGGTAGCGGCCACGTCTGATATCGAATCTGCAGCATGATACGAGGGGCTGGTTTATCGCGGAACTCGAAAGAAGTTGGCTCGTCTCGTTCGCGCTTTCCTATCGTGCGACCGACTTTCTCGGGTTGGAGATTGAAATTCTGAAGTTGAGAAAAGACAAGACAGACGACACGTAGACTGTATTAAGTAGAAAGAATAACGGATCGAGTAGAAAATAAGGTCGGACTACTTTGAGAGGTACCAAATAAATCATGGGACTAGTGGCTGGAAAATATGAATTACGTACGTTACCGTGTCATGACTCGGTTAATCAAGCTTACGAACTTGTTTAAGCTTGCTGAAATCTGTCGAGATCTATCGGATGATCGACTACGACTAACGTTTGTATTTATCGTTTAAGAATCGATTAGGAGTTTTCTGAAGTCTATCGAAATTTCTTAAGATTATCAGTACTAGCGAAATCATTTCTCTCTTGTAGAATGCAGTAGAACAGGAAGGCAATGGGTCAGACTTTTTTTCACTTTTACTTACTTTTTAAACGTTGATTACGAAATACAGTTTCTATACGAATAAAGACGAGTACGGCTTTTCATTTATCTTCTACTCGAATTTGTAGGTATTTACCATACAAACAAATACCAAGAGCGCGATATTTCCAAGCGACCAGCAACGATATTCGCTCTGCCACTGAAACGTTGGACAGAAGACCACGATCGCCTGTCAGGTTTGTACTTTCTATCAAAACGTACCCTCTGTTCCAACCTTGTAATAATATTTTACCTAATTATTCCAACCTTGTAATTCGAAGAAGAAACTTAAAGAAACAGTTTTCCTTCGGTGTAAAGTTCCAACGTTACAATAACCAGCCTGCAATGTGGACTAAAATGTACTATATACGAGTAATCGTAATGAAACGATATAACAATGGTAAAGAACGATATTTTAGCATGTATAAAAGTCAAAATTAATTTTTTCAACAGCGCCTGCACGTTTTTATTAACCGCAAGAAAAAAAAAAAAAGAAAAGAAAAGGAGAAAATCGAGATGCATCATTTCGACAAGTTTGGTAGTTCTGCCGTTAAATTCACGACAATTCCTCTTTGTTCGCGTCTATTTTAGAACAACTATAGTTCGCAAAACTCCGGCCGATCAAAAGCCAGATCATAAACACTTACGTACACTACGCGTCTCTTGGCCCATTCCACGGTGTTCCTTGAATTCGCAAAATTAACCAGAATTTATTTCGAGGATATCCTCGAAAGAGCCGAGAACCAAGGAAATAAATTATTCAAATTTCTCGCTCGCCGTCCTTTCTCTCCAACGTTTCCTCCTTTTTCTTCTCCTCTCCGAGTAAAAAGCAAGACTCATAAATTTTTTAAGCGTCGTAGGAACTCAAGGTGCGATTCATTACCGAAGGAGCCGATCCAAGACATTTTCCTTTTTTCACTTCACTCTTCGTTACAATTAGCACGATACAGCCTTTAATGATTACGTAGAAAAATGCACACTTCGTCGACTTCGTCGACCTTCCTGTACGCTGTCAATGTCAGCGTTCTGAATAATTTTACTTCAACTTATAACCTCTGTTTGCATATCGTGCTTTTCAGAGACGCAATCCGGTTTGATTTTGAGTTTGGCTTAGGTTCGATATTGAAGAACGTAGGTCCGATGACGGGGAAAAGAGTAATTACAATTTACGTAGAATTCTATAACGGTACAGCAAATGGTACTACGATGGCAAATTATATAATTAAGATCGAACTTCGTCGATTTTCCTTCGAATTCGAATTTTCGTTTCATCGGCGACGGGAGTCCGACTGCCTCGTATTAGCATTTTTCAATATCGTGACCGAGAACTTTCCGGTTAACGCTAATAATAACGTGAAATAACTATGAAATAATGATAATGTACAATAATAATAACTATGAAATTCCAGACGAATTGTAATTACTTTTTTAATCTATTACCTAATATTTTAAATAATTACCCAACCAAAGTCTAATACAAATTCCGCTCAAACCCTAAAAGATAGTTCTATCTCGTACCTATATGTATCTGAGAAATGAAACGAGATTCACAGTTATTCAAAATGTTGACATCGACAGGTGTACAGGTGTCCATTTTCTACTATCGTTCTCTACGTAACCATCATCGACTTTTAATCGTTGTTACGATATCGCAGGAAGGTCCTACCGGATAGATTTAATTTGAAAGCCGCGTACACGAAATGGCGTCGGGAACGAAGCGATATGGAATGGAGAAAAATATTCGAGAAGTCGAAGAAGCGGGCTTCTCGGTCGCTGCAGCAACTGCCTGAAAATCAGTTGCAAGGTACAATCAGCTCTGTAGTCCTTCGAGCGATCTACGAGCAGGTCACCTTGACACTGATGGACGTGAAAATCGATACGGACATTCACACGTTCGTTAATGTCGCGGTTATCTGGGCGCTGTCCGAGTTGGAGCTTTTCAATCGCGACATGCTGTCCGACGAGCAGTTACGGAGGAGCGGATTAACGACGGGCAGATTACCGGAGGATTTCATGTACTGTAACTACACACGTACGTTTCCATTTCGTACCTCGATTCTGTGGCTGCGAGTCACTCGGATACCTTTGAATTTCGTAGCTTTTTTATTTTTTCATATCGATGGCCTCGGTTGATCTTTTGCGTCTCTTTCGATAAAACCTTCGAATTTCGTAGCTTCTTTTCAAATTTGGGTATTTGGATGTTTCGCGAAATTTCGTTTGTTTTTTTTTTTTTTTTAATCCGCGTATACACGTATACCTGTTAAAATTTGAAAAATATTCAAACGTGGGGCTATGAATCATCGACGAAAATTTTGAAATTTACTTCATCTTCAAAGATTATATTCCTCAAGGTACGTTCGTTTTCGTAGAAAGAAACAACGATCGGATCTCGCAAACTCGGATTTCCGTAAATCTGCAGTTTTTTAGCCGTAACGATTTCTTTTCTATTCTATTTCTAAAATATTCTATTTTTGTTTTATTATACCGTGTTATAATTCTACGTTCGCGCAAAAATTAGCTTGATCGAGATTAATTTGTTTTCATTGGTCTTTCAAGTCAGTACACGACTGTAGAATCTTTTGACTCGGTCAACGGATTAATCGTTTTTAACGCTGCCACGATATTCTAATTTTTCTGTCCCAATCTGCTTGTTGCTTCGATAAACAGGATTTTTAACGTTTCGAAGAAAATCTTTACCTTACGTTTTAAAACTATTTTCGTTAACAATAATTTTGTTATATTCCTAACAAATCTTTCATCGATACGAAAGAACGGTCGCATCGGAATCGTTTATTCGAGGAAACGTATTTAGATTCGAGTTGTAGGTTGTTCGATTTTGATTCTACGAACGTATGTCGACAAATCAGAGCAAAGTTAGAACTTGGAACTACCATCCACAGTAAGTTACTGGTATAATTGTATCCGCCAGATTTTGAGCTTCTAACAAGGTATATCAAGATAATTCCATTACATGGAAGATCGATATTCCTAACAGTTAAGTTTCAAGTTTAATTATAATTCTATAACGTAGGAATCGAATATTAGCAGCAGTTTGCCGCAAGAGAAATGAAATTATAAATCGTTAACAGAATCCAATTATCCGGGATCAACGCGATAATTAATCTCTACTTGTTAATAATATCTCGTGAGGAGAGTTTAATTTTAAGGAGTTGATCGGTACAATTTGAGAAGAAAAAGAGAAATAAAAAAATTGGTCAAACCACGCGTTAAAACGTAGTGCATCTATAAAAGAAAAAAAAAAAAAAAGAAATTATTATACCTAATCGCTAGTAACAATTAACTTATCGACTGCTCGCAATAGGCAGGACAGGCTGCAAATTTTTCTTAGAAGAAAAAGCAAACTAGAAATAAATACCGAAGCATACATCGTATGAATATTTTATGAAAAGTCCTAGATTAGCAAGCGACGTGATAACGTTTAAATACGGTCAAATTTACGTAGAAATTTGAAGGCGGTCGATTTGACCGCAGTGGTAGGTTTAGTGTTAAGTTCTAACTATTGACAATTTCTGATCTTAATCCGTGCAGAGAAAGATATCGTGGACATCACGGGCGATGGAGGAATGCGCAAAACGCTGCTGGGTGTTTATCGGCCACCCTTCAGCTGCAACATCCACGTAACTTTGCATCGTCGTTTGCCATGGCCCTACGTAAGTCCCTCGCACGATCGAGGCCACACGAAATTCTATCCGAACGTTCGCGAGAGGATCGACGAGATAGTTGCGGAAACGTTCGTGCCTGATGCATCGCATATTCCTGATGTGAAGTGCTTCCATCTGCGGGATGTTCCGGACAAATCTTATCTCGCATACAGAAGGACAACGAAACGTATTTCCCAGGCATTTAGTTCTCAGAAATTGGGGCAGAACATGTTTCTTCATTTGGCGAGCTTCGTGTGAAAAGTTGGAAAAATAGAGAAGCCACTCGTTACCTCGAGAGTTTCGCAGACTGAAATAAATAGCGTCACATCCGTAAAGCTTGAGATTTCATTTCGTTTTTCAGAGACTCGGATCGTTCATACACGGTATGTACAAAAGCAACGAAAGTATAATCATATTTTTAAGAATTCGGACAATTCTCTCCGAAGTAGTTCCTTTACGCGTATAGATACGTTTCTGTGTAATCTTTGAAGCGATGCCAACGACAAGAACATTTTCTACGAACGAAAGTGACGAGATACGAGATGTTTCTTCGCGTTTTTAACGATAATCCATCAAAGACCGTCGACGTATCGTTACAATCTTCTGTCCAAGTTTCTCTCAAAATTCGTTAACATGTAATTCAATACGATGAAACAGTCACCTGATTCGTTTGATAATTACGCTCGCGATCCGTATGCTTTTAACTCGCAAGCTATGGTTTACTTGTTTCATGCCGAAGTTTTTTTTTTATATCAACCTGAAACGTAACTCGAAAGAGGTCACTGCAACTGCAGTGCTTTCACGAACTCGGTTGGAATATTTTTAGTATCCTTGAAATCAATTAATTCGGCCAATGAAATATATTCGAGATTTCCTCTCAAAGGCTTTGAAACATCTAAATTGGAAACGAGTATCGCGATGTAACGCGTACGTTTGAAAGAATTCGTACAGTAAATTATCGAAGGATCATTAAGGATTTAAAAAAAGGAGCTCGAGAGTATTGTATAATTGAACAAAGAAACGACGAACGAAGGAAAAATCGGACGTGCAAGATTCGCGAAGTGAATTATTAAAAAATTATTACAAGGATTTACAAAGTATAAGAAAGGAGCGTAAGGAAGAAATGCTTCGAAGGAAAACAAGTTATCCAGAGGTTTCCTCGATGTTAATAGACGATACGAAAAGCTTGATTCACCGAAATGTTCCGGAATCCTTATCCACGAAAAGGAAACTCTCTTTAAGATAGCGACAAAGTTCTCCTTCTGTAATAGCGGTCGATAATAACTTTAAAAGCTGACGCGACATAAAATGAAGAAATAAAAAATTCTCCCGCGTGGAATTTCCTTTTTCTCGAAAGAACTCCTTTATCAAACGATCTTTATAAGCCTCAACGAACTCCACGCTACAGAAGAAGAATTTACAATTAAAGTTTGCCGGGGGAATCGTTTCTTATTGAATCTTCAAGCTCGCTTTAAACAAAAACACCGGCAAAGAAAAGAAAAAAAGACCAACACCGAGGATAATTATTCTTCCTCCGGCCAGATGGGAACTCATCTTTCTTAATGCACCGTTTAATTAGTTTTTACGCAAAGCTTGTACAATTGTTTTATCCGGACTGCTCCTTAATGTTTTATTCAGCTTTATTCAACTGTTTGCCCGGCCAGAGTTCTCCGGATATTCGTCGCCTGTTACGAAGTTAGGATATTTGAACACCGGTTCTACGATACGGACAATCGGAATCCGTCATTTTTCAAGGCATTCCACGTTACGATATCGATTCCTTGAGCGACGAGGAAAATATAGAAAATTTACTATTTCGTAAATTGTGCGAGTAGCTTGTTCTAGAACGAAAAAGCGTAAAAGAACAACGACAAGTAAACGATCATTGTTACTAGGAAAAGTAGATGCACGTAGTATTTGACTACGCTGTAACGTTACGTGCAACGTAGAAACTAGACACTGTTAAGATAATTTATTTAGGACATATAAAATAACGTATAATAAGACGTGTTTCTTGCACTAAAAACCGATCGCTCAGGCAATCGTGTGACGCTCACATACACACTGTGCAGGGGACATGTACACGTGTGGGTTCGCCCTAAGTCCTCTCACTCTACACGTACAATACAAATGTATTACATACTCGACAAACGAGTTATCCGTTTCTTGACTATTTTAACATTAACCCTTACCGGTCGTAGGTCACCTCTCACGTGACAACAGTACTTTATCGCTGTGGTCGCACGTCACGTGGGAGGTGACAACGCGTGAATCTGTCTTGAAAACCATTCCTTCGTGTCGCAGATCGTTTAAAAAAATATCACGCGTTAAAAACTTGTAAATAATTATTCGAAACTCGTATATTTGTAATACACCTTCAAAAAATAAATAATTTCTAAGGAAAATGTTATTCTTCTAATACCGAAGATCTTTCGCATATTTACCGAAACCAGCTACAGCCTAGTGAGACTCACGCATGAAAAGCTAGCGACCGATAAGGGTTAAATATCGACTAATTTTATATTTAAACGTTGCGGACAAACCAAAGGTAATCCAACGAGCTAGATCGATTAATCCGTAGGACTGAAACCCTATGGGTTGGGAAAAGAAAGGGAAGAGAGTGTCTGATCCGGCACCCGCTAGACGACTCGTCGATAAGGCTACCTAGCAAGTTCGTGCCTTAGACATCGAGATAGGAGAGGCGATAATATTGGAAGTCGTATTTATCGAAATGGGTAGTCGAGGCGACCACTCGCGAGAAAGCGTCGCCGTATCGTAGACCTGCGGTGGCAGAATAGGGAGTGGCCGTACAAACGTCAGTATAACAAGACCTCGTAAAGAATCAATCGACACGAATGTGGGTAGCCAGCTCGTAGCATTAGGCGAAATTCGGGGATTAGGTTCGGCGAAGTACCTCTTAGACCCTCGTTCGTACTATCGTGTAAGAATTCGATCAGCCAAATCCGAATCCAACCGCTCAACAAAGAATCCCGGAAATAGCATCGACGATTACTGACACACACCGTGTTTTCCAAGCGCTAACAATCTTCTTCCTCGATGAAATTAAATTTCAGGGGAGTCAAAATGCCGATTAAGAACACCGGAAAACAGAGAACGAAGGCAATGAATATTTACCATATTTTTTCCTCGTTGATACATTTTCCACGCGTCGTCTCAGAATGATCCGATCGTAATTCTGTCGTTTTACGATTCGTGGCACGATTTTAATTAGCACCGTCATCGGTCAGATCGAGACATTTTGTCCGCGCAGCGAACTATAGCTCGTTGAATCGATCGGTCGGGGCTATCACGCGGCAGATTTAGCTGCTCGTTGTTTTTCGCTCCTTCTATTTCCTGTTCCTCCATTTTCCGAGCATTCATCTTCGCTGCCGAAGCCACGTTTGTTGTTTGTGAAAATAACACACTCGGCGCTCCGTGCGGGATGAAACGGCAAGGTGGTGAAAGAAGATGAAGGAAGAAAGAGGCAGGCAGGGGGAGAGTAAGGCGAGCCAGTGAAATCGAATTCCGGAACAAACTTCCTTTTTCGGCACGACTCGCTTTAAATCGTCCCCGAGGGGTTGCGAGCAATTTTCGCCAAGCAAAAACCGCTCTTTCAAGCGGCCAGAAAAATCATAGTTACTTTATTGGCACGCTTTAATCGATCGTATTCGTTCGATCGAGCAGAAGTCGTTTTGATATATCTACCTTTCATCGAACGACGATCATTTTGTTTGGAAACAGAGGTTGGCTGGGAAATTTGATTAAAGAATTTTTTTAAATCGAGTACTTAAAATCGAGTAGTTTTTCAACTAAACACGCGACTTCCTTTCTCACGGACGAAACTCTCCGTTAGTCGCTCGTAAAAATTCCTAGGAAATCGATGCTTCCGCGATATTCTGCAACTTCGTGAAATAAAAACCTGTGGCCCTACGGTAAATACGTATACAGAGTAACATATCGAGCGTTCTATAGTCAAGTAGTCGAGTCTCTGTATGAAATTGTTATTCATTTCGTAAATGTAAAAAGGAAAAAGGTTTTTTAGAACCGCTACAACAATTATGAATTCACAGGCAGGCGATATTAAAGAACTAGAAGTAAAACTTTCGATTTAATTTACCGAATTCGGCGTTTTAGCACGCGAGCCTTTTTCCAGAAAGTTTCTCAATCGAGAAGTTGAAATAGTAGGAGAAAAAAAAAAAAAAAAAAAAAAAAAAAAAAAAAAAAAAAAAAAAAAAAAAAGAAAAAAGAAAAAAGGAAAAAAAAGGCGATCTTTGCAGTGGGAAAGAATGTAAATTTCGCGCGGAATACGAAAATTAAAGCTTTAATTGCTAAAGCTATGCCCGCTATTCGTTTTCACCAGTTTATTCCTATACAAATGAATCTTGTTTTTACAAACGAGAGAATGGCGGTTAATTTCCTACGAAGATAATAATTTTTCCCAATCAGCCAAGTTGTCGAGAATCGGTTTCGCGCGGTCTATTTTGTTAACGAAATAAATTGCTAGGTTTTTACGGGAAATTTATGTATCGGCAGATAGGTGGAGAAATAGACGAACGAGACTGAAATACGAGAATAGAATCGACACGATGATTTCGAACACGGAGAGCTATTTGTCAATCAGCCTGACCATCGATCGTGGTTGGTCGAGAGTTCTTCGCTTGATGTATTTCATCTTTTCACAGATCTTTCTTCATTTGTGCGCTTTCTTTTTCTTTTTCTTTTTCATATTGCCAAGTTTCCGATTTTCCGCAGTGTTATCGAAATAACATCTCTATACTTTTGAAACGGCAACTTCTTTCTTTCGTTCCTAAAATTACGTATGCGAACCATCTGCTACTGTATCATAGATATCAAGTTCGCGGTAAATTAATACGAGACGATGACCGATATATTCGTTTCTTACGTGTATCACAAATGTAGAGAACTTTCGACAAGAAAGTTCGACAAGGTTAGAATTTCAAACGAGGAGGCCGAAAAAGGATTAAAGAATACAGTCGAGATTTTATCTCGGAATAGAATAGAGAGGAACGCTGCATGAATGTATAAGAGAAGTATATTTAAGTTAGTACAAGTATAAGTACAAGTTTATGCTAGTCCAGATACGCTGGCAGCGTCACTTTACGATAGAGCTCCGAAGCCATGGGCCTATGGGTATTCGTATAATTTTAAGAAAACCGGTCCTATACATCCCATTGCACCGTCTGTGCAAGGCACGTTGCTAGGAAAAAAACTACGAGGCTGAGAGGTCCTTCAAATCGATTTAGCGCTGAACAATACCCAATGGCTCCGAGGACTAAGAAAACTAATTCAACTAATACGAAAGATACAATTTTACGATGCAATTTTGCGTTACTTCGATCGCATTAAAAAACGCTCGTTACGCGAGCGTCCACGATCTGCTCACAACGCGCCAAATTAGGTTAAACAATACGTTAAAAAAATGAAGGCTCGCGTCGCACGAAGGTAACTCGACGCGTTTCCCAAACAACCGGAGAAGATCAAACTCGTAGGCGACCGACTGTAAATAAGCAGGAATCAGAATGGAGGAAGGATTGCGACACGTGCGAGCGTCCCTTGCAGCGATAGATCCAGCCGTAATTTCACCGCTGAATCAGCAACTGCTGCAAGTGAGCGGTTCGTGAAGTGGAAAGTCCATTAACCGACATCCTGTTGCCTGCCTCTCGCTTTTTTTTCGCCCCTTCGTCACCCACTTCGCCAGTCTACAACCTTCCATTACGATAATACAGAGTTCTTGTAGTTCGATCTCGCGGTGGAGAAGATTAGGGTCGACCTCGGCCCACCTAATAGAATGGATGCTGCAAGGGCTTCTCGCGCGCTCTTCTATCAAACATCGCCGATACTTCAGATACTGAAAATTGAAAGCCTCTTCGAGCAATGCCCTCGACCTTAACGCGTTAATCCTGCGCCAACCCTTGAAAGGTTTCTTTTCACTCTTTTTTTCTCTTTCAACGTGGCTGCTTATTCTTACGCTGACAGCTCCAAGCCCCTTCGAATATCATTAAATTGTTTCGTAGAATCATTTTCAAGGCGTACAAGTACACGAGCAACTCGATCAAAGTGTAACGAAAGCGTGTCCTTGCTGAAGATTTGCATCAATTCGATCGACGATCAAGACAACGTAGGGGTATCTGTGGTGCAGTTATGTGTTTCAATGTTTCAGAGCATATAGACTTTATTGTTCGTTTAGAGGATGACATGAATTTTAGGATTTCAGCGATAGAGATTTTTATAACGTTCAGCTTTGAAATAGGATAAGGAGACAAAATTCGCGAAGTTTCAAAGATTAATGAGTTAGTTCTCTCGCCCGCTGGATTTATTAGCGTGCTTACCACTATTTATGTAAGTTTGAAAGTTTCAGAGTTTGATATATAGAAGTTCGAAGTTTTGCCATATTTGCCAAAACTTAATTGTTCTTTGCGAAATCTTGAATATCGATAGAATAAGAAATGTACTTCGAGCGACTGTACCACTGCCATTTAATTCCAATTACAATCGTTGCGGATCGACGTTGAAAAGAAAAATTCGCAAACCTGCAGAATCAAAAAGTAGATTTAATCGTCGCCTATTACCATTTGATTGCTAGTGAAATTACCAATACCGAGCGAAAGTTTGAGGCGTAGGTCGATTTTCAATTTTAACTCGGACACGTCGGATGTTGCTTGTTAATGTTATCTTTTTCACGTTAAGCGAGATTAAGTTAACGAAGGTTTTTGAGATAGTTTAGGTTATCTCGTTGGAAGAGACTTCTCTCGAGACGCTGATGAGACGTTGACGATACATTAAGGCGAGCAACTCTGTATCGAAGGAGAAGAAGAGTCTCGTTTTCTTTCTCCATAACTATAAAGCGTATCTGGCGTTACATCGAGGATGTAATTTTGAAGTCGCGAAAGGCGCTTTCGAGGATTAAAAATTTCAATCTTTAACTTTCTTCCTTCGATCTCAGGCTTTTACGTGAAAACTTTCCGCGGTACCTAAAGCATTTCTTCGTTACTTTCCACCATATCCTGGAAAATACTTTCCACGCGAAATATATTTTCCGTTATATCGCAAAAATTTACATACATGAATGCTTGAAACAAAAACGGCCGATTCTCTGTGCCACGAGGCAGGCGAATCTTATGAAAGATTCAAATATAGAAAAATACTCCAGGCGCGTTTCTATGAAAGGTTTCCACAAAATTTCACCATTCTCTTTTCTTATCGATATTGACTGGAGTCCCGAAAGCACACAGCCAACGTATCAGCACGCCGGCGATCTATCGGTAGAAGAACGTCGATTAGAATATCCGTTTCATCCGACTAACTTCATCGTTCCGACCAACTCGTTAACAAACACCTTGCCGTACGAAAAACGACAAAATTGGAAAAATCGCACTAGAAACGCGTCGATTAAGCGAAACAAATGAACGAAGCCGCGGTCGTTCCGACGATTAAATTCGGCCAAAGTGTCAAGACAGTGACAAACCTGTCTCTATTACTCGAAACTCGAAACCAGCGTATCGATCTGACCCGCGGCAAGAGGATTGATGACATAGATCCTTCACGGTTCGAGTGAACTGTTCCGGTACATCAGGCAAATTCAAGGCCACCCGCTACTGCCACCCCATTTTGCCCTTTTTTTTTTCTCTTCCAACCATTCTACGACAACCGCTAGAGATCTTGCTTCGATTTTTCAATCTCGTCGGAATTTCGTTTCAACTCTCTCGTCTTCTTCTTTCTTTCTACGTATCGAATTGGTAGAGAAGTAACGCCGATTTTGTGGATTGTGGTAATACGAAAATCGATTTATTTACTCATATTACAGTTACACTGTGAACGTTCGCGTAACTTTGTGTAATTTTTATGAATAGCGCGACGAAAGCAGTTGAATCTGAAGGTAGGTTCGATTCACAGAACAAATATCACGGCGAGCGTTGTAATTAGGATATTTTATAAATTTTCACATACCGCATGGGCTAAATTTGTACATACTTTTTGCACTTTCGCGCTTTTAAAATTTCTATAAATGCGCGAACATTCGCAGTCCAATTCTTATTTTACTTCGTCGATTATAATCGTTTTCCGCGATTGTACGGTATCATAACTTTGGTAATGTTTCGATATCATCCTCGTCGAGAAGGTACGCTTTTGCGCTGTACGTTTTTGTGCAACTCTAACCGATTTCTTCATGTTCCTTCCGATTGAGTAATTTTCTAGCTGACGAGAATGACGATAACGCGGCGATCCTTGTCGTACGAAGCTTTTTTAAGGTTTTCGGCGGTTCCTGCTAATTGTTTAAAAGCACGTCGGCTATCGGGAGGCTGGTTAAGAACGGAAATACGGTTATCAAGTAGTAATTAATGTCCACCGGCGGTACCATGAATTATTCACGTACGTTGAACAGCAGATAACTCTAAACTTGATTAAAGTTAATAACGACGATGACGCCCAGCGATTTTAGCCTGCACCCTGTACCGTTGGGTGCGCTGCACCAGCCACGAAAACCTCCATGTCGCCAGGAAATGAATTTACGTGTTGGGTTATGGACCACGCTAACGACCACGAGTTCCAGTTATTATTTTAAGAGAAATATTTGCTTCTTTTTTCCCCTTACTTTTCGAACTTGGTCGTTTAATTACATATCTGTGCGCGTAATCCTTGAGTAAATATCCTCGAACGGTTCTTAAACGATCTTTACACACTTTCGCATAAGCTTAAACGAGATCTTAGATTCTAGGCGATCTGAAACGATCTGTAACGCAAAAACCTACGACGATCTTCGAACGATACCAAGCTCGTACAATCTTCAAACTATCGTGGACGACATCAGATACATTCGTTCGAACGATTCGTAATAATTTCTGAGCAGCTTGCAACTATCTTTAATGACGTCTAAACGATTTTGATTTTCATCCAACAAAATCGTTGATACATTAACGTTCTTACGTCGTACACGACACCATCGTATAAAATCGTATAAAATTGTAGCCGAAACGACGCTTTCTTATCTCGTGACTCGTAAAAGATCTTATTTAAGTTTTTTCTTAAACCGTTCTGAGATGTTTAAACGGGGATATACAGGGTTCAAGGGAGAGCGACAGACCACACACACGCACACACACACACACACACACAGCGACTAGAACGAAAGTGCGGTGGAATAAAATCAATCATACCGTCGAATCTGCCCCGAAGCTGGAAAATAAAAATCAGATACGATTCGGCACGGTAGCGAACATTGAAAGGGTGCTTGGAATAATTCGAGGCTCAAAGTCTCAAGGGACTTAATTCACCGTGAAACGATTATCACCCTCCGTTTGGCCGAATGTCACGTAATGCCGAGGACTTGGCCGCTTTTATTCTCGAAGCGGGTCGTTCCTCCGCCACGCCGCGACCAACAATACCGAATTCGTGGTACCGTGAACGAACCGCGCAGAAATGGCCGCGACAATCTGCCGATAAATATTCATAGGCGACAGGAACGCGAAGCTTGCTCCGTCGTAAAACGACATGGGCGAACTTTAACGACGGCTGCTGGTTCTCTGACGACGCGATGGCGCTACACAAAGCCACGCCGGAAGTCGATGGAATCGACGCTTGCCGATTTTCTCTTCGAATTAAGGCAACAAAAGGAAGAAAACCGAAGAAAAGAGAAAGGGGGGAGAAAGAGAGAAAAAGAAAGAAAGAGAAGAAAGAGAAGAGCCGGCGAGCAACGTCAAAGGCTGCCGACTGCCGACTAATATCGCTAGACGAACCTTTGGAAACCGCGTTTCTCGCTTACTGGCTGGCATCCAGTTTAAAATGCGAAGAACGACCGCAGTGGTTCGAAGTAATCGGACGCAGCGCAGGCTATGAGATATTTGATTGGAAGGGGAGACAGAGGGGTAAATTAGATTAGGGGGAACGTGTGCTTGGGAAAATGGCGGAGCAGAATGTGGGTCGTGTAGAATTTTACGTTTTTAGCGGCTGGCTTCGGATATGTTTTTGCGAGCCAGCGCTCTCAAGTTAAATTGCGATCGCGTTGGCAGAGCTTGTACACTCGTTTGTAATCCTACTCCTCCGCTTCCGCCACAGTCTATGTTTTCCTGTTCTCTATGGTAATACCGTTCGTGAAATGTTGCCGGGTGTTTGGTGATTAAGGGGCAGGAGGATGAGACGCGCTACTGTTATTGTAGAAACACGTAAGAGAACCATATGTTAACATTTGCATGCGGGCCGACTTGAAATTTGAACGAGCTGGAATATAATTTCACGTTACCACGGATGGAGTCGATGTTTGCTCCTGTGTCTATGTTTTATCGTATTACACACATAGCTTTCGTTTCTTTCGTTTTTCTTTCATTTTTCTTTTTTTTTTATATAATATATTCGCTGGTCGTTTATTTCAAGGTTGCACTCAGTCGAATCTCGTTGCTTAAAATCCCATCGATCTCGTAGATCGATAATGATAATGTATTTTTTACACGTATATCACGACACCGTGTCGTGTATTCGAACGTATTCATATCACTAAATACACATTAAATACATCGGATACCGAATAAACGAAGCATCCATTTACAACAATAAATGAATTCACTCGGCGTTTGTATTTCTTTTATCACGCGAAATTATAAAACGGCGAAATGGTACGGTATTAGCGATTTTTAGGACAATTTTTGCGCGAACTTAAACAAAAATGGATTATCCTCGATGTTCGGAAAACAATTTTAAAAATATGAAAGCGGCTACTTGTCAAGGACAAAGATTTATTTTTCGCTGAAACAAATCTACTTGAAACGTCCGTAAAATTTGAAGAGATTAAAACGTCGTACAAGCCGTACGCTATATTACAGATAATCTGTTTTCAAGTTCGCGCAAAAAGGTTTTACTTTTTACAGACCAGTCACATTTGCCGCTGGATGGAAGCAAACAAGGTTGCCCCGGATACGCAGTCAGATAACGTTGTACCAGTGCGGCCATTTCCTGATTTTACGTAATAAACGAAATATGAACGCAGAGTCAGTACGTCGCTTAGAGTCTCGCTCGCAAAAATCTTGCCCCTTTGCCGCGTACTTTTAAGGAGAAAAAAATGTCGCTCGCACATTCCCTGGAGAATTAAATTTCGATCCAACGAGAAAACGTTATTTTCCAAAATCAAAGATCTACGCGAGAAAAGAAATCCTAAATTTTCGAACTACGACCAATAACGATTTTCCAATTTGACAAGACAATTTGAGAGAGCACACTGACCGTTTGAAAAATTGGCTTTCTCAGGTCGATCGGTTCGATAATGAGAGAGCAGCTATTTACGCGGGGAATAACCGAGCTCCATAATAGGCAAGATAGCCGCTTGCACGCAGTCGAAATTCCCGTATATGCTTTCACGGTAACGTGTTACGTTTTAATCCGGTATTACGGCGCAGACTGTACATCATAATCTCGGATCGAGCAGCCGTGGCTAAATGCGTTGCACGTGTAGCGGCGGTGACTTCGTAGCTCGTCCGCTAACGTGCTCGTAACTGCAACTAACTGTCGCGAGCCAAGGCTGTCGCTCGATTTCCGTTCTACGATTTCGCTCGAATCAAACTTTGAATTTACATCCGTAGAAAGTGGAATCGCGTAACTGCTACAAGCAACGGCACCTGGCTCCTGCATTTTCTGCTTTTATTCTTCACTGTTCCAGTATTCACCGGCATAGTTAGAAAGTATTCATTATGGGAAATTATTGGAAGATTATCGAAAATCGATTATCTATGAAAGCGTTCTGAGAATTTTTTGCAGCGCAGGCGTCGCAGGGACGGAACAATCGAGGATATAGAATAATCTCGGAGTAGAACGAAGATGATAGGAAAAGGACGCGATTACGTTTTCGTTTAGCTGTTTGTTCCACTGGCAATTAAAACGAAGGAATATTTCAACGTAGAGCACAGAAATCTGTTCGGCCCAATCATCATTGGACTAACTGTATCAGTCGATAAGTTTTGTAGCAATCAAAGGTACAACTGTTAAGACAAACAATATTTTAATATTGTCACCAGCGATATTGTTTGAATTACCAATTCATTCTAAACATTCTAAATATTCAAAAGGACAATTCTAACATAATGCGATACGATAGAAAAGTTACAAATCGACGCTTACGGGAACACAGACTTAATATTAACGTTAAAAGGTTACGCGCACACAGAAACTTTAAACCGAAACGTGAAATTTTCCATAGAATTGATTAAAGCGTGTGATACTTTACCAGGAAGACCACGTTGCGTTTCTTTACGATACAGCCGCAGCTAAAGAAGATTAAGAGAGAACTAACATCGAATGAAGTGGAATGAACAGTCAGGTACATATGTGCTCGTTAAGTGGTCGAATTTTTGCGGTGTAACAAGAAGCCGAAATGCGAGGTCGACGTAGTCGACGTGCAAGCTGGATGCCAGTTCACTGGTACGGCAATGCGCGAGGTAACAAATTGCCAGTAATGAGGTTAAATACGTTTGAGCATTTATCATCCACGAGACGGCTACTGCCGGCATTGTGAATCCGCCGTTAATGGCAATCGTTCGGCTGCGTCTGACACTGAGTGCCACGTAAGTCCGATGCCCGATAGAGTTGGCAAAAGATAACGATTGATGCCTCACGAATACGTATAATTACGCGCTTTCCACTAACGCCAAGTCTGAGAAATAACGCTTTCTCGGAAAGTTGGAAACTTACGTTTCAGTGAATTTGACAATTTTGCAATCTTCGATATTATGAAAGTAAGTTTTACATGTTTAGATAACGATATCTCGAGTAGCATAATACGATTACACGGAGTGGTGCACCCGATAGAGTGGAAAATCGGATGGTAACTGGTAACTGCGTTTAATTTGTACGAAGCTCGGTAAGGGGAACATTTTGAGAATAATAAATATTTTGAGAAAAATAATCATTAGGCAGAATGCCACACGATAGTTTACGACACGATAGGGTGAAGAAACAGTACTCGGCGAGTAGATTTAATTTGCACAAATGGTATTTTTTTTTTTTTAATATTCGGAAGATAATATCACGAGCGGAGGATTAATTATTTGTTCTTGTTAATTCTACAAAGCTTCCGTTATTAGTTCGAACGTTACAACTATTTAGTTCATGTAGCTTGGTATTAGCGAATATATATATGGCTATTGTAGCAGAGGTGTAGTAGCGAAGTGCATTACAGATGTACCTATCAGATTATAGGACACCATATTAACAGTAGTATAGAATTGTACAGTAATGGGGTCAACAGTAACGGGTAATAGGGTATATAGTATCGCGAGATAATGACGAGCATCGAATACCAGACACCGAATACTATCTTTACTCGCGCGAAGGTAGTATCGCGACTATATAATCTACAAAATTCAATGTTTCGTTATTTTATACGTATAAAATTCCTGTTCCACAGTTGAGAAATTTTAATCCGTGGGACAACAACGTAACCGATATAATCGTGGTTCCACGGGTTTCGATCGTGTTTTTATTGCATTAGTACGACGCGTTACCTGAAAATCTGCGCGTAGAACGTAATAATGAAAGCGCAACTGGAACTCGACGAACCGCAAACATATATGTGCACTAATCGTGGCGAGCGTTTCAAAGCTGAAAATCACGAGACACGGTGTTACCGACGAAGGAACGAACAACAGACAACAACGTACGTAAAGTAGAATCGCGCAACGTTGCAATAACGACGTATAATGGGATTTCATTGCGAACTTTCCAACTATAAAACTCAATTGCGGATCACCGAGTTCCATGACCCGGTGAACCTAACGCCCGACCTCCAAAATTACAACAAACCTTAGTTTAGAAACTACCGGCCAAAGTAATCCGGATAACGCACTAAGAACGTAAATCTTCGCTGTTTCCTTTCCACTTAAAAACTCGAAACTCGATCATCCTAAATTTCAGGTCGATCCGTTTAACCAAACGCAGACACACACACACACACACACATATACATAGAAATAGACGCAGCGGGGAACTTGGCCAAGTTTGACCACTTGCAGCGAATCTTCGACCTAATAGGAAAGCAACTCCAACTTTCCGCCTTTATCCGAAAGTATCCTTATAATTTCGTTCAGTCGGGAACGTGGCTCCGGTAATAGAGATATTTCAAAGAGATACGAGAGACACGCGAAGAGAGCAACAGATTTTACAACGTACAGTGTCGTATACGCTGATGAGAAGATCACAGAGACTCTGTTTTGAACACCGGCGAGTTTTATCCTCGATGAGATTTAAGGATCGAGAGATTGCACACGTTCCTCTTGTTTCTTTTTAATTTCTGACTTTTCAGAAGATTAGTTCGCTCATATCGATAACCAGACGTCCGCCTCTCTTTCTATCGTATTGTTCGGCGCGTGTTTCCTGCGGAAGGAATAACAGAGAGTAATGAAATACGGCGTATTTTCAAATTTATTGGAATACTTGAAAATCGGTGAATCTTCCTAGGAGACTGATCGTTTTCTTCGCGCCGAGCACTTGACCTACTTCTACGTATATTGCATTGCGACTAGTTTATTTTGCAGGTCGAGGACACTGCGCGATCTGTCTACGTAGCTCTTCTTACTCGTACATTCGTAGTATTTCGCGAAGTTGCAAATTATCGAAAGATCCAAACGAAACCCAGCGAGTAACTAGAGGCAAATTGTAGCGTTGACGATTATTCCATCTTCTCGAATTACGCATCTTCCGGGCTTCATAGGGAACGTTATTCGTATTCGATTATTTTTCGTTATTGTTAAAGCGGTTAACACTTCTAAGAAGACTCTACATCAGATCTGTTCAGTTTTCCCAATCACTGAAGCCATCGAGAGCGTATAGACGACAGACAGGCGACCATGGCGGACCATAGACGATAGACGGGCGACATTTGTCAAATATGTTTTTCTATCTTACAATTTATTCAACCAAAGGGAACTCGGAGCTGTGAAAATAATATTACTTGACGTATCCAATAATTCTGTTTGATTCGTGCACTGCTCTTTCAACGGTTGGCTACAAGACCCACCGAATATCAATAAAGGTGTATACAGGGTGGTTGGTAAATGGTGGTACCAGCGGAAAGGGGGTGATTCTAGGCGAAAAAAGATGTGGAAAATATAGAACAAAAATTTGTCGTTCGAGGCTTTGTTTTCGAGAAAATCGACTCTGAATTTTCGCTCGGTACGCGTGCACTTTATCGCGTCTCGTTACAACGGATCTCTGTAGATCATGGTCTCGATCGACGTTACGTCGATAAACGCTTGCAACGTGACCGAAGTGTTTTCCTATCTTATTAACTTACTATCCGACTTTTTTATTCTAAATTTTTTTTATTCTTATTTTTTTTATTCCATATTTTCGACTTCTCTTTTCGCGTAGAATCACCCCCTTTCCGCTTGCACCACCAGTTACCAACCACCCTGTATATAAATCAATAGGGACAAGAAACGGCAGCAACTGAAAAACTCGATAGAAAATAAAAATTTCGGACTTTAGTTCACGGTTCACGCCGAAGACTCGTAAATTACGAAAGCGTTGCAAAGACGTTCTCGCCGAAATCCATTAACCTTCGTTCCGTGCAACATCTATTAATGTCTTAATACACGTTTCTTCATTGTCGCCGACTATTATCTGCCGAGGAGTATCACAGATACAAGCGACACGCTCTACGAAGGTTGCCTGTAATGGTCGCGAGAACGGCAAGATTGTCCTGGATATTACTTTTCGCGCTGCAAGCTATCAGCCCTTGGAGAACCTCGTAATTGACATTCCCGGGCAATGGTTACAGCCAGCACATTTTCGCCTAGGAATGCGCGATAAGAGGTAATGAAACGAATAAGGAAATTTCCTTTGGCGTCGTTGCTAGAGGAGGACGTTATATCGGCGAGCGGAAGGCAGGCAAGAAGGTGGAAAGAAACGGTGATCTCAAGGACAGAAGCGACGAGTAGCTGGTAAAATTACTCAGCCCCTCTTTCAGCGGCCTTGTCTTCGCCCTCTAACCTCGTTCGAGGTCTTTATTCGCGCGAAATAACAGAGGAGCAGCTGAAATTCCGTGGACGTGAAGGGAAACGGAAAAGCTTTTAGGCCGAGGGGAAAGGTCAGGACGTTCGAGTATTGGAGAGGTTTCGCGGGGAAATGGCAAAAGGTACAAAGGTTCGGCTTTGAATGTGTAATAAAGGCAGCTGAACATACTATTCGCTCGATGTTTATATTCAGAGTTCTTCTTTCCCCCGGTTTCATTATCTTTCGCTTACCTCTGTCCGTCTCTTCGAGTTAGTTTAAACGATTCTACGCTATTTTCTACTGGTTTACGATATTTATAGACTATCCGTATCGCCGAACCGTACAAATCGAGCACACGAGTTAACAACCACCTAAACCCTCTAATTACTCAATTGCTTGACACGTCGCATCAGATCCGCAGGCTGAGAAAACATTATCCTTTAGATTCAAGCAGTAGATTCAATTAGAATCAAACATGCGATAAACTCTTTATATTCGTGACATTGTAAGACGCCAGAAAAACTTACTTAAAATTCTTATTGAGAATTGATTGTAAACTTCCTCTAAATAAAATAAAATAAAAAAAAAAAAAAAGAAACTTTTAACGTCGATATCGAAGTAACTCCTATCGATCTGAGGTGGTTAGGACGTGCCAAAGTAACTATCAAACGAATAGCTTTAATAATGTTTACCACTTTAATAATGAAACCACTTCTCGCTGTTAACTAACTGCCTTTTCAAATCAGGTTTCCTTACTTATTTATCGTCGTCTCGACGTGTAACAACGAGATCTTAATAAATTCGACGAATTAAAATAGCATCACCGAGATGGCGTACTTGAACAGTCAGTCATCGATCAGGTATACCAACAAGTAACGATATTCAGATCGGATCCTCCTTGGCGCTGATTATACGTTTGCGAACGCTATTCGTTGGTAGAGCAGAACCGATACGAGACGAGAAGGACAAATCAATTAACAGCGACGAATCAGTAACGCCAATGAGGCTCGATAGCGAACAGGAAGCGTGTTTTTAAAGTCCCACCAAAGGAAGAATCAATCCGACACTCGGGTCGCAATTGAGGCTGCCGTTGGCCGCAGACCAGCCGCGCGTCACGCTCCACCCGTATACGCTACATACACGCAAATCGGACAATGCTCGGCAAACTACCCTGTTCTACCATGTAACTCGCGAAATGACGCGTGCAATCGTCTTTCGTTTCGTCCCTATGCGACTCACGTCCCCTTTACCCGACCCTTCTGGCTACCTTCGACCTGTCTAACCATTTTCCGCTTCGTGTTCTATACAGGGTGCTCCGGGAAGTTAAAGTCGGAGCTGCTTTAGGAGGACGTAGAACTGGAGAAAAATCCGAATAAAAACGCTGTCGGTGTGTTTTTTCACAGAGCCATCGTTGAAATAATAAAAAGCACGCGGCGGAACTGCACACGTGCGCGCTGTGACACCAAAGCGACAAAGCACGTTCTTCCGTTACTTTTGTTGAACCACGCGAGTATAATCATTACGTATTGCGTTCGTTACACTCGGTCCAACAGCAAGGTGATACGATTCAACGCATGCTCCGACCAATAAAACGTCCGAAGTGCGTGCACTTGCGAACCTATGTACGTACACGTTTCGCTGCTTTGACGCGTCCAGCTCGACACGCGCACCCGCTACAAGCAATTCGATAATCGCGAAACAGACACGCGTAGAATCTCTTGGGCTACGTTAGACGTGCTAGATAATTCGAAAACATCTTGCGATACCGAAACTAGCAATATCTAACTCCGCATTTGTAGACTACAAAGAGTCAGTCAGATATCTGGGCATGATTCTGGACAGAAGAATGACACGGAAACAACACATAGCCGACAAATCGAAGCAGATCGAAACAAAAATAAAAACGTTCTACTGGCTCGTTGGCCGACGTTCCAACTTAAGCACGCAGAGTAAAATAATGATATACAAGGCCATGTTAAAACCTGTCTGGACCTATCCAGCTATGGGGAACAGCAAGCAATTCCAACATAGAAATACTCCAACGATTACAATCTAAAACACTAAGCACCTTATTAGACGCACCCTGGTACGTTACCAACGAAACGATACATCGCGACCTCGAGATACCCACAGTCAAAGAAGAAATATCCAAATTCAGCAACAGATATAAGCACAAGAGTCAACAACCACCAAAACCCTCTAGTCGCTCGATTACTTGACACGACGGATCAGAACCGCAGGCTAAAAAAACACTATCCTCTAGATTTAAGCACTAGGTTCGATTAGAATCAAACACGCGATAAACTCTTTATACTCGCGACATTGTAACACGCCAGAAGAATTTACAAAAAATTCTTTCATAGAATTGTTGTAATTTTCTCAAATAAATTAAAAAAAAAATCATCTGTAGACACTGTTTTCCATTTCGCTGACTACTACCTGCGCCGAAAGCTCGACGCCAACTCTCTGATACACCCTGTAGATAGGCGCCCATGGAAAACGACGCACATCGGCGACGTCGTTTTCGACGGGACGACACGGCAGAACAATGTCCTTTCAACTCGTTAGAAGACCATGCGCTCGCGAAAAGGTCAGGCTCGCCGGAGGAGAGGGTGGCACGGATAAGAGGGGCCTGGTTGGTGCATTTTTCTCATTACTTCCGGGATTCGCGCGCCTGTCGCTGTGCTGGCTGAATGCCGGTATCGATTTTGATATTCTTCCGTAGGTACGGAATGCACGCGGCCGCCTCCAAATGAATTGGCGACGGGGAAACGTTGAAGCGGCCGTGTAATGGACGCGTCATCGTTCCGCTGATTTACGCCGGCAGTCGCGTTATCCGGGATAAGGTCGAGAAAGAGAGCGACTCCGTTCTGGTTTAATCTCCGCATGCACCAGTTTTCGTGGCTACGAACAGCCAAGGGGTTTGAGCGCGAGCTGCTGAAAGGGCAGACAGACCTTTTTCTCTTTCAGAGGATCGAAGGGGGCGGCTGATTTGAAGTGGATATTAACGCAAAAGGTACGCGTTATTAAAACTCGAAGTATAGTTTATTACCAAACTAGCCTACAATATAAAATGTTTCGCTCGGAATATCTTCTATGCTCGCTGTCTGATAGAATACCGATAGAATACCTTACACAGTTTCTTACGGTTCGTCCTGACGACTCACCTGTTTGTTTGTTGACAAAGGTGTTGTCGGTGACACCACAGATTTCTCCAAGTTATCCGCGACAGATTGAAATCGAGCGCGAATAACGTAAATCGGATAATCAGTCGATTGGAACGAATGGTTGGCATTTTTGATGAATATCTTTCGCAGGGTATTGATTTATCGAAGCATCCGCGCAAGAGATGGAGATTGGACGCCAACAACGTAAATTGGATAATTAGCCGATTGAAAACAACGGTTCTGGCGAGTTTCTTTCGGAAAGATATCGATTACGGACAGAGTAACGTTCGGTTGTTTGCTTTCGCGGCAGACTGTTATTTTGATACGGAGAAATTTCTTTTTCACTCAGCTGGAACCCGGTCCAGTTTCGCTATGTAAATTTACATCGGTCGTTACATAGGCCGGCAATAATTACGCGTCTTGTATATATTATTACGCTATTGTATTATGTATGCGAATGTATTCGCATTATCGGAAATGTAAATTTTCCGCATGGGCGCATAAAACATTCAATTGGAATGGCAAATGGATTATATAGAAGGATGGAAGGGTGCTTTTTCGAAGTTTGTAGAAGAGATGGAAATTGAATGTAAATGGTGCGAATCGAATAATTGCTAACTAAAACGAAAGGTTAACATTTTTGGTGAATTTCTTTTGGGATTGTTTAATAACACGGGCTTGTTTGCTTTCACTTGATAGTCGTGGAGGTAGGAAGGGACTGATACAGCGGGTATTCAAAACGATGGCACCATTGGGAAATAAGTCGAAAATGTGGAATGATTTTCGAACGCACTTCGCTCCATTTTCGCGAGGGATCCATCGTTTAAATATTTAATTTCCTTTCGGTGGATTGCCATGTCTGGCCTTTGCTCGATTGATAGGCTTCTTCGTTTATCTCTTCGGGAAGGAAAGGTACAAACAAAAGACGGTATAAGCGTAACTCACGAGTTGCTCTAGATAAATAAAAATCACTTGGCGTTGGAAAACCTCCGCTTAAAGATAATTCGAAAGAAAGACGTAAAGAACCTCTGTCAAATCGATCGGGCAAAGAAGAAACAGCAAGTGACATATACAAAAGAGCGTTTGTTTCTGCCAAACGATCCGATAAATTTTTGATAAAGCGTAAAAAAGGAAGCGTTCGATGCAGAAACAGGAAAATAACGCTTCTCGCTGCAAAAGCAGCGAATCGAAGATCGAACGAATCGAAGCGAGAAATTGATCTCGTCGTTTGTTTCGAACGCAGAGCCGCCCGTTAAAAGATCCAAAATTCGCGTTCGCGTTTTACGTTCGTCGTCGAAGGATCGATCGTCGGCTGTAAATACAAGAATTTTCAATCTGGCCCGATCCAACAGCCCATACGTAGCTCAACCCTATCTCGCAATTTCCACTCTTCCGTCTGATTTTTTCTTCGCTTCTTCGTTGCCGTGGGTTCGCGTGCGCGCGAGATTCATAACGCTTTTTGAGCAACTTTTACGAGCTACGATGAAACGAATGGCCGATAATATTTTTCACGGTTGTTTCGGCCGTAAACGGTCAGAACGGGCGGCGGTGACAGCGAGCTGCAAGAAATACGATGGAAGATAATCGACGGGGAAGAAATACGCCGGCAGCGTGCAGATACGCGCCTGTCGCGCCTGTTCCACGGTGTTTTATACTTGTTCTTACGATTCTGCCACCGTTAACGAGCCGAACTTTGTCCTAACCCGTGTTTCGTTCGGCTGACAAGATACCACCGACGAAAAACCATTGTTTCTCGCTTTGTCGCTTTCAAATAATTCTCGGTGTATTTTACGAGCGTTAAATCGTGGCTATCGATAGCGGATACGCGAATATCTTGCTGTTTCCCAAGTCCGTTAAAATTTTGTTCGTTAGTTTCGTTAACCTTTACGATTTTACGAACAAACAGTTAAACGATTCGATAGGTTTGAGTTTTTTAAATCGTTCTGAAACTTGCTTAATTTCTACCTTTTAGCGGTTGGTTATCGAAAGTAGACATTGAAATGTTTCTACGATTTTGTCTTTTACGTAAATTGAACAATCTCCGAAGATTAAAAATTTTACCACGTTTACGTACGATTTGCGAGGAGCGTTTAAAATTACTGATTGCTAAAATGGGTGGAATTAATTCGTAAATACGTTTTATATCCTTCGTATTCGTTTTAAACTTTAGTTTCCTCTTAATCGCGTACGTGTTTCAATTATCACGAACAGGGTTTAACAAACGGCAGTACAGTGATAAATTAAATTTGTTAATGGCCGTGTGAGAGAAAGAAAGCGCGTAGATATCGAGATTAATTATCGACAACTGGGTTTCATTTTTGAACGCTCTGATAAACCGGTTCATGAGAACGAGAGCAGCGAGGATATATTATTTCACTATATTTTGCTATATTATTTTGATATCGATCGAAATCGTTAAAGTATACACAAACGCTGACCAAAGGCAGAATTAATTTTACCTTTCCGATGTACGTATGTCTGCACGGGAAAGAAACAAGGGTTCAAGTAGTCCTTCGCGCTATGAATTGTTCCTTACCTGCAACAAAAATTGAAAACGTCAGACTTGATTCATAACGTGCTTCTTAAATTTCGTACAATTGTAACTTATACATACACGTACACATACGCTATACATATACGTAATGCACGTGCGTATACAAATGTAAGTATCGCAATCTTTTCAAATATAAACACTAACTTGTTTTACGATGGAAATTTTAATCAAAATAGGAATTATTGTTAATTATACGCGTAGAGAGCGGTATTAATGGTCTCAAGAAGAAAAGAAAGAAAAAGAACGAGTCACGTCCATTCACTTAGCTGTTTAATGTGAATTTAAGGCGATCGAAGTTTCGGATCTGGCCCTTTTGACATTTGCTCGTCATTATATTTTGACAAAACAGCGCAGTATAAAATTATGTTTCGTCGAGTCTTTCGACGATAACGCGTTACACAATTTTTACATATTACTTTGCCCTCCGTTCGATCGTCGACGATCGATCAATTCGATCGAACGTTGCAAGCAAAATCCAACAGATGCCACTAAAATGTTGGCGAACCGGATCGCGCATAAATCAGGACCCAAGAAACACGTATCACGCGGTGACGTATAATACGAATCACTCTGCGATCCATTCGACTTTTCCACGATTCCACGGATCTTTCTCTCCTACCAAGAGAAATTGCCGCATCGCGTCCGACCGGTTTCAATCGCGAAACACTAGACCTCTATCATCGATGACACGAGATTTTTCATGGAGGGCGGCCGGCGCGAGGCTGGGTTGGCCGCGTTTAAAAGCACTTTGCATCGCATCCGGCGTAAGAGGCGTCGCGGCTGAGTTATAGACCGCCTTCAATTTCGTTGCTCCAGCGAGAACTCGTCCAATCCCTCGCATCTCCTTCCCTTTCTCTATTTAAGCCGTTGACTATGAAATATTACTTCTGTCTCCCCGTGGCGAAAGAATATCCTAAGAATAAAAACGAGTCTCGTCTCGCCAACCTCTCGAATCCCAGCCGCGAGAAATTCCTACGTTCCCCGAGATTTCTCCCTCTCTCCCTCTCTCTCTCTGTCTCTCTGTCTCTCTGTCTCTCCGTATCCTGGCCAAGCAACCAGCCAAAGAACCGAGAAAAATCCAGCTGCTGCGTCTGATCGCGAAGGGTGGCCGGTGACGAGGCCGAAGAAGGGGCTGCGCCTCGTTCGGCCGGTGAATATTGCAACGGCCATTAAGACGAAATCGTTCCCCCTCTTTGTGTTTGTTAATTTTTCACCGACTCTTCCTATTCTTCCTCTACCCCTTTGCACATTTACCGCGAGGCTTTACGGCTATACTTTAACTACCACCGCTTTCGGCCGTCCGTCAGCCAGTATTTTCTTATGGGAAAGGGTGAAGCGCGTCACGTGTAGCTTGTTCGAATGATTTATGAGGACAATTTGGCATAGCCGTTCGGGGTTCTGGTACGATGCTGGTACGAGGGCGTGTTTCTTCGAGGGTTGGCAAAGCTTTCGTTGGATAGGTAACAATTTTTATTTCAGTAGTAGTAGTTTTTATTTCCCCTGTTGATGCCGTCTGTTGCGTATCGAAGGCGGTCGTGGAAACGCGAAGCGACGGATCTTGAGAGTCTTGTTGCTGCTTCGGTTCGAAGCGACGCGTCACGAGCAAAGTTATTTGTACGCACGTGTACAGACAGCGGTGCTAAATTTCCATAGCTTTTGAAAATATACAAATTTCCGTAGGGTTTTTTTGCTAACTTCTGGCGGTCCAAGCATCGTATCTAATTTATACTTGGAACGGTAAAGCTTTCAATTCCATTGTTTGCGAATACATTTATTCATCGGATTGTGAATATATATGCGCACGCATTGACTGGTAACCATACATGTAAATACATTTACTGGATTAATACGATCCGTAACGGATTGAATAAAATCGCTGATGTAGTCGGACAGAGTACGATAGAACTCCATTTATCCGAACACCGTTTATTTTAACGAAATTTTAGTTAGCCGTCGATTAACTGAACTTCTCTGCCGATCGAATCCGTTCGTCTGAGCGGCAGTTCCTCTTACGCGAACGAAAAATAAGAGGCAGCGGAAAAGTATGCCAATTTTTGCTACGGTACGCAACAAGTCGGACTCTTTCTTCTTTCACACACACACGGATAACTTTGAATAAAAATAAATGATCGCGTACATTGCCATGATCGTTACGAAGGCTGTTTCGTACACGACCGGTAGTTTGGTCAAGTAGCAAGTAAATTGTGAATTTACACCGTTGATTCATCGAGAAACGTCGCTTTCGTCCTCGTTTCGTCCGCAGCGAGAACCTCCAAAGAGAACAGCGTGGATTCGGCTTTACTTGCTATTTCTCGAAACTATTGGCCGCGTCTGAGCCAGCCTTAAGAACAAGCGTTCGTACGGGCGCGTTACGAAATTCTGCTCGATCATAGTTCGGATGATAGAGGGTCGACATTAACTTGTTCGTAGATGTCGAAGTAATTATTTCTAGGAAAACTCGACAGCTTTCTTTCGCATACTCGTCACCCGGACACCGCCGCTACGAAGAAAATAGAATTTAGCGAAGTAAAAAACTAGGAAAGGAGAGGTTCGTATTATTGTGCCCTTGAATACGAATGTTGTTTGGGTCACAAGGTCTAGAGACAAAAGAGCTGTAAGTAGATTTTCATTGCTGTCTCTTGTAACTTTCAGCTAGAGTTACAAGAGCTTAATTTCTCTGTTAATGCGCTTTGCTGTGAATGTATCAACGCGCTGCCTATCGCCTTCAATCGTAATGTAACACTGCTGCAACGAGGATCTGCATCAGCGTACGCTGTACTTATACCTGTACCTATACTTACTTCGATGTACAGGGTGGTTGGTAACTGGTGATACAAGCGGAAAGGGGGTGATAATATGGAATAAAAAGATAAGAATAAAAAAATAGAATAAAAAAGTCTGATAGTAAGTTAACAGGTAGGAAAACACTTCGGTCACATTGCAAGTGTCTATCAACGTAACGTCAATCGCGAACCCAGCGAAAATTCAGTCGATTTTCTCGAAAACAAAGCCTCGAACGACAAATTTTTATTCTATATTTTCCACTTCTTCTTTCGCCTAGAACCATCCCCTTTCCGCTTGTACCACCAGTTACCAACCACCCTGTATATTTCTATTACAAATTCATCCACGCGTCCCTTCATTAGATAACCTAACGGGAGGACGAAAGAGCACAGAAACAATACTAAACGAGACTGGAGAGGGACTAGGGGAACTGAAAGCAATAATGGAGAAGAGAAGCGCGATACGAGACGGGGAGGAACGACAATAAGGAAGCACAGCAAAGAGGCAAAAAGCCCAAAAGTTGCCTAGTTCAGAGAATAGAACGCAATATAATGGATTATATGAGAAAAGAGGCAGTTGCATAGAGAGATAGACACAGAAAAGAGTTTAGTTAGATACAAGAGTAGAGATAATAAGGAATATGTCAAACGGACTAAGTAGTAATAAATAAATAAATAATCGTTAGATAACCTGAACGGTAGACGAGGTGGGGATAAACGAGATTCAACCGAATAGAAACTGTACGTAAATTCAAACGAACTGCTCGTGCCTCGACGTGTTCGAACAAATGGACCTATAACCGTGCGTATAAACGAAATAAGAAAGGCGACAACGCGCGCGGTCGACGCACCCAACAAAGCGGTTTAAGAAGGAGACACTTGTTTCAACGAGGACAAATCACGCTTCGATCGAATCGTCCAGCAAACAAAATAACGAAAGATTGTCTCATCCAGAATCTTGAAACTTCGCTCGATTGTTGGTTCTCGACAAGATAATGGAAGATTAACGCGCAGCGTGCGGAAGTTTCTCTCTTTTCTCTTGCTTTTTCCTGCAGGCAAACGCGTTGCCACGAAGGGAAACAAAGTATAAAATCTAGATAAAATGGCGAACGTGCCGGAAGGGGACATGGCGAGATCTCCGGTAGGAATCATGAGCGGTGCCAAGGAAATGAATTACAGACGGTGGATGAAAGAACAGGCGAAGGATAGGCGAGTGGTAAACGAACAGAAACGGCTCCCTCGGGGAATCGGAAGGGAAAGGAAGTTCGTCTTTGCCATTCGAACCGAGATCCCTGGTCCGCGACGTGCAACAGGAGATTAGAGCCTGGGAATTTCGGGAAAAGTATGTACTTGCTGCGCATCGGATCCTGATTTTATGGAGCCTTACGCTGCTTTCGGATTAGAGGCAAGATGGACGTTACCGAATTCGTGCTGGACTTTCGATATCGTAAAATCGGATTGCTGCTTCGCTACCACGCGTATCTATTTTCTACGTGTGTACACCGAGTATCTATTTTTCCGCGGAGATTCGGGTAGATAGAGAGTCGCAACTAAAAGTTTTATACAAAAGGCTATTTTCTCCGATGAGAATTTACTAAGGTTCGTGGGATCCATGTAAATATCAGATCGGCGCGTAGGTTCGATTTTTCGCGTTCATGACAATTACCGATTCTACAGCGTGAAGATCCTCGGAACAAAACTGTTTTATCGTTTACAGTTTCTTGCGGAGTGATTCGTTAGAATCGCAAAATTCCATTTGGAATAAAACGCGTTGATCTTCCCGAACCGTTAAATTTCCTCTCGGTATTTTCCCACGTTATTTCGTTCAAATTCAGATTTACGTGAGAAAATTGCACGAATATTCTGATTATCGAAGGACGGAGTAACAGGGTTTAGTTTCGTCATAAATCTTCTCAACGTTGAACGTACGTAATTTTGTACAAGTTTCTTAACGCGACCAATGCTCGATCACAAGATAAAACTTAACCACTGATTTAACAATCTGCAAAATTGAATCTTACATATACGCCGACCTAGTACGCGATATTTACATTTCGTTAAACGTTGGAAAATAACTTTTAATCGTTAAAGAAATTCCACGTTAACAGGGAAGCGCATCAGCAGCCTACGATGTACGAAACTTGAACGCACAATCCGATTATCGCAATACGTTTGCATGGAATACGAATTCGATGAAATTGCCAGGAGTCTGGAAAAGTGCGGAGGGAAAAAATTGTTCGTAACAAGAAGAGACATTGAAACCAATAAATTGCAACTTTTCACTACGCCCTGTACGTGAGAATGTAATTACTCGCTTCTCCGCACCCCTTGCGCCAAGTTCGTGCTTCGCCCTGTTTAAATAATCAATATTGACGTAATAACGTCGAAACGTCGATATCCGTGGCTGTGCTAGCGGAGAGCGGAAGATTTGCAGCTGGGTTTCGGCGTGCAGCGTCGTTGAATAATAAAATGGATATCGTTGAAACTTTTGATACGGACAAGAACGCGTCGAGCGCATTACTCTTTCAACTCCAAACATTTTCTTAACCCAATTCTACCAGCCTCGTCAATATTTGCTCTTCTGACGAACCAATTTCCGTGTAGTTTTTTCCTCCGTTCTCCTTTTTCTTCTTATTATTTCTTTCCTTTTCTTTTTTTACGTTTCCTACGTAGAATCATCCTGAAAACATTTTGATTATCGGCGGCCATACGGTTGCGCGATATTCAAATTACAGTTGGACAGGAGAATCTGGAAAGTCGCGCCCACCAGCGACGAGATTCGAGCAATATTTTCGTCGAACGCCACGTGCTGCAGAAACAAAGTGGGACATGGAAGTTGCGAGCCAGCTTCACTTCCAGCATATGTTTGGATAAGCGACGCCGACGTAATAACGTCTAGACGACCTCGCCTACAACCTTTTCACCCCGAGTTTCTCTAGAAAAATTAATTTTGTCTTCCTGCCATACGTGTTTTCTCTACGATCCTCGCGTTTTTTTAGCTCGTTTTAGCTTAGCAAGATCTCGCGAATCACGGGAACACGAAGCTTAGAATTACAAAGTCCCGGGGCGTACTTTCTCCGCAGAAATTAAAGCTGTAAACTTCTGCACGCGGGGAGGACCTCGCGCGGAATTTTAATTATGCCTACACAGGTAGATAGCAGAGATAAGTAGACAGATTTATTTGTCTCGCCAGTCTGCCTTTGAATGAGCTAGCAGAGACAAAAAAATTCGGTAATAGCGTTTCGCAAGAATCGATCGTTAGATTATTCGCTTAGATCTGCTGCGACCAACTCAATTTCGAACGTCTCGAAAACTGAAGCACCTTCGTTGCCGCAAGATTACCAGAGGTTCTAAAGCAAACGACACTGTAAGAATCGTCGAAGTGGTTGATACTTCTAAGAAAACTCTACATCTGTTCTGCTTAGTTTTCTCAATCACAGAAGCCGTGGACAGGCGAAAGACGAAAGACAGCCACGTGGCAAACATAGACAATAGACAGGCAACGATGGCTTCGGGTTTGCGGATCTGGACCAGCTCAAACTGCATTCATACTTGTATATACGCTTCTTCGTTAAATATACCTTTCTATCTTACAATTTATCCACGCCTTCCTCTATCCATATAACCAATAACCACAACAAGAGCAATGTAGCTGTGGAAGCAAACTATCATTTACGAGCCCCAAATGGAGGGATATTATATATCATAAGAAGGTGGAATATCACGTCAACGATCAACCATCCAACGATACGAACTTTCTCAACGATCTTCGAAAAGGTACCGAAGAACGCGGAAAAGTTTCTCGGAAGAGCTGTATCGTGGCTGAAGAATACAAATATTTTCCGTTAGCGATTCTTATGTCGAGACGACGATAAACTTCACGATACGATATCTGAAACAGTTTAGCAGAGACATTAAGTACCGGACCGCGAAGAAACTTCGTTCGTTTCAAAAAATAAGGTATCCATCACGGATACAAATATCTCCTATTCGAACGAGTACGAATACACAAGCGCATCTCGGGTATAGCGCTGTTCGTGCAACGTTGGGCGTCCCAGTATCGAACGAGCCGTGCGATATCAATTGTGTATACCTTTCGACCGTCGCGGTTAATCCCTCTTAGGCAGCAGATATTTGCGCGACAACGTCGAAATTCTGCGCGTCTACCGTGCACACGCATCGACAACGGCTCTATAACCGAGTTTCGGACGTCCACCGAGCAGATATCGTCGAATCTGGCTCACAGCCGCAGGCGATATCCCCTCGTTTCGAGTTTTTGACACCTGTAAAGGAGCCCTGCATTACCCGCAGACGTTTTCCACTTGCTCGTTTCGCAGTGCCGGCCGTAATCCCTGTCGGCGACAGGGCTGCTTTTTACCGCATCGTCTCTGTTTACGGTAGCCACGATAGCCACCCTTTATCTTCTTCGGGTTAGCCGATACGCGGACAAGGTCAAACATCGATAATGGACACCGCATCTGATGGCGTACACCGGGATACATTTATCTTTGGCGATGCTCTGATAGGATATAACGTACTCCTATAACGTTTGTCCCTGCTAAAGCTATATTCTCGATGGTTTCATCCGCGTGCATTCGGCAAATGCGAAATTAACGCGGCGAAGATATTTACTCTGTCAAAGTGTTACGTTATTGTAGGTATTGTATATATACGTGTTGTATAATTACGGTGTCGTTATCTAGGTTCTTTTTTTTTTGCGGTGTCATTATCTAGGTTTCGTTGAATCGGAGGTGCAATATGGTTGGTCTTTTTTTTTTCNTTTTTTTTTTTTTTTTGTACAAAAAAGACCCGATCGTCGTATCAGAGCGTCGCGTTATTATACGCGTATTTCGTGTAATCGTCGCGATACTGTATTTGTTTCATTGGATTGGGGATGCAATGTGGTTGTTTCTTTAAAGAAGAGATACGATTACCGTATCAAAGCGTTGCCTTATTATACGTGTATTTTATATAATCGTCGTGCTGTTATATCGATTTTATCGAGTCGACGATGTAATGTGGTTCTCTCTTTAAAGGAGAGACTTGATTACCGTGCGAACGTGTTACTGTATTACACGAGTATTTCGTACGATCATCGTCATGCTATGTTCATTTTGTCGAGTAGGGCATGCAATGTGGTTGTTTCTTTGAAGAAGAGATTTAACTACCGTATCAAAGTGTTACGTTATTATTCGTATAATTACGGTTAATCGTGGACTTTGTTGAATGTACGATATAATCTTTTCTACAGAGAACACTTACACTTGATTGCGTAAACGTCGCCAAGCAGTCTTGAATTTCTCTTAGAGTCGTGGTAACATGTGCCTCAAATAACTGCCAATTTCTTTGTTACCTTCGAACGACTTCGAACTTAATTCGAACTAACTCCGACTCAAATAACTGTAAATAAGTTTCAACGATTTTTAAACGACACGGACCAACCTCTGACAACCTTCGAACGCACCTAAGAAATTAGTATTTATCTATCCTCGTATCGTGTGAACGAAAACTCACCGGTCAGTTTGAAAAAAAAAAAAAAAAAAGAAAAAGGAAAACGCAAAACTGTTCGCAAATCCGCGAGAATTTTATTTCTTGTAAGTACACGCGGGAATACCGTCAACGCAGTTTAGCGAATGTTAAGAAAATATCTCGAACGCGTTTCATTCGAGTCATCGGCAGCGAGACTCGCGGTTTATCCGGGAGATACGCGTTTCACAGAGCCGGAGTGCGCGTGGAAGCAGATTTTTCAAGTACAATTAAAACTTTCGCCACTCGAAACTTGCCTGCGCAGTCGACGCGCGTTTTATTTGAATTTCCTTAACGCGATCGAGAACAATTAATCCGCTGCGATCGCTGTTTCACTCTCTCGCGTTTCTGAAACTTTGTTTCTCGCATTCCCATCTCCTACTGTATTTCGTAGCTCAACGAGACAGAAGATAATGGGCAGCCAAGCACGATGAAAATGTCTGCGAGAACGCGGTTGAAAAAGACGAATGAAAGCAGCCAGGCAAGAGAGAATCTACTCGATTCTACGACGGCTGATCATACGCTGGCTTTTACTACTCAACACACGCTTGGACCACAGCGTTACTCCGTGTGCGTGAATCGCGCGATGCCCACGCAATCGATGCGGACGTACGAAGCCGAGTTATATGGTCGTAAAGAAGGAGCAAGATGCGGTTTGAAAAATTTATTTCCTTTTTAGTTTTACTGGCGCGGTCTCGATGAAAAATTTAACTATTGCCTCTTGATCCTCTGGATTTTTATTCGCCGTTGGTCGATCGGCGCGAACGCGTTCAAAGCGTGACGGGACTGCATTCGGTTTACACGCGAACTTAGGTTACCGGGGCCACAATGGCGTGTAAAATGGAATTGTTCTTGAGAACAATGAAAACGTTAAGAGAACTTGGTGGATTTTTCAGACAAAGATGGATAAAAGCGTACCGTGCACCGAGTTCGTTCTCATCAATGCCGTATTTTAACTTTCAAACGAGATTCCGTGGGCTTTGTTGGTCGAACAAATATGTTAACAAACGCGGTATTTTTACGGGGCATAGGAAACATTACGAGCAACAGCTTTGTTTCGACGAAATATGAGTAAACGGAACAACATGGAATTCAACGCCATTCGTCTGTACACTATGCGCTGAATGCTTTGATCACAGAAACGAGGGTTATTTGTATTGTTCGTATAAGTCACCGTGCCGTGATACGATGGATGCTAAGATGAACTTTGTGAGAATCGAACGGTCGAGCTGCTTCTGACAAAGAGAAAGAAAAGACGACAGAATTTATACATTACGTATCGTGCGTAATCTCGGCGCTATTAACTCGAACTTCGCTAAAATTTGATCTCGTTCTAATTAATACACCTCTTAAAATACGATTGAGCTACGGCACAAATATATATCTCCGTACGATCATCAAATTCTACCTGACTTTCTGAATTTTATGAATACTTTACGAACGATAACTTTCTGAATTTAGTTCTGGATTATACGTTAAAATTTATAAATTCAGTCGTAAATTCAAATCATATCGATTGTTTCGCCCGTATATTCGTTATTTTAATCTGCCTATTGTTTATTTCCTTCGTTTTATTCGTCTACTTTCAAGTAATTTATTTTATCGCTTCGTACGTTTGCAAATAAACGAACGTAAACCTATTATATTCGTTAGCATTTCCGCTATATACACTATGAAAACTAAGTACCACCCAGCGTATCATTCAACAATAAAAGTCAGAGTAACTACCTTAAGATACTTAATACGTGATGAAGTACACGCGTCTCGGAAGTTCGCTCGCATTAGATTACGAGAGGAGGAGGGAAACCCGGTGTCGTAAGACTGCAGGATGCAGAACGAGGCAGCAGAGCTCGTAACTTTCAGCCGGAAACTTCCTTGGCCGAATTCGATAAACAATAAACTTTCCGTCGCGCGCAAACTTCGAACCGTTTACGTACGCGACAGCGCAGCATCTTGAAGAACGACTCGCGTGCCTGCCTGCTGTCGCTTTAATAGATCAACCGTTAATCCTGTTCCTTGCCATAATTTGCTCCGACACGCTTCATCTCTTGGGAGATATTAAATTTCCAAATTTTGCCGACCGATTTAATATAAAGCGTCTGAAAATTTGTTTTATCTCAATCGTTAGCTACAACTATTTCTTCGTGATTCGAACGATTTATAATTCCGAAAGTATTTTTTCCGTTATATATCGATCGTTGAAGAGGCGAAACAACGTTCGATAGATTCAGTAAAAATTATTTTCTATTCCATTTCCTGCGATTCTTCCGCCACGAAGAACACGTATTTCGGTGGATGCTTTAATTTTTCTCGTAGCATCGAATTATCAAGGAAAAAGGATAAAATTGTAATTTTCTATCGATTTAAAGCTTCCATTCCTAAGTCGATCTCTCGGTCCATCTAAATACAAAAACGCAATTAAGACTGCTAGTCGAGGCGACGATGAATAAATAGATAAGTAAATAATAAATACGTAAATGAGTTGAAATTGTCATCTTTTGGCCCTTCAAGGCCCCTTGACAATAAATTTCCAAATATTATTCAATGGAAGAAACACTGTACAATTAATTCGCGTTAAATCTCTGTTAAACTATGTCGAAAACCTACTACTTTCGCGAATAAGTACAATTTCGAATGACCGATCTTCCTATCACCGAGATAATCTCTGGCAAAATAAATGTTACGTTTCGTTTAACAGGCCAGGGTCTGTATATAAAGAGGTTGCTTTGAAAGTTGGTTGAACATAAATGCCACGGTTCTACCGAACGATGCGAGATCGTGTCTGGAACGAATCCAGGCCGAGGATTTCGACGGAATCTGTAACTTTATAAAATAATATTGACGCAGTGTCGCCCCTGAATGTCTTGGAGATGGTACTTTTTGGAAGATAAATAGATCTCGCGACGTTGATGCCAGAGATAATGCTAGAACGTTTCGCGGTAGTTTCCACGTCTTCGAGCTTTCTGTCTCTGCGGTTCTCCGCCTCTATGTTCGTCTTAATGCAACTACCAAGTCGCACCAACGTCACGCTCGCGCTATTATATTATTAACGACTCGTAACGTGCGATACGTTGCCAGAAACAACCAACATCGTCCCGTTTCAAACCGAGCGAAACGTATCAGCATTAACGTTGGCAGAAACAAAGGAATATCGTAAACATATACTTTATCCGATATTATCGTTTAAACGGTGCACGACGTGTTTCGCGACAAATTTTGTAAATTATTCCAGCAGCAAACGCTCCGTAAATATAAATCGTTATCGTGATATTTGCAAGCTTCTATCGCGTGGCATTTGTATAATTAGATTATTTACGAATAAACCGATTCGTCATTTCCTACGTTCTTCCGCTAGAAAAACACGAGACTTCCTCGTTCGTTCGATCGTATCCGTTCTATTTATATTCTTAAAATTCCTACCATATTCTTTTGATAGTTACATACTTTGCTTTCTCCTCGTCCTTCTCCGCGTCTTCCTCCTACACTCTGAAAACTTCCTTCACATTTTCCAGCATTCGTATACTTCGTCTTTTCCGAGATCATCTTTCTCGAAAAAAATACGAAACCTTTGCGCGCATCGAATTATTTTTTCTTCTTCTTAGACTCTAAGAAGCTGCCTTCGCATTTTACGATACCGATATAACCCTCCTCAACGTTTTAACAAAAAATACGATAGCACTTCGCACAGAAAATTACTTTTCCTTCGGCATATTTTACAAGTATCTTCCATATACTCTTTTTATCTCTCACATGCTCCTCTGTTCCTTGATCCTTTACCTACGATAATATTTCCTTTTAAAATAATATTTCCTCGGATAAAGCGCGCAAACTAAAAAGACAATTTCGCACGTATCTCTGGACCTCGAATTCTTCGCTGAAAATCCCATACACCGCCCTTGTCTCTTCCGGTAGTTTCTTAGCTCGTGGGACGGCTCAGATTTCTCGAGGAGTCGGGCATGCTTGCTGGATAATTGACGATATCAATTACACCGCATCCCGATCTAACCGAATCATATTTCCATTACGTATAATCCGAGCAATTCCCGGGAAAATTGATACGAAGCGCAAAGTTGCGAAAGTTGACGAACGATGCACGATTACAATATTTCAGGCTCGTTTAATGCGCAACCGATAATACGGCCGGTTTGGTTACATTTTTGACGATAATTCCACGCCTCTAACACCCCCATATACGTATTTATGGGTGGCATTTAATACACACGGGAGGTTGGAATAATTCGATAATATTAATATCGTTACGTACGGTCGACGCGTACGCAAAGCCAAAGTACGTCTCTGTCGAGCAATTCGATACACCGTACGCGTTTACCATATCTACAGCCGCCGCGTCGGTGCATCACTTTCTTTCCAGCTTCGGCAGATTTTAGAGAGAATTCTATGGAGCGAGCTTTCCGTTTCTAATCTCATCGGCTGAGATAGGAAGGAACGTAGAGATACGAAATTAACGTTGTAAAAGTCGCGGTCCTGGGAACTTTTTGTTGAATTGGCAATTTAAAAGCGGTGGTAATTTTTGTAAAGACCTTTCGCGTTTAAAACCGGTTGACTTCATCGAGACATATGATTAGTAAGGGAAACATGTGAGAATATTTGCTTCGGCAAATGGTATAGAAAAATAGAAGACGAAGGATAAAATTGTAAAAAATTGCAAGTAATAAAATTGTAAACAAGGTTTAAAATTAAGTGCCCGTGAAAAGGTTTACGTAATTCACCTTGTTTATGGAAAGTGACCCGAAGCCTGTCTGACCGCACGGAATCCTATTCTACTTGTTAGCTGCGTATGCCTTAGCCTCTACATTTGTATCTTCATTTGGAAATAAATGGACGGGGCAAAAGTAATTTGCCATACGCTGACTTTTTACACCTTCCTGAAGAAGTTTAACACTTATTTTATAGAACCCTTATAAAAAATATATATATCTTCGTCGTGTAAATTGAACAAAAAAAAAGAGAAAAAGGGAAAGGAGAGAAAAATGACCGGAAAAGGTTACTAGTGATTGGCTCGATAGAGCCGAAAGTATCGCTAAAATTTATTTGGATTCAGAGACGGAAAAAGGAACGAGAATGGATAAATATTATTTTTATAGCGCTTCTCGTTCGACGCGTAAAAATACGCGAGCCGATTTAATGACCGCTGCAATCTTGACGGTTCGCTGACGTTTTTAACGGCAAACCGTACACGTTCCGTTTTCGCGTTCAATTCATGCATCGCGTTCAATGGCGTATCCTATCGACGAACTGGTCATTCTGACGAGATGCATAGCTGTATGTACGCGCTTAACGTACGTATGCAGAAACATCCTGATTAACACCCCAATTATGTACAGGCTCGCAACAGTTCACGCACCAGGAACGAGCCCCGACTAAATCGATGCTGGTGACTTTAGCAGAAACATTCCAGCCAATAAATTATACGGCACGCTTCTTTCTCCACGCGTAGAACTTGCCGCGTATTTAAACGTTCTCTCGTTAAACGTCAGATTATTTACACAAGTAACAAAAAGTCTGTCGACTTTAAATAATTATTTATACGACTTTCGTTAACGTGACGGTCTGGCTACGTTCGTTATCAAAAAGATTCGCGCAAATAAAACTGTCGAAAGTTCTTCTTCGATATTTTTCTTGTCCTTCTTCATTCCCTCTATTATGTTATTCTATTATTATATTATCATTATTATTATATTATTACTATTATCATAATTTATTTTAGCATTGTGCAATTATATAAAAAATAATCATCGAACCGAGGAGATTGTATCGGATAAGATTGATAAGAGAGATAGGTGTATGAATATCGCTCTATCGCTGTACGTTTATAATGAAACGTAAATAACATTTTCATATATCGTTCCGCAAGATTGTTTTCAAGTAAACCTCTATCTTTCGTCTGTTATTAAGCTATTTTAACAGTGAACTTCCACAATTCGTTTTTCCTGATTTATAATTTCCGCAAGAACCCTGACTCGATGCCTGACCATACGCAAACCGTTTCTACTTACGCGTCAGCCACAGGAGAAACCAATACATGCGTCTGTAATTTTCTCAGATTTTATATCTTCCTTAAGAGTTCTAGTATTCTGTAAAGCTCTGAATGAATGAACTGCGACAGTTACAACAAACACATCGACACACGCACGCACATTTTTCACAGAATTATCTGCCGATCGATCGCGAGCTACGTGACGTATTTGTTTCAGCAAAAACTCGGCATAATCGAACGGAAAGCCCTACTCGTTCCACCTGACAATTTACCCAGTTCGTTGTCATTTTTCGCGATAATTCTATGCACGTTCAGCGACCACGTGACCGCGTTCGATACACTCGGGAACCTCGTTGTACGGCACCACATAATAACGTTACAATACATTCGACGTGATCGCAATCACGCGCAACTTGCGAGTAATTTAACATGCCATCGATGGACTGCCGGTAGCTCAACCGTCCGCGCACCGTTCGTGGTTGGAAAGTAGGCTAGAGGAAAGAATACGGCTCTGATTGGTTTACAGAGTAATAGGACCACCGTCTGCGATACAATTTCAAAAATAGGACACACGTATCCTTCGCTGATGGACGAAATGGTCGCATTTACGTTTGTAAATCGACGGAAATTGAACGAGGGACGAATGGAGATTCGATGGAAGAGATATTCCAGCGAGTTTGTGGATTAAAACATTCGTTTTGTCAAATTGAACGACGACTGACGAAGACAAAATATATATATATATATATGTAAATACACAAGTTCTGTTTCGCGTTTCTTCTTATCCTTCACACGCCTTTTTACCAAAGTAAAGTAAACGTATCTTTCGGACTAGGTATTTTTAGGCGTAAAAGTATCTTCGTGCTTTTGTACAGAGAGTACAGTAGCGAGAAACGAAGCGTGGAATCTGGTCGAAAGACACTTTATAATAAACGTACCTATATACGAATATCTTTCTGTAACCACATTTACGCGTAAGATAAGTGAACGTTTTGCATCGAGATTACACGACGTTATACCGTTAATCCGACGAACGTTCATATCGACCTGAAATTAGTCCAAAGTCTGTGGAGACGATCGCGCCTTTGATACCAAGCTGTTCGGAAAGTTTTATTAAAGACCCCGGTTCGTAGACGATCATTTCGTTCTTACGAGCCGCGATCCCCTTTTATTCGAACAGCCAGCTAGGGATCCGATGGGTGATCAAAGGTTCCGTTGATGGCTGCTAAAAGGAAACCCGAATCCAACAAGATCGATCTCCTCTTCTGTCTTCGCCGAAAACTCTGCATACGACCGCTGCTTCAGACTGGTCGCTGTTTCGTTCGAGGAAACGTCTTCTTCCTCGACTCTTCCGCCAGAACTTTCCTCGAGTTTATATTTCCCTATATACAGGATGAAGCTCCGAGATTGACAGCAGCTTTGCCGATCGCGATTTGGAACGTACTTTTTAAGATAAACTGCGAACGATAATGATTATTACAAGATTTCCTTAAAACGTCGTATCACCTGTATCGTACCAGGTGTGTAGGTATGAAACCGGAATTTGCCTATAGATGGCCCTAGCTGATAATGTATAAAAAACTAAACTGCGTCATTGATGCCAAAAAGGAACACAAAGTAATTTTGCTTCGTGATAATGCACCATAACATACAGCAAAACCGGCCAAGGAATCGATCGAAGCGTTCAGTACGTGAATTTTCGTAGTTCTGGTGTTAGCGGTAAAACAACGAATTCTAATTATAGATATCTCTGCTGCACGCTATTGACGTATCTCGAACTCCGCTGATTTGAGAACGTTCGCGAATATAATATGTGGCGATCTGACGCTGTCAATGCAATTCACAGCACTTCGTTCAGTTTCCATACGTGCACGATACGCGAAACCGATCACATTGTCCGACTAGAAGTGCAATATACTTCACGATGGCAGCTATACAGAAGCCTAGTTCAGTGACTAGTTGCGAGTTTAATTTTAGTTCGTATTCGCGCGATCGTAGAAAACTGTTATTCTATCGTATTGGCTAGGTTTCTTTCGTTCGTGTATTTCTGTCCAATCAACGTGCAGCGGTTCGCGAAGGCACTGCAACGCGTATCACGGAATTTTTTTGTGAATATATCGCGCGCGTTGTAGGAAACTTTCTGAAATTTCATTAGCGTCGTAACGAAACACGACTACCGTGACTGTGTCGATAAAATTTGAAAGCAATCCGAAAATATATATACAAGTTACGAGACGCTTGATGCAAACGTACACGTCTGGCGGAAAAATTGCTACGCTCTATAAATATTTATCTGGAGTATACAATTAACGCTAAACGTGGTCTCGTTAAATATTACGACTTCTTAATATAGCGAATAAGAGACTGTTCAAATACTTTGGCGATCTTTGAGAAGTTTATACTCTCGACAAATACGTTGCAATTTATACGTACATTCTCAGATTCCAAGTTCCAAGTTTTACCAATCTTATCGATACAACGCGTAACAAAGGTAGTCGTGTCTCGTTACTATGCTAGTGAAATTTCAAAACGTTTCGCGTAATATATAAATATAATGTTTGCAGGGGAGTCGAAATACTCCCGCGAGCCACCGTAGACACGAGGTTTTACTTTAAAACCGTTGACTCTGCGCTCTCTGTTGATTAAGCATTTTTTGCTCCACTAACTAAACACCTACCGCAAGCTACTAAAGTCGTGGATGCTTATTTTTTAACACCTGCTGGCTATACTGCATCGTACGCTACATAGTACGCTAGGCGTAACGTAACGCCGGTTTCGTTATATTTGCTACATACTAGGCCGTTTCTCCTTTCTCGGACTAGCGACTCGCAAAGCCACGGACGTCGTGCAAAATTTACAATCAACCGTAACGAACGCGTGTCTTCCGATGGGACGTAATTAAACGAACGAGCATCTGTTTTCTGCGAAGCGTTAACCGTGCCGACACGGAGGCAAAAGAATTTTTCATTAGCCGAAGCATAGCCATATTTCTGTAGCTCGTTGAAATCTTAGGGCTCGCCGAACACGGAGAAAAAAAAGCAAGTATGGTAAATATCCAGCGAAGCGTTACTTTTGCGCGGCTCGTAAAGAAGCTTGCTAACTATTTAATTTCATTCTTTCGCGAGCTTGTTAAATTTTCATACGCGACGTCACGTACAGCAGGCTTCAGCGGCCTGCATAAACGAGTTTCATAAAGGAGCGGGCCCTGAGAAATTACGAAACATTATGCAGTCTCTTTTGGCCATCCTCCGCGAAACTGTGCGTATCAGCTTCTTCTTGTTCCCTTTTTCGCTCGGCCCTGTCTTCTACGTGTATTCTGCCGGATAGGCGCGTGTTCCTGCGAAATGGTTTTTTCCACCTCAAACGGAATACGCTAAGGCCGAGAATTTTCTATAGAAATGGCAAGAGACGCGATGCTTCGGCCAGGGTAGATCGACTGTTTCGTCGTGGTTCTCGAATAACGACTTGTGCAGCTGAAAAAGTGATGCGCAGTCGTATCGCGCTGCTCGAGTTTCCAGCTGTTTCCACGATGTAGTATTTTATATCCGGAATTTTACGTAGATCTTTAATTTAATCTCGCAGCGTCTCGTGGCTAAGCTTCGTCCTTTATTTCGGGATTATTGGCCGAGTTCTTGCGTATTTGATTTTCCGAGAAACTATGATACGACAGGTTTGGCGTTAAATACCAGAGTACCGTTGATATCGTCGATACGAGAAGAAGAAGAATCGTGTTACTCGACGCACTTGCGGACTTAAGGATAATTCGTGAAACCTTCGGAGATTTTCGGTAGTAAAAAATGTACTTTATGTCAAACGTATGTCGGCGTATGCTTCGTTCAAGTGCCGTTTTAACGACGATATTTATGAAGAAACATTAATCCATCGGATGCAACAATTCTTCTCGTTTGAGAGTGCTAAAAAAAAAATATTTGTGCAAATTTCACAGAAGCTAGAAAATTGCGGTATTCGATCGAGGATTGAAAGTTAAATCGAAGGAGTATATAATATATTCAATAGCTCGAAAACGTACTTCGATCGTGGATTTACGAAAAACCAATTAAACACCACGGGATCATATAGAAATTTTCATTCGCCAAAACTTGTTCCTTCGATGTTCTTCGAGCGCTATACACCTCTCTATTTTGAAATACGATTTACAGACCAAATTACCACGTTCGTTGTTGCTTCGGAGATTTTTCTCGTAATATCGCAATAGCGGTAATTATACTTGCCCTAACGATCGATCTGTGGATAGGCGCGCGGTAAACGAAAAATCTGCAACGTCTGAATCGTTTATTCGCCGCTTAATTGCGTACGATATAGGAGAACGCGGTTGAAAAATTTCTCGTCGCAGACGCTCGAATAAAAGCCGAAGAAAGCACTCGAATACTATGCTACTCCACCACGTTCCATCGAACGTTCTCGTTTTCAAGTTTCTGATCGCAGTCGTTGACGAAGCCATTGCGACCGCGAGACTTCTGTCGATAGTCTTTCGAGACGAAACATTTGTTCCCGTGGTTCGCTCCTACAACTCTACAGGCTCGTACAGTGTCTCGTTCGCTTCGCGACTCAATTTTCTTCTGTCGTGTAGACGACATCGTCGATTGCATGCATAATATCCGTCAGTTTGAAGCGACAAGGTTCTTGAATTTTTTAGGGTTTCATCTTCATTGGCAGAACTTCAGCGAGTTTCATTTTAAATCGGCATTCCATTAACTTTGCATAGCTATATCGTCGTTTAATTATTCAAGTATCCTACTGTTCGGGTATTCTCGTACCTAATTATTCCAGTGTTTTGATATTTAATTGGTCAAGTATCGCGTGTGCTACATCGTTTCGCGCCGTGTCGAATAATTATACCGCACGAACAGGAAAATTTATACAAATCTTTTTTGCGTAGAAGAACTTTAGAATTACGACATTTGAGAGTTGTTCCTCTTGTATCGAATAGTTGGATCGCGAAGAGAACATTTTATGTAAGTTACGAGAAAAGTATCCTGGCATGCAAATTCTGAACGTTGATGACAAGTTTCGCTTCCTTGAAGGATAATTACACGGCTAGAGACTTAATTATCGCTTACTGATCTGTTTGGACGAGGATCGTATTTGGGTCGTTGTTTCCCACTGTGGATGAAAATCAGCAAACTTAAGAAGAGAGTAACTGTTGAAAATTTTAGGGATCTTCGCACTTTTGATCGGTGGTATAACGAATTTATGACACAAGTTACTAAGTTACAGGTAAAAGTGATTAAAGCGTTAAAAGAAAATTGTCGTATGGAGTCCGCGCTAAACTAATAGATGGCGAAACGACGAATTCTGGAATAATGGGTATTCAGGGTTGCGCGGATTAATCTTCGCGGTAAGATTCGTGTTTATAGCTTCACGAAGTATACGCGCAGCTGGCTGATGGTCCTCGTTAATCCATCGTATACGACTCCTTCGAGTTTGTATCACAATGGTTAATAGACATTTGGAAGGGAACATCGGGGACGAGATATTTGCAAGTACGAAGCGGACATAAACGAGCAATTTTGCGCGAGAGACAATGCGGCGAATAATTGTTAAACGCGATACACGTGTCTTCTTGAACTTTGAATTTACAAAATTTTACTATCGGAGTTCTATCGCGCGATAGTTAACCAGCTGCGATAATGTCGAAGTTTTATCTCGGAATAGAATAGAGAGGAACGCGTGGATGAACGTATCAGGTTTCTTTCGTTTCATAAGGAAACAACGGATGCACGACATTTTTTCTTTCGTATCATTTCATCGAACTGCGTGTGACCGTGATAATAGAAACGGAAGAAAATGGATCGTACGTGATTCGGTAAAATAATAGAAAAGGAAAAATGTCGTGCGTCTATTGTTTTTCTTAGAAAAGGAAAGAAACTTTCCGGACAACTTAATATAATAGAAATATATTTAAGTAAGTTTAAGTATAATTACAAGTTTCTGTGCAAGGCGTGTTTCTAGAAAAAAACTACGAGACTGAGAGGTTCTTCAAATCGATTTAGCGCTAAACGATACTCAATGCTTTCGAGGACTAAGAAAACTAAACGCTAGAGAAGATGTCGAGTTTTCCTAGAAGCGAGACCCACTCAAACAGATAATACTAATAAATCGACATAAATCGTATTTATATAGGTTATAGAGCGCTTTTATTTTTCCACGAAACGGCTATATTTGGTCGTTACGTTTGCAAACTCATTACTATCGCTCAAAGACGTTCATCAATGCAACTACTTTACAACTCGTGAAATTCCATCTCCACTCCATTGCTGACATTAGTCGAATTGCCCAGGACTGTCGATACCAAGACGCAAGAATACGCAAAACGCTGAAAACATTTCGATTCTGCGACCTTCCAGCCTGACCTCGAGACCGAACGCTCTAGCGTCGAAAATTAAGTTAAAAAACGTATCTGCGAAGAATTAAAAAACGAAAAGGACGAAACCTTAAGAATGGAACGTTGGTTGAAACGCGTGCGACTCGCGCTACCTATCTCGTTGAAATGCCGTGAAAAATTGCAGCGCGGCTATCGTGCGGATATTCCAAGGGGAAAACGCAAACTCTCGCTATCGGCGATGTTAATAGCATGAATCTCGGGGCTTAACTGGATGTTTTCCAAAGGAGGCACGTAGCCTTTTTGTTTTGCTCGTAATTATGCGCATCAGGGGAAAGGGCGGTAGCAATAAGCCCGGAGGAATTCCTTTTAGCCGAGCGAACAAACGGAATACAGAAAACTGGGACGCCTGTGCCGCGTTCAAATATTCATTTTTCTCTGGCGCCGCGCGGTCAAGACCGACTTCTATTCTCTAAAAATAATTTATATTCCGCCGGAAGTACGTCTCCCGTTATACATTTAACGAACCGAAAATTATTCTCGTGATTTTATTTAAAATGGCAAGAGGATAAGAAAAGAAAAGAAGAGAGAGAGAGAGAAAAAAACGGTATCGCGTGTACCGGTCCTCAAAGGATCGCTTATACGATCTCCTTTCAGCTTTTTATCCCATGTGGAATATGCTTCTCTCTTTGTTCGGCAGGATAAGAAATTGGGACAAAGGGAAGTGGACAATGCGACTCGTTTGTAAAAAGGTGGTCGATACATAGGGAAGATTACAAATTACGTTTGTAATGACATTTAGATCGTCATGCGGAGAAAAGATAGATCGCAAGGGAAAGCGAAACTGTTCGTTCGATCGAGTTTATGACAACGATGTTGTAAATTTTAAAGGATGCAATCTCTGTGATTTTTGGGGGTAATAGTAAACAGAAGATTGAAAACATATCGAGAATATCGGTAGGTGTTATCCTTGTTAAGATGGAATAGTTCAAATGCGGATAAAAAGTGCGAGAAATCGTTCGATCGTCGGATAATTATTGGACGTTTTACGAGAGAAGATTTCGATGTTTCGAGTGATCAAAATATGGTCAGAGTTGAACGTTTCGGCCGGGCGATACGATCGAAATCGATATAGAAAGTACAGATAGTCGTTTGAAAACAAATACTATTTTATGTTGCGCGATACGATGCAACAAATACGAAATGAAGATCAAACACGAAAACAGTGCAACAAATTGAACGAACGTAGAACGACATTTATGGAACAACAAATTGCCGCTCGAGCAATTAGTTTCGGTCGTATCGAATTGGAAATCGAAAATCGCCGAAAAAAGCGCGACGAGCGATTGAAAAATTCTTCGCAAGGAAACATCTCAGGCTGAGAGCTGTCGAACCATTGATTGCAGTCTGCATCGATCGGAATTCTTGAAATTAACTACCAATTATAAATAGTAACGGCCGATAGGTCCTGAATTGCATCTGCGATCGCAGGATCGGAAAGGATTCACAGCGTAGAAAATTGATATCGATAATCAGGGAAAAATTCCAGGGTATTTGGAGCGGCGGAAAGACGAGCGCGACGAGCAGCGTTTCCGTTTAAACAGCCATTGGAAACCGATGCTTTCCCTTATCGCGCTTGTCGCAAGGGCGGATGTATCATTTCTCATGCGACCGTTATTATTGCGACTGAATAAAGGCCGTTAGCAACTCGGGACCGCGTGTCGGCCATTAATAACTTTGCAGGACGAATAACCGGACGTTGAAAGTGGTCGCGCCCCGGAAGTGGTACTCGCGTCCGCCCCATTCGCCGCTCGTGTCGCGGGCAAAAAAGCTTCGCATTGTTGCGTGCTTTAATTAATCGTGCTCGATTATCAAACCAACGTCATAATGCTTCCGTCGGTCTATAAATGAAATTTCTCGCCATCTCTCGCTATTCTTTCCTTTCTTCGTGAATTTTATCGTTCTTTTTCCCCGAGGGATCGAAATCGTATTGAAATTACATTAGGTGGATTTTTCGTTGCGTAAAAGTGTCTAAAAATACGGGGCAGTATTTTATATTTGATAATAATAATAGGGATAGCTGTAGCGACTGTGTTAGCACGTTATAATTGATTTTTATTCTTGATTCGCTCTGGTATCGAACGATACAAAGCTGGATATTCGAGAGGAAGTTTTTGCCTTTGTCCTAGCCGGGGAAATTTCTGATTTTCTACTTTTGGATTTTTATAGCTTGTTGTCGCTCCATCGTAACGTATATTCGGCTCTACTCGATGATCGGAATCGCTGTATCGCACCGAACGATTTACTTCTGAAACGGTTGTATTTGTAAAAGGAAAAAAGAAAGACAGCGAACGTAAAATTACGCGAACAATCGCTGACTTACCAGTGTACAAACGTAAAAGCGTGCACGCAAGTCGCCGCGAAAATGTAAAGTTAGTCGGTTGTGCTAGAAGCCCGTATCGCAAACCTGCCGTGCAAAGCCCTTAAAAAACCATGTTTATTCAAGTTCACGCAATTTTCCCAGTTTTTCCGTACTCGCTACCTGGATCTCGATGCTCGAAACGCTAATGTACACGCGCTCATCGCGCCAACGTCCTTCTATCCCACTGAAAATGGATGTTTTTTCGCAGCGACTGTAAAATATACGTTCGGCTGTCACGTCTCGTCCATAAATTTACGTCGGACGGCAGCGTCAAATTGTTACGGCAGCGTGGATCGATGACATTTTCGTCGTGTGTCCACGGATGAAACACAGGCAGCGAAAAATTTTGTAAAATACATCGAGCGTGTTATAGACTCGGAACGAAACGCGTTACAAGCGTCTGTCCGCCGAAATAATGTCGGTTTAAGCCACGGATTTGCTGCTCCGACTGCTCTGTTATTTAAATACTAAAAAATTCCCTTGCGCTGCCCCGCCAGCCCATAAAATCGACTGTTTTATATGGAATCGTTAAAACCGGTTCCGTCGTAGTCCGATTATTTATCCTGAATTAAATGAACGATCGTCCTGCCGGGTGTTTTCACGCTGGGACAATCGAGCAACTGTGTTTCGCCGACAGATTGTCCCGCACCGATTTAAATCTCGCAAATACTTCCACGTTACACGGTCTCGTGATAATTCTTTCCGATATATTTATATTCGTTCTGCAACTTGTCAAATGGCTGTTTGCGCGCGTTTCCATCTACGAGCGTAGCGACAGCCGAGGACGTTTAACGCTAAACCTACACTTCTCGTATATTTATCGACCGCTCGCGATAGGTAGGGCAGACTAGAAATTTTTCTTAGAAGGAAGAAAAGCAAACTAGAAATGGATATATCGTATGTATATTTTATGAAAAGTCCTAGATTAGCAAGCGACACGACAACGTTTAAGTATGGCAAGATTTGTGTAGAAATTTCAAAGCGGCCAATTTGACTGTCGAACACGTCGAAACGATAGCTTTCAGTTTCCCCTTGTTCTTTTCTCTAAGTTGTACGAATACGCATCTGAACGTGTATGCGAATGTGTATGTAATTGGTACGAGTACGTGGATACCGTTGGCGAAATTAATTCAACTTTCACCGAGGTCGAAATATTTCATTTTCACCGTGCGATGTCGATTATAATTACTTGCGTGTGATACGTTTAGAATCTCGTTAGAGCCTGGTCGTCCTAATATAAAAAAATTAATACTAATGATCCACGGCGACGACACTAGCGATAGCGAGCAATGCTAGTAATAATCAACAAAATACTAAAATAATAATCCAGGAATAACACTTACTCTTTTTTATATATCTTAAGCCCTGAAATGTGTAGCGCTGCCATTTGGCAACATACCTACCACAACTCTTTCGGTTCCAATACAGAATCGTTCTAGAATCGATATAGCAAATCGTGGAACCGTAAGCGGAATCGATATCGGTGGAAAGCTTTTTCACCTATAACAGTTATGGCGTTTCGTAACTGTTTCAGTCAGGACCTTTATACAATGGTTATTAACTGTTATTTTCAGAGCTTTTACAGCCTATGGTCACAACGACTGATAACAGAGAGTAGAAGTTGCTGCAGCGAGGGACAGCATCGGTCTGACGGTTTGGCGCGCAGAAAGCATTGGCGTCTAATTACGGAAGTTAAGCTACCTTGAACGAAGTTAGCGTTTAGAATTGCCGAGCATCTAGCAAGTCTGTCGACGTTGGTGAGTTTAATTAGAACCATTCGGGATAACGACTACAGTGCTCGATGCAGATTCATCGCAGAAAAAGGAAAACAGGTATATTTCTTTTTAATAACGCGATTTAAGAACAATTCGTCGAATTTGAGAATTCTCACGATACATGTAATAATACGTAATTTTCTGATTATTATTTGGAATATTCTTTGGACGACTGAAAGTTTTCACGCCGAGAACGTCGTCGCGTTGCAGCGTATCGATGCCAATCTACTTGCTCTATTCTCTTTAAGTTACTGCGAAAATGTCAGGCTGAATACGTGCGAATTCCACGAAGAATCGACGAGCAGTCGATCGATGTCATATTTTATCCGAAAAGCGTGGACAAAAATGGGAAAAGTCGTAGTCGCTGAAGCTTTTGTACACTCGTGCCAAGCTCGAAGGATTAATTCTCTCGGTAGCACTGACATTGATCAATGACGGGATATTCTCTCTTTATAAGTCGAGTTTCTTAAAAGTCGCCACCGACGGCATCCATTCGCTGAATAGTAACCCACTTCGAAGCGATTCACCGATATCGAGTAAATGGACAGACCAGGTACGTAAATAGACACGTACGTGATAGTGATATTCGCTTATGACATTTATAAAATTTGTACGCCAGAAGATATCGGTTGCAATAATAAATCAAACCTTGGACAAGAAATGGTTTTAGGTTCTGCAAAGTTCTGTAAACGCAAATGGTATTTCCTTCAAGTTTCTTTAAAACATAAGGGAACTGTTTGGATTTAAAATAGAAATCACTGAGTCTGGAGACATCCAGAGACGCGGAATTAATTTCAAAAACCAAATATTCTACTTCCGATACATGGCAGAAATTTCAAAAGAAAAAAAGCCTATGGATTTCGATATTATTCTCGTTGCGACATCGTACGTGGCACTATCGCGCGGAATAAGAACAAAGCAGGTACTCGCTGTGCGTCGAAGCGATGAAAAATATCTAACGCATAGCCGGAAAATCGGAGATATTTTCTTCTGTCGATACTATAATTAGTATTTCGGAGCAAGTTGAACTTTGAACTAAAGACAGAGACGCTTAAAGGTCGATCGTGACGCGATCACCGAGAAAACGATTTCAAGATCCTTTGATCCGAAAAACTCTTAGCATGGAAATCAGCACGGCGCTCGTTCGCCTTTCGTTACCATTGATTTTCCGCATAGAAACGGTAGCGAAAATACCGGAAAAGATATTTCCGCCGCTTGGGTGGCTCGCTGGGACGTGTTGCCATTAAATGACAGCTCTTCCCCAATTAGTTCAACCTAAATAATCTGCCAGCTAAGTGGAGTGCGATTCAGAAAGGAGAAAATAGAATATTCTAACGAGCTGTCGGACGAAGCGGCGGCAGCCACTAATCCTACGACGAAATCGTAGTTTATATTTGCGTAAAAGTCGAGCGTACCGTATGAAAAGTGCACTTTCGAAAAAAAATTGATCGCTAGCCAGATACGATAGCGTACGATAGATCGTATCGAAATCGATTTTACGTCCTATGTGTGATGTAGCACATGTGACGCTCGGCCATTTTTGATACCAGAGATTCTATTTCATTCGAAAGCGGAGTAACACCTTTATCTAGTTGAACGTCGGAGAAAGACGAAATTGAAAAAGTATTTTAAAGAATACAAGCCTTCGGATACTGTTACCAGTGCATTCGTCGAATCAACGTGTGCTGGACAAACAAACCTGTTTACTTTAAATCTGCTTTGTTACAACTCAATCGATACTTTATGAAATCCCTTGCTTTCCAACTGTTGAAGTACACCGATGCATTATACAACGAACGATAATACGATGGATTTTATCGACAAACTAAAAATATCGTAATAAAATGGACGGCTAAGATATCACAGTTCGTCTTTTTCGTGTAGCTTCAAAGAACGATCGTTTATCGCGTAGCTTCGAAGAATGCAAATTTTTGCTTGTAAGTCCGGAACAGGATTTCCTTGAATACATAGACATAAATATTTGAATATATAGTTATGCCAGAACCGACGTTACAACAATGTTCCAGGCCGGGTTACTCAGTATCTGCTATATTCTATACTCTAACTAGTTAACTCTAACCAGCTACATAACCATGAAACAAATCATAAGACCCAGGTTAATAATCCTTTTTCTATGCTCGGCACAAGCGTCCCGAATAGACCGACTAATACACTCTGCTCGACTCAGCCTCCGCAAAATACATCGCGTTCGGAATATTACGAACGAACCGATGAAATAGCGTGGGAGCCATCGAGTTCGAAGTTCGAGCGTAACAAATTGGATGCGGGGACGCGTGAGATATTCTAGCGCGAATTTACTGACTCGAAAGCGATTATTAGTCGCGCGCTACACTATCTGCTCGCGAGTCGAATTTATCGACCCGTATCTAAGATCGCCGTCATTTCGACCAAGGGTTTATGACACTTTCGACACCTGCTACCTCTGTCTATCCTTCGCCATCGAACGACAGAGAAACCGTCGGAGAAGCCATCGACTACAGATAGAAGACACAGGAGGAAGGAGGAATGGCGAGCCTCAGGCTGGAACTTCAATCGTTAAACTTTATGGCATATCTTGCGTATTTACGAGCCGAAGGTTTCTTCATCGTCGTCGCGCCGCCGTGACGATCTTCCTGCACGAAGTCGTCGGGGCGACGTAAAATTCTGGCCGGTCTGCGGCAATGCAGGTGACGCACCGCGACTGCAGAAACGTTGAGAGAACGAAAGAAAAAAGGAGAGACAGAGAGAGAGAGAGAGAGAGAGAGGAGAGAAAATACTGGATTTTGCAACGCAGCCAGAACCAACAAGAGAAAGTCGCTACACCTTAGGTTCCAGGCGAATTATTTATTTAATGGCCCTTCGATTTCACTGGATGCAATTGAACGACGACACGTTGGCAAACTTGCACGATGTAAGAGGAGCTGCTGGATGGTTCGCGAATGTTTATTTTAGGGGCACGTCTTATGGGTCGTTTGGAACCTATCTTGGGAATAAGCGATGGTCGACGAGGCCCATTTGGGTGGATAAGTGAGAACGATTTCGGGAGGTCAGTTTTACGACCATCTCCAAGTGTATTGAATTTTGAAGCTTATGAGAGTTTGTTCGGAGATACGGAGAGGAGTGTTTGATTTATGCGAACTTAGTTTCGTACGTGGATTCCTGTGTTTTTATTGGATTTCATGTGTGCATTTGCCAACGGTTGACGAGCGAATTTTGGATATTTTGTACGGGTAATAGATTTCGTTTAACCTGACTCGTAACTAGATTGGAGTTAGGTTGAGAAAGAACTGCGATTTGGAAGCGAAGAAACGTCTTACTTTCTAAATATATTCCCTTATTTTATACATTTTTATATTTCTACGCGTCCTTGCGTAATATCGTTGCGTAATTCAACTTGTTATAAATGCGATACAACGAAAACATTGGTATCTCGGAATTTTTCCATCTTTTCCCTTTGTATTTTTATAACTTGGAACGATAAGAAAACTACAGGATGTAAAAGATAATGTTACCTATAGAACCTTAATTGGAAACGTCCTCACTTGCAGTAACGATTGTTGCGTTTAAAGAATAGCCATCGTGTCAAATCAGAAGGAAAGTAACGTTTTAATGAAGACAATACCGAGCTATAAGTTATACCGATAATTAAGATTGTAATTCCATGTCTCGGTAACGTAATACCTTAATACGATAGGAAGCGAATTTTCAAGGCTTTGAGCTAACAATTCGAAGTCGGCTGGACGTGACTGAAGGAAAAATCGATCGCGATATCGAAGGTTGGAAATTTATGCGAGCATTGCCGTGATTCGCAGAAGCCCAGGATCTGGTGGAATAATTATTTCGTTACAGTCGCGGCAACGACTAATGCGATCGAGTGATTCATTAGAATTCCAAGACTGCTAAGGAGATTTATTACCATTACACTACCGTCGGTAATTACGCCAGACGATCTTTCTTAATCCGATTACGCATGCTTCCCGAATAGATAGATAAGCTTTTAAAATTAACATTTAATTGCGTTAACATTAACATCTCTTACAGGTCCAATGATTCATTACGAGTCTTAAAAGTTCATATGAAAACTTAAGAACCAGGGCTCTTTTATCGATATATGTATTATCTTGTCTCGTTTATAAGATGGAACATCCTCGAGCTTTTAAATTTTCCGTTCATTCTCCAGCTGAGATATCTTTCGCTCGAAGAGGAATATCATTCAGACACTTAATTTAATTTTAAACGCTAAATTGCAAGTTTAACTATTCATTAGAGTCTTTATGCAACCTGTGAACAGCTGAATACTCCTTATTTTTTGAAGTTTTAAATAACTCTTAATAATCTTAAATAACCTTAGAACTAGAAGCATATACGAGACAAACCGATGAATTCTACTATTTGTAAATTTGTCAGTTTCATTGTCCAAATATGTAATCAACGTTTGCGTTGTATTTTCCATGTAAAAATAGTTTCGTATGGTATAAGAAATTTAACGAAACGCGCGATTTAAAAAAACTTTCGATGTCGATATATCCTCGTTTTAATCGGGCCATGCGTTTTTATTATCGCCGATTTATTATACATTTCAAAACAGGTAAGCGCTTGGGCAATAATTTGTCGGTGTTTGCATATTTGATCGATAATACCTCCGTGAATGGATATTTTTTACAAACGCGCGATTAAAATCGGCGATTATTCTGAAAAAGTACCTGCGTACCACAGCCTGGCCGAAGAATCTCAACAAGTATCTACGTCTGCTTTTAGGAAATATTTCTTTCATTCGAAAGAGCCTGTGAATACTCTGTTTGTAGCAGAAAGGTTATCAATTGCGATAGCAAACGTTTTTTACAAGCTCGTGTTTACAAAATTTCTGTCTGAAATCCTTCAATGTAAAAAGATTCATGCGCGTCATAAAACAGTGACTGAAATTTCAGAAGCTTGACAGTGTTAGATTGCGGTCTTTCGTTTCGAAACGACGAAGAATCGGTCCTCTTGTCCGATTACTCTTGTATGCGGACACTCGAGATTGAAATGAAAAACGTCAGCGATAAATCGTTGCACTGTGTCGAGCCGTGATCGATTATCGTAACAGAAGACGATTAATTGTCCCGGAAATTGATGTTATCCGAGCCTGCTATTACAATACAATCCCTATCTATTCATCTTCCTCATCAAAATTTATGAATAATTAGTACGTTAATTCGTTTAACACAATTTTCAGTATTTCCCGAATATTCATATTGCCAACGCGTCGATGGAAGATATCGATTCATTTAACCGAATCAGGTCTTTTATATTCCATTTCGTTCTCAATCAGTTACTCGAACCGCGCTCGTACCCCGGCCGTAGAAATTTTATCATTTGTTAAACAAAACGATGTTTCTGCTAAAACGAAGACAGTTTGTTTTGAGTAATACGAGCTAAAACATTTCTACCTTTTCTAAGAACGAAAGAACGTGAAAAAGTCACGAATCGCGTACGCTGTTAGCACGAATGTGCCTGATCTTATTATGGTCCATAGAATCTTACTTCTATGCAGAACGATCTTTAATGCTCTAAGGAAGACTTTGGTACGAATGATTATTTCCTATTTTCTTAAACTTAGAAAATCTTTCGATCGATGAAAAGGATATACAAACGTGTCAAAAATATGTCGAAGAAGGCAACACAGTTGATTCGAGCGTATCAGCTCGATAAAAAATAGAAATCAAGAGTTAACACGCTTGACGATTCGCAAATTGTTCGGACCAGGATAGAATTATCCCAGAGTAGTAGTATGTAGATTATCCAAATTATTAAACCATGCAAAATGATGTTCCAATCGCCGCAATAATTATATTATTCAAAATTAATCAAACGTTACCAATTGCTAGGACTCAAAGGGATTCGAGATGCTTTCGTAGTTCCACGTCGAAAGATTTCTAATGGAAACGCATATTCGTAGGACGGAAACTCGCGAGACTGGTATCGCTGCGTGTTTGTACGATCGGTGTACGCAACGTTTGCGTGGTTACAACAAATTTACACAGGTCGACGCTATGCTTGCTCTGTGACCCGGAGGATTAATAGTATTTGCACGTAATAATCTCCGAAAATGTGTTCGCTGTAGTTAAAATATTTAGTTCCTGTCCGGAGGCCCAGTCGCATCCCGTGCTAACAAAGAGCGGCGTGGCGCGAGTTTTTTGACGCGCCGCTGTTAAAAATATCCGCACGACGTAACAGCGTGGCGGAGAAAAAAAGAAGATGTCTACGTCGAATATTACGAATTCCCACGTAGAATGGTCACGGTGTATGTAATTCGCGATCCTACAGGGAATTCCCGGAACGTCGGTTAATCGGAAGTTCGCGCAGCCGAGAATTCATTTTACAATTTCAACCCTTCGCGTAAGCCGGATGCGTAACGATGCTTATCGCGCCGTGAATTTCGCGTGGACGCTTTTTAGCCCCGCGACCAGCCCCGATACAACTCCCCTGGCGATCTTCCGGTTCGCGAATGCTTATCTGAGCCGCCACCGTGCACGCTCGCTGTTTTCGCCCCCTGACATCGGCTGGTTGCTGTATCTCGTGGATCCCCGACGAAAGCTACTTTTCCGTGAGGTATCGTTAGCTACACGCGATCGTTGAATTTACAGGATACTCTACAGACCGCGTATTATTCGCTTGTTTGTTTATTTATTCGTTTCGAGTTGCATCTTCGGAATATTACGTTATTTTCGCTATATACCGTGCTTGTATAAGAAATATGCGTACGCGTATAATACCGATAATACGGTGGGAGTGTAGGAGAATGTGGGAGAATACACGTGGATGACGAGCGATGGAAAACCACCGAGCGAACGTTCCTGCTAATTATCTATAAAAGTTACGAAGAACGTGAAATTATGGGACGATGAATGATGTTGAATTACGATTTAAATTAAGGCAAATATAAATATAATGGAACGTACAAATAAAAGTATCAATAAATAAATATTTAGTACATAAGCAAGACCCGCAAGAGATGAAAGCTTCCTTGGAATTATTAAGCATACTCTATGAGTAGAAGTGTATGCGCGATTTAAGTAGATAGTGCCGTAACTGGTCAGACACTTGGCTTCGATAGACGCGCGTTATATATGTGTCTCTTTACCCACTTGTTAAATTAAAGTTTCTCTATCGACCTTTCGAAATGTAAATCATATTCTAACACACACGCACAGCGTCGTATATTTTTTCCAAAATTAATCAACTAACACACAAGATAAATGTACGTATAGAGAAAGGGAAGACAGAAGCAAAGAGCGATGCCAATGCTACTTAACGTTCCTTGATCCCACGTTGAAATCTAAAATGTCATATAAAAATTCCAATACGCGGTGTAATCAACAAATAACAACTGTTCTGTTCGTAACAATACCACCTGGAAGCGCACCACTTTCGCACAGACCATTAAAGTGCTGCGATCAACAAGATGTGCCGTACGGAGGAACAAAACGATCCGACCGATATGAAAAATAAAAGAATATCCTTATCCGATCGATTTCCGATAAACCGGTGGTGGCATCATCGACGAGATAGAGAGGGAGAAAGAGAGACGCGGCAGTAAAATAATAACGAAAGAGAAACGGCTAGTCTGGCTCGTGCAAGTCTCGGATAACAAGACGAGATAAAATAAGACGCGTTGCAGGTGTAAGCGTGTACGGGATAATTATTATCTCGATGGGAATAGCTCGCGTGTACGTTCGTTTTTAGTGGCGCAATTTCGCGGAGGGAGTTTCCCTGATACTACGCCCGACGGTCATATTCCCTTGATGACCTTTACTTTCACAAATGCCCGTCTAAATTACGTCCACGGTGGTATGGCAGCGCGCGGCCATTCGTTTCTTTTCCTAAACAGTAAGTTAATATTTCAGGCGAAACGCGCGCTCGGTATTCGCCACGGTGTAATTACGTTCCTCTTTTTGTTCATGACCTTCCGCGGTTTACGATGTTCCGACGCGAAGTACGGTAGACCGTAAGTTTCGGATTTTTTCAGTTTATGCCAGAAGATTCTGTTATCTACGATTTGCATCACTAATCGACCAACAAGGTATCCAAAGGGTTTTTTAGAGACTTTCTGTACGAGCAAACTAGATCCTTCGATCTCGCGATCGTACGCTCTTCCGAATACGTTAAGCGCGATTTTAGGCATCGTCGAGCAGTTATCAGAACTAGTTCTCTTAGTTTGAAGCGCGAACTTTGTCGTTCGATCTGTCGTACGATTATCATCTGCTCGAGAGATATATTTTTGTATCGAAGATCGTCGATTGGAAAAAGTTCGAGGCAGTTTATTTGACTATAATTATTTAACAGTTGTAGAAGAGAGTCGCGGTATTAATATAAGCGATTAAGAATGGAAATTCGATCGCCTTAGACGTAGCGAATAAATCCATGAAATATCGCTACCTTTATTTCTTTCTGCATTATACGCGAGCTGCTTCTCCGAGATATATATTTGCACACTTTGAAGTTACTTCAGCAACGACTGACGTATATTGGCGATACGATTTCCTCGCACGTGGTTTAAAGTACGTACGTAACGCGCATCGCATCTCGAGCGTAGTTAGAAATATTTTGCAAATAATTTTCCAGCAGCTATCGAATATTTATACAGACGCGTTTAAAGCGCGGCAAGCGACCTTTCTAATTTCACACGCTATTCGTTTAGCTTTTGTTTCGTATGCATTTTCCTCTAAACGCTCGTTCTTCGAAATTTAGACGTAATTTCACGGTTGAGAAATAATTTTCGCATTTAAAACTCGTTTGTTCGCGCAACGCGTTTGCTGTCGAAACTGTTGCATCGTTAAAGGGCGGACAATATATAATCCACTTAATTTTAAGCTATCGTATACGCCATTCGGGTGTAACCAATATCGTTCCGGTTATAAATTACGCGGTTCTTCGTGCTCGTTAGCAAACAATTTACACGTTGTAACCAAGCGGCGATTTGTTTCGAACTGACTCGTTAAATAGATACATACATGCGCATATTCGGCTGATTAATTCTGCCCGCGGTCGAGTGCAGTATGTTCAATGTTAATTGAGATTGATGCAATCGTTCGCCTGTACAGCGTCGGTCTTAGTCGAACGCGGCTTATCTACGGATCATTTGACGGGATTCGAAAGCGATCGCGTTTAGAATGATAAAGCTCGCGGCATGCGTCAAAATTAAAAACCGTTGAGCCTGGATTAATCGAACGTTTTACGAACGACGCGGCATTGCAATTTTTCTTCCTGCCACACGGTACATTAATTATAGGATATTAAAACACTAAAATTGAAATATGTCCGTAGGAAACGATCGTAATACCATAACGAATAACGTGAAATAAAATTGGCAGAAATGGATAGGAGATACGTTAAAAAAAAAAAAAAAGAATCTTCCGTGGTCTGATCGTTGTTCCAGTACGAGACTGAAACTTTTCTACGTTCGTAGTCCTTTCGTATTTAATTCGCTTTTTAGTCCTATCGTTATCTAAAACACTCGCTGATTCTATGAACAACCAAGAAAATTACGATTAAGCGTCGCGAACAATTTTTAGAAACTTATTTTACACTTTACGACTCCTTGCGCCGCATCGCTGCGACGAATAAATTTATCGAAGCACGATAACAAAAAAAACTTTCTGTTCTTATACATTTGTTGAGATATGTGTAATTTTCTGTGCTGGGTTAGTTTAAATGCGCAGTAAGAATACTTGTGTGTGAGATCAGTGTGTGGAAGTATGTGTGTCCGCGGCGTCTCGAAAACAAATGTATGAAAACAGTTCAGTCTTTCGAGGGGCATCTGGGACAGTCTGGTATACAAGAATGTGCCGAGACGCGTGCAAATGTGTATCGATAAATGTAACAGAGATCGTTCGTTAAATAAATGTATAATTATTTTAATATCAATGAAAAGTGTAAATTTTGTGTTCCTATAACTTTATTTCGGCTTCAAAGATCCAAAATTCTCAACAACATTAATACGTTACGTATATCGCGATAGATGTAAAACACGAAGAATTCACGCGTGTAACCGCCCGATATAATTTCGTTTCTAAGAGTTCCGTCTCATAAGAATCGAAGATCGATTAACGCAAGAATGCTCACACTCCAAACCGATCCGATAAACGACGTAAGACTTTCGTACAGCACACCGTATCTCGTTTCACACGGAACCGAAGCTGCAACTTATTTACGTTTACGATACGTATCCACCAGATGGTTGTTCTTTGTGCAACGAGAGTCTCAAGACACAAAGATGGAAACAATCTACGGGGCTGTCACAATGTCAGCTCTTAAACAGCTACTCGAGGAGCGGATCTCGTTGCTCGCGACAGGATCAAAAGGCCATTTCCTTCGGGATCGTCGGAGCTTGCCTCCTTCGATCGGATCCCGACGTCGCTTTAAGTGTATAACCGATCGGCGCCAGCGTATTGCGCTTTACGCGTGACAGTGTCGCGATGGGTACTTAAGGCACTTCACAAGGAAACAAAGGACGTCTCAGTTCGACGAGCATCCTCCTCCTTTCGCCTCCTTTGATCAAGCTTTTTCGCCTCTAACGCCGCCTCCTTAAAGTTCACTGCTCGGCTAATGCTCGGGATAAAAATGATCCCACGGCTTTTCGAAGACTTACCAGGGCAACTTATGGGCTCGTTAAAAGGATCAACTAATGAAAGGTCGAAAATTGGTGGATTTTACAGCGAAAGAATTTCTTCCTCGCCTGCTCAACGTTCTGTGTGAATCGTAGATTTCTTGCAACGAACGTGTCCAAGTTAGTAAACGTACGCGTAGACGTTGTTCGCTTTAAGTTCCACGTACGCAATCTCGATAATTATGTCTCACGCTAGCTATCCTCGACACTTGCTCTAACGTACGTTATACATTTTTATCGTTCAAAGGCTTAGTTTCGCTATACTCCTTTAGCAAAAGCATCTGCTGAGAATAAGCACGAGAACGAGTACAATAGTCTCGAGTATTCGAGACAATAACAACAAGATCGTAGAAAGATATTGTACGTAAAGTATCTACTATTTCTGGTAGATGTGATCATTTACTAAACAATCGGTGTATATAGGTGAATTGATAATCGAAGCCCATTTACCGAATTAGAACATTCTGCAAAACACCTGCCATCTAGTTATAAAAATTCGTGTTTTATCGCCCGAGGCGACAAACTCTACTTTTACTCGTACGGAAAATTGCACCAACGTAAAGCAGAAATTCTTCAAGGGAGCAGACTTCGGACTGCCATAAAGCATGGATTTCAATGCAATAACTTATTGAGATATTCGAGTGGGAAGTTGGGTTACGATCGAAGTTTCCATCGTGAAAGAAGTAATAAGGAAGAATACTTAATCGAGTGTTGGAAACCGCGATGAAAATTTGTAAACCGAGGGCGACGAGAATCTATGGATTTGCTTAGCTAAGTCAGATCGAACCGCAGGTCGGTTCCACCGTCTCGTTTCGGGTAATCTCTCGATCGTTCACGGCGCTCGAACACGTATTTAGCTGGAAGTTTTATTTGGAGTAGGGGAAGTTTGAAACGTAAATCCACTGCTCGACCAATTCTAGCTCAGCGATGTTAATTTTGATGGGCTACGGTAACATAGGAGTTGAACAAAATACCCACCGACCACGGTTTTCTCAACGGTTCGACCAAGTTAATGTAAATGGATTTCCACGGATATTTCACTTTAATTGTCAAGGATAATGTGCAATCAACGAAAGTAGAAACACGTTTGTCGGTACGAATTTATGGTCGTCGAATTTATTACGGCAATTGCTTCGAGATTGCTTTACGGCTGTTGGCAAGCTGAAAGTATCGAGGATACTGTTTCCAGTCTCTGGCTAAAGACGTTTAATGGATATTTAATGGACTGATCTAACGCATCTTTGAACGTCTAAGTATTTTTATATTTTTACAATTACCGTCACAGGATTAGCCCTTTACGCTATAGACCAATGGAGATTCGAGAAAGCTGTTCGATATACATAGCACTATAAATTTCACGTCCCAAGTGTCATCGTACGTAATGGAATTCTTAATAGTTATTTCCCGTAAAAAGTTACAAGTCTGCACTTTTTTGTATCTGATGCGAGAAACGTAAAAAAAAAAAAAAAATAAAAATAAGAAATCTCGACGATAAGGGAAACAACGAATGCCGAATTTTTCGCTGATTCCTTACTCTGTCAAAGGGTTAACGAGGAACGAACGTCCAAAGATAGAACGGATAAAAAATGTACGTATCCACGTCGTAGCAGATTCGAGAATCAGCGTGTTGCAGATTCTTACGAACTTGAAATCTCGGAAGAGTCGAGTAATAATTTCTCCGATCGATTCGACCAGAATAGCTCATTCTTGATTCTAGGTCTCTACACAGAGACGTCTTCGTTGTAATTTCCGAAAAATCGGAAACAATCGCGATTCTCGATGGGATTGCGACGAAAGCAACCGAAGTCCGACTGTTCGGATCGATTCTTGGAAAGCTCGCGGCTAAGCGGGTCGGCGCCGACCTCGAAAACTCGAGGACAGACATAACGATCTGCCAGCTAGCGAAGCTAAGGATACGCGAAGAAGACGTACACGCGTCAGCATCGTTCGCATGTCCTGCACGATTCGATGCATTACATATGTATGACGAACATCTCGTCCAATTCTGCCACGGTATTGGTTACCGCTACATTCATGCATATGTAACAGGAATCCGATCGGATATTTGAAAGAAAATGGATAGGTGGACTCATAAACGAGTCGTGTATCACGAACCATCGAAATCTGATGCGTCGATGCTTTCAAGCTCGCAAATATATTTGCAATTTCGTTCATCGAGTCGCTGAGTATGCAAGTTGTATACGCTGTGTGCAACTTAGCGTATTGTCTGGCTCTTTCTCTGTGATTTGATCGATATCAGTAGCGAAATTTTACAAGTCGAAAGTTACAAGTTAACAGAGAGATAGCGAGTTTCGTTGCATAATAGTAATAAGTCGGATAGTAAAACACGTAAAGTTCCGTAAGTAAATTTCCCAGTTTACCTGATTACGATGTAAGATGTAAAATTGTGAAGATGCAGTTTGTTGTTTCGTATAAGGATATTTTTGTCGTCTCACTGGTATTGTCAATTAGCGTATTACCGTGTAAGATAGCCCTGGTGTTAGCTTCGATTTAACGAGGCGATTGATCAGACATCGAGCAACGATGAAGCGTAAAACGTTTCGCGCGCAGACTTTCGCGTCGATTCGCGTAAGTTTGCAATTAAAGGAAAGTAACCTCTGTTTCGAGTAAATCGGAGAAAAATCGTTTCACCGACTCGTTTAAATCGTCTCAAGTATCCATCGATAATACGATTCCGCTAGCACGCGGATACTATCTTGTAAACCCAGGAAGAATCGGAATACTCGACGAATCTACAGGCGAACGATTTATCTGTTTAATCGACTAAAGAAGTTTGATCGAGCCTGATCATATTTTTCCTCTCTCCGCTGTACCAAATCCTTCTTCCACGAGTGGGTGTGGTTTCGCTAGATAAACGTCGAGGAAAGTTACAAGAAACTGAAATTCTATTATCACAGAAAGAATCTTTGCTTTCGCCGAGTGAAGTTTTCATTTCCTATAATTCCACAATCGATAGCACGGCTAAATGGAATTTCCTATACAAGGGTTTCTGCCGCGTTTACATTAAAACTGTCGCGAGCTATGCCTTAACACTCTGCTATATAGTGGGGTACAAAATGTACCATAGTTTTATTTAATTTCTATATACGTAGTGGAATGTTTGTCAACCTATCTTGACACATTAGGGTAAGTCGAAGCACAGCGGTTTGCAACATGTCCCAGTGACTTCGTTCTGTTGCAGATACGACTAACGCGCGTTTAATAGACGTACGGTAAAAACACGGACTAATTTGCCCGATACGTGTTCACAGCCCATCCAGAGTGATCGTAATTTAGCACCTTTCCTTGTATTAAAATCCTGTGCCCCAAAGAACGAAAGCGCAGCGTCAAAGCTGCTTGGGAACAAGCTGCAACATGTATTTCAATATCTAGAATTTTTATCTAGGGATACAGCTACGATCCGCAAATTTTTGTATCTTAAAATCACCTTTGTTTCGACAAGCAAAAAGAGTATCACAAGAAATCGTACACACGAAGAAGGATTCTTTCATGCCGTCCTTAAATTTAATACTACTGCGATGCTTTTTACGCCACTTTTTACGTTCTAAGAGTATCTTCACCATAAATCTGAAGCGAGAAAACACGCACACCTACGAATGACAATTTTTGCTCACCTTGCTCCAACCACAGAAGTTTTCCAACGACAGACAAAAATTTTGAACGATACAATTCGGCCGAACGTACATAGGAGCATTGAGACGATTTTGAACGACGGAGGAGCGCAATTAAGTGGAAAATGGCGAAACAAAAACGCAGCTGAAACGATATCCACGTACGACGCGACATCCGTATTTCTCAACGATTTAAGAAAGCTTCGCCTGATATCATTGAAAAATTTGTCTCGCAGGACGAAGTAGCGAGTGAGGATACGACGTTCCCTCGGGACTCGATCCGGCACGGGTCGTGTACGTACACGTGTAACGCAGGTAAATGCCTCGCGTGGGAATTGCGCGAGTTCTTATATCGGGTCTGGCGTCGACGACGTCGTCCGTAAAGAAGCTTTCTTGCCGGCCGTTCCCCAGAGTCGCCGTTCGTTCTTTCATCCCTCGACCAGGAAACTATAACTCAACTGTGTCCGAACGGGCAGTCTCGCCTCGTTTTCCCTGTGTTGTTTCGCGCTCGGCCCGCCAGCGAAACGCTGCGGACGTCGCTTGATAAATCGAGCTAGACGAAAATTACAAGTTTCGCGAGGACGCAGCCGCTTGATAAATAGCGCGTGCTCCCTGTTCCAGCGAAATTAACAGTTGCACGAGCGTGGAAACGAGCGTGGAAACGAGCGAGGAAAAATGAAAAACAGCCATTTCCGACGAAGGTGGTGGAAGAACTTTCGTTTCGTTTTGCGTGAAATCGAAGGGATGGATGGTTGCCGAGGAAAGGGCGAAGGGCGATGAATTACGGGGATGTTCGAGGCCCGGCGATGCATTCGCCGAGTCGAGCGGCGCTTTTCAGACGGTGAATGTTTTCTGTGGCACCCTTGGGAAACTAACGCGGACACTTTGAAATCAGTTCGGCGATAGAAATTCACGCGGGAGCCGGCGAAATTTACGGTGTCGCTTAAAAATGGAAATTGATACCGGCTGTGAAGTCGCAGACGTCAAACGAATGGTACAAAGTTCGTCAACTTGTGCCCGACCTTACGAAACCTTTGCTGCGTTCGTGCATTGAATTTTCCTCATTATCGAAGTTTATAACCATATAAACTACCAAGTTGCCAAGTATCGAATTGGCTAGAACGTAAGTATATTCAATTTCGCCAACTTTCGTCCTCAACCTGCTACTACTGGCTAAGTTATGCTCGATGATTCAGCTTAGGTGGTTACTTCGTTTCATTCTGAATTCTCTATTTTATGCGATAAGGGCCATTAATGGTCGGCAAAGATCTGTTTTCATTAATCCGGTTTAAACGTAACACAAACTAATGCAATTACGTGTAAACGAATGGGATTTAATTGAGATTCAACCACGCAATATTACGTCTATTCGGAATCCCATTAACATCATGCTGGCAACAGAACACTTTATCCATAAATCTCCGACTGTAAATAATATCGTATTTTCCAAATCATAGTTCCGCATCATACTTATATTCGTTATAGTAGTACTCGTTCTTACATAAACTTGAAACTCATGGAGTCGTGGAGATGACCGCGATCGATTCGAAGCCTCGAGATATTCAAACACGTGTACGATAAAAGTCGATGATTTTAAGTTCGATGTTACAGTTTATACGATATTTCACGATCCAGTCGTCGGTCAACGTTTTCTTTTTCGCGGTGAAGCCGGGTGGAGATCTGAGAAACGTGAAGGTACGCGATTCCATCTTAAAGAATGCCTTTGCGAGCAGCAAGGATTTGCTGCTCGAGCAGAAGAACCATTTTCTTTCGGTTGATAGCACCCTCTCAGGTCATAGATATCCTCGGTGAATTTTCTATCCGAGTGTCTTTCATGGTCTCCCAAGGGTCGTTTGTAGCGCACTTCGACAGGGGATTTTATGAAATCGGTTAAATTAACTTTCGATTACGATAGCCACTTATAGCTTCGAGGTAACAATTGATCTCTTTCGAGTTCGCGTGCAAAATTTTACTCTCCTCGACGGTTCTTCCAACACTCGCAGCGTAGATTACGATTAAAATCGAAAAAGATCAATCTTAAGCATCGGCGCGAGATCCTTTAATTTTAGAAATACGAAACGAAAATTATCAAACAAATGCGAGGCATTTTAAAATTAAGAAAATTTGCGCTTTAACATTGTACAGCAGCGAGAAGACAACTATAGTTGCGTAGATCTTCGTTAAAGCGTTAACTCGTGGCTAGTTAACCATTACAAAATGAGGCGAATTTATCAAGAAGCCCGTAATCAGCGAAAAATCACAAAGCAGAGAATTAAAATATTCTATACACTGTGCACATTCGCTCTGCGTTCGAGTAAAAATCCACTAATGCGCTGGTAAAACAAGTTTACGTTTATGCGATATAGAATCGTGGCCGACGTCGGAATTTCGCCTGAGGAAAATGTTCAGTCGCAGCTGCCAGCGAATCGCATGAAATACCAAAATCGTGTTGAATTTTCGGAGAACTCGATTTGAATTGTATGAAGCGAGTATACCGGTCCGCCGAATCGAGAATTTGTCGGAACACGCGAGACTCTTGAGAATCTATGTCAACGATACATTCTATGAAACTGTAACAATCCGATCGTATTTTCACAAACATTCTATTTCGCATAGATTAGCGTAATTCGTAGAATTGTTGCATTCGCGAGGAAATGTAATTTACGTCACGATTTCCTATGACACGGTACATAGCCAACTATAAGAGTTTCAGTTACGCAGTTTCACTCTTTGTTCCAATCTCATTGTTTGGCTTCGTTCGTTCGTTTATATACTACATTTACTTATTATTACTATTCTACGCTTTAAAATAAAATATTCCATATTCTGCACGATGAAACCTAACGATTTTTGCCGTTTGAATATAAAACATAAAGTAGGATTAAACGTTGTAACTTAAAAATCACTGTAGTCACCGGTAAACGATTAACACTTAATTATATTTTAAAGAAGGTTTCGAGCTTCCAGCTAAAAGTATCTAATTAATTTAACTTTTAACATTTAACACACCGAGTAAATTTTGCTTCTCGTTCAGAATACTCTTTTCTGATCGGGAATTTTATAAAATAATTATATCGGACCAGTGATATCTCTCTATTGGTTGGACGAACATTGAAACATAGGAAACGCGATAACGTTTTGCTGTGTAGTAATTAAAAAAAAAAAAAAACACAAAATTACCGCGTTGCTGGAACGTTAAACGCACTTTTTTATAGTAATACGCGCTTGCGGCACTCGATTCAGCGAAATTGCTGAAACTCAATCGCTCGGAAAATTAGGAATATTTGTCTAAATGAGAATTAATCCACGTCGGCAGGTCGTTCGTGTGCATGTCGATACTTTGACAATCGCCACTAATTGGTCACCGGAACAATTCAAACGATTTTTAACGAGTACCGTTGATTAAAACGCTTTTGAATAATCCGGGTTAACCGAGGCGCTAGATCCATGCCATTAGGTTTGCCCATCCATCAGGCCTCCGGATGCAGGTTTTCGCGGGTACCTGGTTACGGAACAAATTAATGACCATCGAATTTGCAATATCCCGGCTAGCGCTGCTACGAATTTATACACGCACACGCCACTAAGCACCGATACGCGTCGATCTGCAGTCAGCACCGAATTCTTTCTTTTATTTGTTCGGTGCAACTGTATCGCTCGTGAAACTTTCCTCGCTTTAAACCATCTACGTCTCTCTTATGGCAGATTTCGATAATTCTACCTTCTATCATCGAATCTTCTTCCTTTTGTATGCTTCCAACAAGCCAGTTACGAGATTTCAAGGAAACTTGAAAAATTGAATTTGCGAAAGTTTTCAAGTTACAAACTTTTTAAAGAGAGTAGATACAGCGATCTGGCAAAGTGTTCGAACACGCGCTATGGCAACTCTCTTTCGTGCGAAGTTCGGTAGCAATAACGAGGCACGATTATCACGATTATATCGCCAAGGCTGGAAATAAACTGCGAAATGTAAAAGTACGCGATGTTCATCGCGACTCGCTTCTTATTTACGTTCACAGACCTCAATGTACTTAGCGACGGTACTTATAATGCCAATTATATATGTTTGAGGCGACTGTTCATGCTGTATCGAATATTTTTGCGATTTCTACGAAATTTACGATATACGCCTTGTAGTTTCTAAGTACGTTTCAAGAATCGTTAGTAACGTTATCTTATTACGACGATCTTGTCTCGAGGCAGATTCAACGGAGATTCAAAACGGAATTTTCCCGTAAATAATCACGTAAATCCGATATCCGAAAAAGTTCCACTTAGTGATACGCTATAAGTTATATAGGTTATAGTTATACATACAAGTATATAGCATAAGTTGAAATATTTCGCGAATCTGCGTACGTACAATATTTTTCGAATTAATCGCTGAACGATCAAACGTAAAATGACGCGGATATTAAATCACCGTGTGAAAGAACTGCGAATAAACTGGCATTGCGCGCGTAAAGCATTACTCCGAGAGTTTTGCCTCTTAGTCAATAATAAACAACGCGATTTGAGCAATAGTTTCCGCTTAATCGCGTCGAGTCACCGCTGCCTCATCCATTTTCTAGCATCGCTATCTTCAATGACTGGACTCTATCCAAGAGAACGCACAGCGAATGTTGTCGCAATAACGCACACTGGTGCGCACTAGCGTGAATGCGCAATTCGTGGTTTGCCAATCAAAGAGGTAATTGTTAAAATCGACCAGAAATATCACTTTGTGTCGATTATCTGCTTCCGCGTGTACTTAGCTCGCGTCGAAACTCGATTCGTCTTTTGAAGCGAAAATTTATCAAATCCTATTTGCTTTCACGAATCCCAAGCTCTACGTGCATCAACAGAGATAAGATGTTTTTATTAGGATCGTAAAAAGTGAAATTACCACGTTTTACATCGTAACGGCACGTTGTTTCTCCTCAAGTGACGTCGAACGGGGGTAGTTTTTAGGATGACGCTGGCAAACGAGCGTGCAGTGTACAATAGAGCCGACGCGATAATGTTGCGGCACATCGTCGCTTGCACCGATGCACACGTGCAGTCTAGCGATACGATTTGTATTGTGCGACTGCAATTCCGCGTGGCTCGTGATGACACTCGCATTGAAAACTACCGATGCCCGTTGTAAATTATCCTCTAATATTCGTCAGACGCTTCAACAGCGTCCTATCGCGGGCTTCTTCCTCGTGATTTAGTACATCGAACGGTTATCAGGTAAAATCTTTAAATTAAAAACTAATCCCCCAATGCAATCTTTTGACGGATTACGAGTCGAACTGATTTTCATTTTTTCTCTTATAACGTAAGACTGTTGATGCGATGAAAATTGCGTAGGAAATTGTAAACAAAGTAATAAGCAATATGGTATATTTCATTTTTACGTTCAACGTTTATGTTTCTATTTAATTCGTATTTTATGCTCTGTATGCTATATTTCGACAATAAGGTAAAATCCAGTGTCGTAGGTTCCTTCGATAAGGATAAGAAATTCGCGATAAATTCGCCATCTCGATAATGATATTTAATAAAAATATAGCCGGTAACGTAATATTCGTACAAGTAAACAGTTCGTAATTATTTAAACGATAGAGAGTAAAGTTGCCTTGCTACATTGTTTTACCGTTACAAAGCAGTTTTTACGCAGTATCGATATTTATTATCCGTTTTATACCTAAAGTTATTCTTGCGGATGACGCGACGAACGAAAGTATCGGTGCGAATCAGCTTCTGCCGTAAAATTCTCTGCAAATTCGTCAAAATATTTTTGCTGGTTAACGTAACACGCGTATATTTATAAGCTTTTACAGTCACCGTATCTTATCTTACCTATCGCAGTACCTCGTATATTATACGACGGAAGATTATTAGCTATTGCGATTATTTCGGTTCGGCTTTTCCTAAATTTTATCAAATTTCTCAGATAAGCGTATTTTCAAAGAAAATTCCACGCACGGAATTCGAAGCACTCGTTATGATATTCGCTGTATGCCAGTTATTTCTGATGAAACATCAGCACGGGTTTGCTTTCACGCGTGTGCACCCTCTAATCCGATGTCGCGCTCAAGCGAATTCCAAGCGCGGAGACGCAAATCGAATTACGTCCAATTACTTTTTAATCGTGTTCGCGACTTCATCGGCTTTCAGCGACGCATTGCCGCGCGCTGTTTTCGCCTGCGCGTACGTACATGTATGTATAATGTATATTCATAGAGACCTGGCCGAAACTTCAGGTGGAAACTCTCTCAGCCGTTAAACCGGTTTGAATAGAAAGCTTTTGTGAAAAGTCCGCGGCTGCGAGTGATAATTAAACGAACAAACCGCGTTTGACTTCTCTCGAGTCTTTCCTAAATTGTCAAATCGTTACGAAATATATCGAGCAACGCGAGCGATTTAATTGGAAATAGGTTCGATGGATCGCGTGGCTTTGAAGAATTTAATTCGCGGAAGCGTGAAATGGTTGCAAGAGCAACTGCGATATTTACATTGTATCTTTTAAGCGAATGTTGGAATCGGAGTATCTGAAATTCTGCGAATTTAAGTGTAAGCGTAGAAATTCAGGAAAAGTAGTAAAATAGATTAAGTTATTCGCTAATTGTAAGTATGTAGTACAAGTATCTCTTTCTCTTAGAAAAATTGCAATTAAAGAAATTTTTTTTATTTCCATTAGTCGACGGTAAATTCTTTGTGCAGTTGTTTCTAATTTTCTGGCAGCTTTTCGTACAATTTTTTTTTTCGCAAAATTTTTTGTCATGGAATAGTTCATTATGTTCGTGATGTTTTTGATCTTTCGCAGCTGCGAAAAAATGGGAGGATTCGAGACTGAAAGATGAATTGTAAAAACGTAGTGATATCAAAATATCGTATAAATACCGATCTCGCTAAACAAACTTTGAATCGTTATATTCGAAAGAACACTGAATATTACGGAGAAAGATACACATTTAATATCAAATATTCCTTTGAATTCGTTCAACTACAGCGAGTAATCAAAATGGAGGAGAAAAAAAAACACCCAAGCTCGGTGAGAGTTCTGCGCTTCTCCAAAATCTCTTCACATCTCAACGGTGAATAAAACTTATAACTGAAAACGTTTGCAAAGTTCATTCGAAAAAATTCATCCAATGAAATTCACAAAAACAAAGGCGTCTCTCTCTCTCATAGCGAAACTGCAAATAGTCTGCCTTTTTCACAAAGATAAATTCAACTATGAAACGGTCAGTTCCTTCGAAAAACCGCGTGAACCAAGCGCGGAGTATCGCGTGCGTGTTGGAGTCTGAAAGTTCTCCGAAGAGAACCACGTTCGACTTTCTCGAGAGCTCTGCTGCGGTCATTCGATATTCCAACCTATTTTCGCAATAGAGAGGCAGAGAGAGAGAACGGAATTTTGTGTAAAACGTTCATCGTCCGGAATACACCAGCCACTTTCACTCGTGGCTTTTCTCGCTAAAAAGAAGCGTGCCAAGGGTTGCATTCGCGTTACATCGACCCGTTGTTTATTCAGTGGTCGCGTCCCCTTTCGACCATAGAATTTCGCGAGAAATTTCAAGATTATCGCTATCGCGAGAAGGGAAAAAGTCGCGTCCCGACTTTTGAATATTCCGGCATATTTCCTCGTAACCGTCGTGCGACGCGCGCCATTTTCCCTGCGAAAGCGCCTTTTCGTGTTATGGCCGACCGAATAGCGTGGAAGGCATCGAGGGTTCTTAGAATTCGCGAAACCTAATAAAGGCGCTATTCCATCCATTGTCTCCTGGTCCCGCGACTTTTCTCTCGCGACCTTTACTCTCTCTTTTATATCTTCTAAAAATTACAATGGCCGTAAAGTCAGCTTCGTCGTTAACGTTATTTCGCAGCCACCTTTTCCTTCTGGCCTCTCAGTGGCCGGTCTGTTCCGCGTTAATCAGCGGCAGTTCTAAATACGCGTCGTAAAGTTTCAAACAGCGAGTGGGAATTATCTAGCTTCTTTTTTACGATCGAGTTTTAAGCTGTCCCGCTTTTTATGCCGCCTCGTTCGCGCCTCTATCGGTTTTCTTATTTCGGAGATGTTTCGTACGGAATCGAGTCTGGCTTTCTTCCGGTGGCTCCTGATCGCCGATTCTCGGTATTTTAGAGAGAAAAATGCAGTCGCGAATACTTGCACGGAGAATAATGTATTTATCACAAGCTTCTGTTGCTTCTTCCAGGTGATTTAATTTTACTTGCAAGTCATTTCGTAACAGTCGCGTACTAATCGAAGTAGCTGAAGTACATTATCTCGTATCGTTGTTGCGATGTTGCACGTTGTCTCGTGGTTAATCGCGGGAAAATATTTCTTTCGTAAACGGTTCGGTTTACTTGCGAAGTACAAGCTACAGGATCGAAGAATTGTGGTATCGACGAATTTTTTGCTTCTTGTCGACCTTTAATTCCGTCCACTCCTAAATTCGAACGGAATTTCTTGTTGCACCTTCTCTTTCACGTTGCATCATACTCCGTGTCACAACACACATACTCTGGCTCGAAAGTCTTAGGACATCTTTCATTAGTAACGAATCTCCGATACCTTGTATACATTACGTATTTCGCAACGCACGCATTTTTTAGTGACACTTTTTTTTATCGTTTGTACGTTTTAACAGTGTACAATTTCATTATCGTACAGACTATCGAGTTAAACGCATAGTTACGATTTCATAAAGGATATTTTTCAGCTTTCGACGAAACGAAATAGCGGCTATGACACATCGATCTACGTAAACTTTGATTCTCTTGCTTAAGATCATCCGACCACTCGTTCCACGATTCAACGTTCAAATTTAAATCTTTCTCGTTCTCCGTTACGTTAAAATTACTACATACGCTAAATCAAATTGCACTTAACGCTAAACCTACCGACACTTCTTGTATGCTTACCGATCGCTCGCTATAGGCAGCACAGACTACAAATGTTTCTTAGGGAAACAGATAAATACCTTAGCAAAGAGATAAATACCGAAGAATACACTGTACGCACGTTTTATAAAAAGTCACAGATTAGGGAGCGATATGATAACGTTTAAAGATGGTGAAATTTGTGTAGAAATTTGAAAGCGGTCAATTTGACCGCTGTGGTGGGTTTAGTGTTAATACGTCGCTTAACGTTCGAAATTACACGCGCGATGCTTTCCCTGGCTACACGACGGCCGTGTTTCAAATTTTCCAGTGGATCGCGACAGAGTGTATACGGATAATCTATTTTCGTTGCGTGGCGCGAGTTATGAAGCTGTATTTTATTGCGCCACGGAAAAATTCAATTGCGCGATAACTTTGAACGGCAATATCGGATTATAAATTGTCATAAATCACGGGGCCAAATCGCGATACTTTCGTAAACGATTACAATTAATAGCGTGCGCGCGTATGTCGTTCGTATTACGGAAATTTTGCCGTAATCATGGCAGCGATTTGTCGAAACGCGACGAAATTTTCGCGCTGCGCTTCTCGAATTTACAAAGGTTTTCGAATATCCTGGAAGTGTTCATCGTTTCCGACCGAGATCGTACAATTTATCCAGTGACTCTGTAAACGTGATTTTGCAAACGCTTAACATTTTCAGACGGTCATTTGTTACTTCGTTGAATTTGAAATACTTCGATATCGATGGCGCAGCAATTTCGACGACTTCGTTTAAAAATGTAGAAGATTGGAAAGTTTGGATTTCGAAGACTAGAAATTCCATAAGATCCAAATTCTGTAGTTACGTCGTATCTCAACTTTTATCTCTTGTAGCAAAATCGTGGCTGACTTGGTGCAAAGTCTCGAGATCCAGTAAGTTCCAAATTTTCCAGCTCCGTGATATCGAATTAAGTTTGAGGTGGTTTTGGGACTTGATAAAATTTATTGAAAAAAAAAAAAACTATAACCGTTCGCTTGGACGCTCGAAAATATAACGATCGCCTGTTCGAGTGCCTGTGTCGAAGGCGTCTCGGTCGACCGTTAGCTGACTGTTGTTATTCGACACATTACATTTGTTTACGTGTTTATCTCGTCGTCCGTTTTCCTTGTTTGTTTTTCCGTCGTCTTGTTGTTGCCCAAAGGTGTTCGTGTCGCTACAAGTTTTCTCTAAATTATAGAAATAAGAAATTGGTGCAAACGTTTACCGCGAGCGATTAATAGTACGGTACTAGAAACGTAAGAAAAATCGAATATGCAAGTACTTACGTACATTGAGATTAGCACGTAGAGAGAGAATCTAAGGCCAGTGAAAAGTTTGGCTATATTTAACCAGAAGTGAGCGACAAGGATTATAAAACAGAGGAAAAAGGAGCACGTAGTGTATATTGCGTGGAAAGTTTCATGGATCGGATAATTGTCGAATGAAACTGAGAGTAACAGTTATTCGAGAGTGAAAGCAATTTGTTGTAGAATCATTTTGTGCTCTGGAATTTTCTATTATCGAAACGCGTAGTATTCTATCGAACTGATACTTGTGAAAAATAAAACGTTTCGCGAATTCCCTTCGCTATGGATATTCCAAAAACCTTTCGTCGAAAGTACGAATAACACATTAATACGATTAACCTACAAGCATCATGTACTCGTGTACACGCAGAAAGCACAGAGAATATCCTGTGACTCGACTTATCTTACTGTAATTATCAGCCGGTACGATACGTACAGCGTGCCAGACGCAAACGGATTCTTCCATCTATTCTAGTCCGGCAACTAAGATTATTAATTGCAGTTGCTAAACACGAATCAACCGCCATGACAAAACCCAAAACGATCCGATATCGTTACCGTGGCGACCAAGATTTGTGGCGAATGGTCCGTGATCGAACCGTGACCGTAGTCTGACTAAAATGTACCTATAAATCAACCCTTAACAGGCATCATTTGCTTAGAAACGAGGACGCTAGAGGCTGCTAGCCTATTGGAGCACCGACCAAACGAAGGTCGTGTCGTTTACAGCCGATATAAACTTCCATTTGCTGGAGAGGTCTACGAGCTTTCCACACACGGAACATCCTCAGAATTCCTAAGGTATTATAGGTGATAATTTCGCGAATTTCCGGTTCGTTAATAGACGTGTGCTCGACGGTAGTATCTGGTGACTCCTCTCTCTCTCTCTCTCTCTCTCTCTCTCTCTCTCTCTCTCTCTCTCTCTCTCTCTCTCTCTCTCTCTCTCTCTCTCTATCTCTTTAGGTCGATGGTTTTCAACTAATGGATTCAACGTGGATTCGCATGCATTTCGTGACACGTCGTCGGCAGAGTGCTGAAGCTATGTACGTCTCTACATGCTTTCTCCATCGGTTTATCGGTAATTTAATTATGTCGTATAGCAACCACACAGTAGCAGCAGCATCACGCAGTGCCGTAATTACTATCTCGTCCCTAATAATGCCGGATAATGCCCCGCCACTGACTCTACGACACGTACAAGTTAGTCTGTAAATTAGAGACGTCCTTTCGCCTCGCCTCGTATTCCTGATTTATCGTACGTGGCCTTGCCGTTATCGTTGCCAGCGCACACCCGCGACGTTGATCGCGTCTCAAGAAATCGCGATTCAACGCGACGCCGATGTCAAACGAGCCTCTTCTTTCACGCGGAATAATTTTGCCTTCGTCCGGGCGACCTTTATCTTTCGAGTTACGAACTTGTGTATTCGCGCGTTATGTCTATGTATTCGGATTCGCTGGAGTATACTTCAGTCGAACTTTGGGTGGTAAGTCGAGCCGTAAGTCGGCAACTTGTTTATCTCTTGTATACGCGGAAAAAGCATAAAATATCCAGAGATACGTAGAAATGTTTCGGTATCTCGCGCATTTTATATCTCTTCCTGTGAAACAGATATTTCTCATTAAATACTTGCGCGATTCATAAAATACTTGTACGTTTCATTTCTAAATTGCTGTATAAGATCGATCGTTAACTGATATCTTCAGAGATATTAAAATTACCACAGAAGCAACGAAAACGAATAACGTAGCAATTGCACGATTGAAACGCACAAACGAGTTAATCGAAACTGTCTTCGAAATCTTAAATCGAGAATCATAGTACGCTTCGTTAACGTGTAGTACGTTTAATAACTAAGAATAGGAGATACGAGACTATCAAACGTTCGTGGCAACAGAGAACGTGATTTTGTTTGACCGACAGAATTTTCATCTCTTCTGTCTCGACGTAGAGAAGATCGGGAAACCGAGTTTTGCGCGCTCTGTTTTCCAATTAAGCGAATATTGCATTTCTAGCCGCGGCGATTAAATATGAAATTACAGGCAGCTGCTTTCTGTCGCGCACCAGAGATTTTCATTTTTTCTTCTGATTTTAATTTCGATAGGAATTTATGAACGCTCCGGAGCGTTGATCCGGCCGTAAGTATTTACAAATAAATGTCACGGATAATTGATTCGTAAGAGGATCGAGGCGAATCTCTTGCCCGGATATTCGTCCATCGACACGTTGCGCGATAAAAAACGCACGATTTTAATGGACAAGAATTCTCGTAGATAACAGCACGACTCGAGTTGTGAACATCTCATCAGTCAGTCATTCTTGGAAAAAAGGAAAAGAAATATTTCTCTCCGCTACTCGTGGATAATAATAATCAAATTAGACAATTTTATTCATTAGTATCTTCGCGAAACATTGTTTCTCTTTCTTTCTCTCTTTTTAATCTTCTTTTCCAGCTAATCTGTTCTCCTACTTGGATTCAAATTACACGCTAATAAAATCTTTATTGCAGATAAATTTAATAATATTGCATTTCACAAGTTACGATATAAAACCAGACTTGCGCGGCGGATTTCTATTTTCAGAAATTCATTTTATCTGAACAATAGAATAAAATTGTAGAATAACGGGAAATTGTTAATGTCGCGCGAGGGCAATAACAATTTACAGAGAAATATTAAACGAACACATCCAGCCATTTCTACGTAAGTTGCCAAGCGAATACCCTTCTTTTGATATAAAGGAAGAGAAAGGACGTAATCACGGTTTACGATCGATACATTTTTATTCAATTGCAAAACGACTCTCTATACACGAGTTAAAGTGTCGCGAGTTTTTCCGCGGTCTTATCTTTAATTTAGTTGAGTAATTTCCCAATAAAAAAAAAAAGATCAAAGTTTTCCGAGCGGTTGGTCGAAATTAATTAATGGTTTCATTAAGAGACGAATATTTTGAAGAAACTAGAAGCAAAGAAATGGTATCGTAGTTTGACCGTTTCTCCTCCAAGTAATTTCATTAATTCAATCTCTCGTTTCTGCCTCTGAAATTCACCAACGAAGGAGTATCGTCTGAGTTTTCTCTGCTCGCGATAATTTCCACCGGAGTTCGTATTACACTTCCGTCTCGTTTCGTGATTCGCTGCGTGGCTAACAACTTTGAAATCGATAATCATCAAAATCATATTTCGTAATTGATTACGGAAAAAAAGAAGAAATTATTAAGATTCGTTTAATAGGTTAAACGGAAAGCAGGCTTTTGTTTGCACCTGGCGTTAAAAATGTAAAGAATCTCGATGGTAGAAAAATAACGATTTGTTTTTAGAAGCAAATCATTCATCGGGAAACGAAGTCACGTTCGTGCGTGTAAAATAAAAAACTGGAAGACCAGAAGGGTTTCCTTCCGAAGAAAAGCAATTACGGTTTCCTTGATTCACAAGTATCAGAACCGAATTGGAAAATCGAACGAGTGGGCGGGCAGATTATTCCACGGATGGAACGAAATTTTCGGAAATGAATTCGATTAGCGACTAATCTAAATTCAGCCGGGTTACGGATAATAGAAATCGCGACCGATGCGATCTCTGGCGACTTTTTCAAATTGAGTTGCTAATGCAGATTATAACGAATTGCTCGTTTAACCAACGCTTCGCGGTAATTACAGAAATTATTAGACGAAAGAAAAATCAGTTATTCCCATTCCCGTTTATTTCTATTAAAAAAGGAATATTCGCTTCAAGAGGATAAGAGAGTTTACGTACGATTTGTCGAATGAAAGAAAAGGGAACTCGGAATCGTTCAAATGCAATTAAACTTTTGAAGAATCAAGTTTAGAAAGGTCACTGAAGCAATTAGTTTTCAGATCAAGAGTTAAACTCACTTTTCAAATCTTAATTTGATGATACTTCGAGTTTGCGAACAGCGTGGATTGTGTAATAATCGGTAGTTTAACAAAATCGATCAAAGTTGCGCATTTCTAAAAAAAAACTCTCCCGGCAAAATAAAACTTTGCCGAACGCATTTTTAAATTGCGTAATTATGCGTATTGTATCGACACGAATGAAATTGCTGCAGCTAAATCTTAAATTTCCACATACGTGTATTTCCATAAACAATTTCCAGAAATTGTTTATCTTTCCCACGATCGATACGAATGCAAGCAAAAGGAAGAAATTGAAACCGTTTACATGCCGCAGTCGTAAAATTAAAACGCGCGGAATTTATAGCGTAGAATAATTTTGGCCGCGTGGAGTTCTTATGAATTTTTCAAGAGCGCAACGAAGCTCTATGCATATGGAACGAAGCTCAAATCGCCGTGAGGAATGTTTAAAGGCCATTCCCTTAATTTCTGTTTAATTAAACGAGTTCCAACGACGTAGGGATAAACGCTGACAAAATCTTGACAAACGGAGCTACGTTTTGACGAGCCTGCCCTAAATTTTCTACTTCGGCCTGTTCTCGTGCTCCCAATTGTTGGAGCTTTCAGCAGGATGTACGAAATTTTCGGTATATAGAGGAGAATATTATTTAAATCCGATATTTCGAATTGCATATCGATAAAAAGCAGCTTCAAGTACATTTTGCATCGTGACAGAGCGATATAAACGAAACAAAGTTCAACATACTCGTTTTATCTTAACCTTTTCAGCGTTTTCCTGGAATAGTTAACGCGAAAGATTGCGAGTTCTATGATAAATATATTTGCGAAACTCCTACCTTACCTTTTAAAGCCTAATTTTAATTGAAATATTCGACGAGGAAAGTCTACGTTTACGAAAAATTGAATAAATAAAATTTATCTTTAATTTTAATATTTAGAATTCTCTAGAAATCGTGAACTCGCATCAAATCCTCTTCATGATTGGATTAAAAGCTGTTGACGAAATTTATATGAGAGAACGTCGAGGTTTTCCTATAATGAACACGCTTTAATTACGCTTTGATATTCGGTATAATTATACGGAGTTTTAACCACGTAGCAACAAAAAGGCTGCGATTCAGGAAATCCTTTAAACGAAAACACGTCAAAGAAAAATTAGCATGAAAAACCAATACTTTGGTGGCGTAAAGAACAGCGAAAAAACGACGCGCGCATAAATTTACAGTGTTTTGTGGGTGAGCGGAATAAACGAAGACCTCGAGATTTCCTGGAATTTTTGCCAAAGGCTCGCAATGGAATATAGAACAAGAACTTCATATCGCGCGGGTTTGCCGCGAAATGAAAGAGCAGGAATTAAATCCGTGAAACGACACATGTAGGAGTGGATTTCCGGTATGTAATACCCAAGTTATTCCATGTCAGCGGTCATGGAATGTTGGTATTTTTGTCAGAGGACGATCCAGCTTTCGGTTAACGATACAACTACGAAACGAGCGTATGGGATTATGAGAAAGAATTGGGCTTTGTTTAGGATAATCTGCTCCAAAAATACATTTGCATCAGAGTACGAATATAATCTTGACACGTTACGGTCCACCAACTAATTGCTGCGTGTATATAATTCATTTTATGGTCAAATTATAATATCACGATCGTAAAGTTACTTTACAATTTTTATGAGAAATTTCGAACATAAATTTTTATGAGCGCAACTAAAGAAACTTTTTGAACATTATGGACACTGTATGTTACGCAGTTTTGCACATTTAAATTATACCGCGAGTGAGTGAACATTCGCAGACTAATCGTTAATAGAATATGCATATAATCACTTCTATGGTAAATTACGATTTAACATGCAAATCCAGGGCTCTAATGGCTGAATCATATTCAAACTTCGTACAAAGACTGCGAGTGGCTGCGTATTTGCATCGGAACAACATACTGAACTTAATTTTTGCACCGTATACCTGCTGACGTTTATCACGCGAATAGAACGGATTCATCACGCGTATATCACAAAACTGAAATTTAATTGGCTATTAAAAATTCTGTAGTCAGATAAATTCGCTCGCCTCTAAATTATTATATCGAGTCACCGTAACAGTTGGTTGGATGGAAAGATATCAACGTTTCCAAAATAGGCGACAATTCACGAAGAACTTTTGAACGATTCAAGAGAAAGGCAAAAACATACATCCAATTTGAGAAGTAGATAAAAAGGCAATTTGCCTACGCGAGATTAACTCTCACATAGATCCTGTTCCATGTTCCTTCCACGTCAACGTCGAGTTTCGTTTTTACGTCTTTCGACGATTATTTAGAAAATTACTTAATGGCTCGATCTCGCGATAAACCTGAATACATATCTATACGTAACATCACAAATATATGATAGCAGGCACGTTCGAAATGGCCCAGCGACTTGTCCCTCCGTGTGCCATTGTATCAGTTAGGCCGATAAATTACATCTCCGTTTATTGTGCGACTCTATTGAAACGGATATTGTAGATGTTCTTCGGCTGCTGGCGTATATGCATATGTATTTAAATGAAGCTTAGCGTTTCGGAGTTACGTAATAAACAGAGGTAATGCAGTGTCCCCGGGCAACATAATACCGTTCGAGGAACATCATATAGACATCCTGGACGGTTAGACGGACAATAGGGCATCTCGTGGACATTCTGTAAACGTTTGGGACACTTAGCCGAACAATGGAATGCCCAGGTCGCTTCCTGAGGACCTTCGTGAACCTGCACAAGCAGTCTAGGATCAACGTGAAGAATTCGCCTCGAGCAAATAGTTTACAGAGGAAACCAAACTGCATGCAAACTCGATGCACGATTCCTGTGTTTACGGGGGTTGAAACTGATCGTTTGTATTGTAATTCGCTTGCTATTGTGTAACCGGAGGATTTATGATTTATTCGGACGCTAAACGGACGGAAGGCTAAACTCGAGTAACTCGTCGGAAGATAGAGAGGAGCTGACGATTGCAAGGTTGTTGAGTTACGTTGAAACTCTTCCATGTTATGCAAATCCCATGAATTTGCGTTTAGTAAAATTATAAGATACTATGTTTGCATTCCTGTAACATTGTCTTGCTTGGAAGCGTAAAATCCGCCTACTGTCGTTCTATTTCTTTTTTTTTTTTTTTCTATTCTACTCTACACAGTGAAAACTACAGGAAACAAGATCTTCACCTGGTATACGATCGATATTTGTTATACAATTTACGTTGTTTCGATACCGCGATATAACTCGAATACTTTAATGTATCGTATCTTCATCTAATAAATAATTTTATATGAAATGAAAATAATTATAGAGATGACCGAATTAAATTCTAAATTTCTATTGCTCCATTCCTTCCTTGAATAACGCTGAACGATGCGGAATGCGGAATCTATTATTATTCGAAATATTCAGAAAATTTTCATATCAGATGACTGCACGAGATTACAATAAATTTTGCTTATCTCGCGATGAATATTCTTCAATATAAGAAGCACAAGGAAACATTCCCTTCTGTACTCGGTTAAACGAACCGGAATTGTCAAAACGTTCATAATAGGACGGAATGTCGGATTCGTTTGAACTCCGCAGTAATTTCCAAGAACGACGAAATTCCTCTGTCAAGAACGAGTATTGCATCCACGATTTATTACATCGTGCACCGACCGAGTTACACAGGAGCAAGGTAAATGTTTTCACGGGTTCAATTTTGTAGCGTAAGAAGATCAATTTATCAGATGATCGATGAAACAACTGTAACTTCGATACCGTATCGATCCAACTTTAAATTTTTATTTTATTCATCGATCCAGTTAAACGATTTTCTTTCAAATTTTCACCAGGTTGAAATGCATCGTTATTTATCGTGTTGTTATAATAGAAAATTTTAAAGTTATTTTTAGTGTATCTCGTATCATGGAAAAGTATAGCTTTTGTACCAAAAGTTCGCGAAATATTTACTAGCCAATAGTATGGCGTTGATTTTATGTAAAAAATCGTAAGTTTCGTAGAAAAAGTTTTCCCCGATATGAACAGTAGATTACATTAATCGTCACAAAATCTCTGTTTTTTGCCCTAATTTTCTATGCATAATTTTTATAATTTAGTAACTTTTTCTTACTAAGCGAAATATCTGAAGATATGAGAATCATAATAACCAAAACATGAAAAAAATCGATTAATCTTAAAATGCCAGGACTCGGGATACCGAGTAAATAATCTCAGAAATTAACGGAAGATAATTGGATCGCAATCGTGTGTGTGTATGAGTCTGAATGATATGTACGAAATATAGCCGCTTAAAAATGCAAATTATACGATATGTTCGCTCATGCATTTTGTTATTGACCATTATCCAGCCGCGAAAAACGAAAAAGTTCATTACCTAATTTCAAATAAATTTGAATAATTTTAACACGATATCGCGGGGCTGTTTACTGGATATCAAGTTTGCTTGCAGTCGAGGCATCGTCGATCCGCGTACAAATCGATTTCGTAGCCGATGTGTCCGTTCGTTAAATATAGAATTTAGAGGATCGGATCCTGGGGGATGGTTGCGTCTCGATCGAGTAATAAATTATAATGGATGATTCCGCGGCATTAGAAACATAATATATTAATCTATTTTCAGAAAGTGATTAATTGATGTGTTGACAAATGATTACGGCCACGCTGGCGCTATAGTCTGTTCGCAAAGGATTATTAATCTCGTATAACGGGCGACCCGAGAATATAAATCGGCAAATTAAAATAAGAGAAAAAGTCTTAGTCTATGAACTTTTGAAAGAAAAATTTTCATCCAAATAAACAAATACATTCGCCGTTTTATTCGTTTCCACGAAACGCGTCAGCGATATTAAAACCGACGCGCTTTGAACGCTGCAGGAAATACTAGCTTCTGGAAAACTTCTATATTTTGCATTTTCGCTCGTGTCGCAACTTACTCGAAAGAATATGCAGTTTCGACGAGCGGCGTTTTCACTTTGCAAGCTCATCGTCGTAGCAACGAAAAAAAGAAGAGTGCAACTTGCAGAAAGATAAAGTTTATTATATCGTTAAACCCTGCCCCCGTTGTTCTATTGTTTCTCCATTTTTAACCAGTCGGCAGTTGCAACTCGTTAAAACTACGTAACTCTCAACGCATACAGAACGCCATCGTATTGCGAACCGCGGCGTAGAAAAGGAATTCAATGGAAAGCTAAATATCCAAGGTAGAAAGTAGAAACGCGTATGGTTGCGCGATTCTATGTAAACGGTTGGAAAAGGCGGGGATGAGACCGAAACTATCGACAATGCAAGGATCCGCTTGCATGCCGCGCGCCGGGGCGTTAAGCAGACGGATTTACAGGTTTCGTGATAAAGCAGCGAAAGCTGATCTAGGATCTTAGTCGCTCGGAGGGGATTATAAATCAAGACTCGATAATGATCCGTAATGGATGGTTTACCTGGTTTCGGGCTTGCTCGTGGCCAACATAAAGTTGCCGTGGCCGACGACCAACGGCCCTGACATCACGATTATTCATACTTACCGACTTTTCGAGCGTTTCGCGAAATTAAGCCCTTCGACGTGACGCGCATCTTGATGGGTCTTGACTTGGGTTTTCGTCGCGTTTGCATACCCTTGCCGACGACCCGAATTTCTGTTTTGGGGACACGAGCTAGAGCAAGTCGGGATTAATTTTGCTTTGATCGTCTTGGACGTGGAAAATCGCAAACGCTAATTTCTTAAAGAGTATTCTTTTCCTCTTCCAAGTTAATCGGAAAATTTTGTCGCTTTCGCCCATCGAACAAAAAGAAATCGATCGTTTTAACTGAAATTTTTATCCATCAGCATTAAGTATAATACTCGTTGTATTTCAGTAATATAGCAATAATTAGTTTATTCTACCGCTCTTGAATTTTTCGTTTTTGTTGTTATCGTATAATAATTCTTATTCGTATAATAAGAAAATTAAAACTGATAATCATCATACTGCATATTGCGATTAGCTTCCTACGGAATAGTCTCCGGAATATATCCACATATTTCACATCTATTGCCACGTTTTGCGTTACTCTGAATTTTGAGCGCAAAATGAAACGAGATAACGAGGCCAATTGAGTTAGACAACAACTTAGAGAATACTTCATTATCTCGCAGAGGATTCCAAATAATCCTCCGTAATTACATGTCACTAACACTCTCTACTAAATAATTAAACTCTAGCACATTAAACGGAATTATACTTTCTTACCAGAGTTACTGAATTTTCACAGAATTACGTCTTACGTATTTACCCGTAATCGAAAGTATACAGTATACACATTACGATATGTCCAAAAATATATTGCAATAAAATTTTCACTATGAAACCAACGATTTTTGTATTTTTCAATATTAATCGATCGGTGCGTTACGATATTTCGACTAAAAAATCGGCAATTTCGGTCGATTTCTTTCGAGCCGCCATTTTTATCACCGTTTTCCTCCATTCGAATATAATAAAATAAAATTGGCATTACCAAAAAAAAAAGACAAACGGAACAAAAAATAAAATAAAGAGAAATAAGCGCATCTCTAACGAAGAACTGGTACACGACGATTGCAGAGGGAAATTGAATTTTCCGATGGTAAGGGGGCGAGGCGTTTAGATTGGCGTGAAATTCTACCGCGGAAATCCGCGAAATTCGACGTTACAGTTGTAATGGATTTCCATAATGATGCAACGCGACGAAAATCTTTCTCCTGCTACGTATATTCCGGCTGCAGCTACACGGCCGCGATTCATGAATAAATAAGAAACAACTTTCGAAACAAGTTGACTGAAGGCTACGAAGCACCGTGTGACCCGTCCCAACGATTCCAGAAATTCAGTAACTCCGGTCGCCTCTCTCACGAGCCAGCCCTCTTTATTCTTTCGACCCGCATTCACCCTGTTCCGGAGTGAAACACTCCTCTTACCTTCCAATCCCGCTCATCGTCCCGTTTTTTTCCCTCGCCGCCTGCTACAGTCACCTTTCTTCCCTCTTTCTTCACGATCTTATGATTCCTTGAGAGGGTGTCTTCGAAATTTTCATATATTATGCAAACACCACGTTTCACCAGCGACCAACCTCTTTTTTCCACGCTTTTATTTAACTCGCCACTTACTTCTACTACTGTTTCCTCCTGGCAGACGCTTCAGCTACTCTCTTTCGATGCTCTTTACGAAAAGACGTCACGTATTTCCCACGTTTTCCGTGCGAACCGCTCGTATTTCACTGCTAACGAATTTCTCGCGGTTTGGCCGTTGGACCGAACGAATTTCGACTGTTGGCTTGGCTCGAATTTCATTCGGCTTCGAATTCGATTCTCGCGTTGTATGTGCGTTAACTTCACTCTGATAAATTAGCGCGGGTTTCAATGGCGGTATTCGATATTTAATGTTTTTGTCTACAGGAACGGATTAAAATTTTTGAGGCCTGGGGTCTGTTGATCCAACAAAGGCATTCTTCGTAGAAAACTGGGGGACAAGACAGAGAGTTAAAACGAAATAAATTCATATTATTTATATTATAATATAATTCGATTGTAATATGATTTATATTATATTAGTAAATATGATATAAAATTTATTTTGTAATAAGCTACATTTAAAATTTTGTAGTATTCATTTTTAAAAAGCAGTTGTTCTTTTTTTAATCGGTCTTAAGATAAACGAATTACTCATTATAGTCGTAGAATAAAATGTATTCTTCTTGAATAGCAAGGCCCGGGGCTATAGTCCCCCATAGCTAACGCCTAGTCCGTACCTGTTTGCCTATTTTAAATTTACTCTGTTGTTGCATGTGTATATGTTTCAGGCGGACTGTGTATACATACAGCTTACGTAACAAATTAACTTTCTCGGTTGACTTTGAGGTTGTTTGTGGGCGAGGTTAAGTTCAGTGTATGTAACAGCACCTTTGACTGCGTCAACGAGACACAAACCTGGTATTTGAATCGATTTTGTCGTGGTTTTGTTTTCTAATTTTCCGGTGAATTGATGTATTAGAGATTTTACTTACTGTACTTTATTCTTCTCGTAGCATAGAACGTGTGTGGTAAATGTTGCGTGCTTGTATTAATTTGTGAGAGTGCGGAGTGCGAGTGATCAGAGAGAGTGTTTAACAGCAAACTTCTTTCATTTTTGGAAATTACGGAGACAATATCTTTACGACAAATTGTAAACTTCTGGTAGCGTATGTGGTAAGTTGAAGCATCTGCTACGATGATCTACTAACTGATAATAATGAATTGACAAGTGACAAGTATAGGTTATGCAACTCTATTACGTAAGCTGTCCGTTTTTATAATTTTATAATCCAACGTTGAATAAGACGCAATAAGCTAATTAGTTTATAAAATATATTCGTATGTATAAAACTTTATTTATTTTATTATAAAACTTCTTACTACTATGTAAGAAATTTTATTTGCTCTGGCAATATATACTTGCTACTTGTATTACTTTTATTATGCATGGAAGTACCGATCAACCGAATAATTGTGCAATAATTGACTATTTATACTTTGTGGGCAATTTTTAATATAAGATCCGTAAGCGCATTCGATTCTTGGGATGAATTAAAATTATGTCCGCTTCGACGAGTGTAATGTTACTCGGGATCCTCTTATCGAGTATTTTAATTAGTCCGGTCGTTTTTCATCGAGGTGTTGCGCGATCGATTCCACGAAAAAGGAGAACAAAAGACGAACCTTACACCGTGCTTGTTAACAAACTCAGCGCATTCGATAATGGCTTTCTCTGATACTTCTCAAGCTCTGCTGATTTGGGTATTATTCATTTGGCCAACGTGTATATCCCGGCTCGTACATTCCATTATTTCGTTCTCAGCGCTAAAACCGCACCAACGACGGATCATCTCTTTTATTTCTCATTACTCTTCGTTATATTTCTCGCTAGAATCATGAATCTGGCTCTCCAATCGAGGATCCGAGATTTTTCAATCCAGTTTCTCTACCGTAAAATTAAAACTAGAACTTCGCCGTGGATATTACATTTTCTCTCTTATATTCTCATCCCAATGACGTTAGGCTCTACTTCGCTCGTCTTCGCCGCCCATCAAACCTAAAAATATTTTCGTTGCTAGGGTAATCACGCGCGATTGAGCCTTTCGTTGGTGAAAATTTTGCACATCAGGATATCGTTTAATACGATGTTGCAATATTTTGGCAAAAATGAAATACCGCGTGTTATTTTAAACCTCGAAGTTTACAATTTTCTGACACCAGAAAAATATGATTTATTACGCAACTTATTAATTTACTAATTTATTAAATATAACGCATATAGATATAGACATAATACAAAATTTTCCATATTGATATTGATTTGCTTCGTTCTCCTAAGAGGAAAACGTAGGAAGAAAATTAATTTTTCAAGAAAGAGTAATCATTTTGGTAGAACTTTAAATTCTACCTTTAAATTTAGTTTTGCTTTAAAAGCGATTCTTTTTGAGGATATGTAACGTATAAATCGTACCAAACCAGAGTTTTCTGGCGAGTATTTTTCTTACAATTAACGCGAAAATGGATCATGTTTTGCACCTACGTATGGAAATTTGCTTTCGATGCTAGTTTTTAAATCTGTTTCCATTAAGAGGATCGGATCCCAGTATACTTGGATGAATCGTTCGCGTCTGATTTCAGTCATCTCGTCCTAAATTCGATTTTTCACCTTTTGCTTGGTAATACGATTTCGCTAGCTTTTGGGCGAGTAACATCGATTACACCGAAAGTGTAAGTGGATTTAAAATGCGGAAGGAATTATCACGGTACGAAGGACGATCGCATCGATACAAATATTAACGTAGGAGTTCCCCAATATGATTTTAATACGTGCAACCGTATTTATAGACGCTCCAATTAATATCATAAATTATTACAGTAATTTGGTTTAGAAACTTGTACGAGTATCTCGAATGATTCCTGAAATAAATATTCATTCGATAGTTTTACCGAAAACGAACAAATACGAAATATTTTGATGTAAATTCAACTATTCAATTCATAATGTTCATTCCGCAAAGTTTCATTGATTACATTAAAGATTGGAAAAATTATTCATTCTGTGCGTATTTTTCTTTTATTAAAAAATGTCTTGCACTCGAGGAAGATACGGAAGAATTGTCGTTAAAATGTCGTTTGTTCGAATTAGAGCAAAATTCACAGAAACTTGAGAAATTCACAGAAAATGGTAGAGTTAGAAGAATGTTCAGGAATAAAATAATATATTTGTCACGACCTTCGTTCTTACCTTTACAAAGCATCAAGTAACAAATCAAGGAAAGAAATTCTCTTTCTTACAAGAATTTTTTACAAAATTCGAGAAGGTTACCCGTAATCGATCAGTCACAAGAAGCCGCTGCAACTCAAGAAAAATCCAGTGGATCCTTTGTCATTCGATGCTTTAAACCGAGCCTTTATCGCGTCGTGGATACACGGCAAACCACGAGTTCCATCGTTCTTCTTCATTTCTTTCACGTCCCATGACGATAACTACGACAAAGTTCGGGGTCACGTTGAACTTTTCAATCGGATCTGATTGCCATGAATTTAAATATTGCCCGTTCCCACAGCCGGCGCACAAGCCCCCGCTGTAACGCAAATATTCTGAAAAGTTTTCGCGCGCTTCGACGTTTTACCCGGTTACAGGATGCTTACCATCCTCGAAAAAGCCCGTCCGCGTCCCTCTTATAATCCTTTTCCCCACTTCGTTCTTCCCTCGTTCCGTCTACCTCATCCCTTTCTTGTCCCGCGGAAACTTTTTCATCGATTAGCATGATTGCATTAAACATGCAAATCCGACAGAGGTGATCGTTCGTGCTTTGGATCACCCGGGATAACCCTTCTCTCGATAATTCGATAGAATTTTCTGTAGGATAACCCCGTCAACGCGTGTTCCATTAAAATTATCGAACATCAAGCTCAGTTAGACGTTGATTAGGATCGCGTTGGAAATTTCTGAGGCATTCAACGTTCGGCGATGCAACGTGGAATAAAGTCTCGTAAAGATTCAAGTAATTTAAATGCAAGTAATTTTATTAGTCCGAATGAGGTCGGCACACGTTTTGTATTTTACGCTTTTAATATTTAGAGGAGAACCATTGAAAGTATCGAAGATGTTATAACGAAATCTTAGGAATTGAAGGTAAAGTTAAAAGGTGTAACCTGTAGAATTTTTCGCGGAAATTTGAATAACTCGCGGAGTAACTACATATATGCTAACGATATGCGGAAAGTAATTAGATGACTTATCGTATCGTTTGCGAGCGTAATATCAAGGCAGAGGGTGATTATTTCGAACAACACCTTTGAATCTTTTTTCTCGTCATTTAGATCCAACGAAACCTGTCTCCTTGAAAATTGTTCGAAGGAAAATACAAATAGACTATACATTTGGAATATCATTTATGTCCGCCATTCGTATGAAAAGATAGATACAAAGAAATGCTAGAAATTGATACTCAGAAAAAAGATTTGTAATTTTTCAATCACTGAATAATAATATCGGTATATAATATCGAATAACACCTTTGAATCTTTTTTCTCGTCATTTAGATCCAACGAAACCTGTCTCCTTGAANAATTGTTCGAAGGAAAATACAAATAGACTATACACTTGGAATATCATTTATGCTCTTCATTCGTATGAAAAGATAGATACAAAGAAATGCTAGAAATTGATACTCAGAAAAAAGATTTGTAATTTTCCAGTCACTGAATAATAATATCGGTATATAATATCGAATAACACCTTTGAATCTTTTTTCTCGTCATTTAGATTCAATGAAACCTGTCTCCTTGAAAATTGTTCGAAGGCAAATACAAATAGACTATACATTTGGAATATCATTTATGCCCTCCATTCGTATGAAAAGATAGATACAAAGAAATGCTAGAAATTGATACTCAGCAAAAAGATTTGTAATTTTTCAATCACTGAATAATAATATCGGTATATAATATCGAATAACACCTTTGAATCTTTTTTCTCGTCATTTAGATCCAACGAAACCTGTCTCCTTGAAAATTGTTCGAAGGAAAATACAAATAGACTATATATTTGGAATATCATTTATGCCCGCCATTCGTATGAAAAGATAGATACAGAGAAGTTGCTAGAAATTGATGCTCAGAAAAAAGATTTGTAATTTTCAGTCACTGAATAATAATATATAAATGACTTACACGTAAGCAGGAGAGTTTACTTGAAATCCCCAAGGTTTTACTTCTCGAGTCTCCCCTTTAATACAGATAACTACATCGCAACATTTTTAACGCATCGCAGTGGTTTTAATAAACATCGAGATTTTCAAATATTTGCTCGGGAACAGTAATCTTCGGCGTGTATATTCGCTGTTAGTTAACAACGAGTCGAATGAATAAACGTTATTCACCAACGTGCCCTAACGTTATTAACAACGAGCAATGTCCACGCTAATATGTATGTATGTACAATGTACACACTCGATATCGTGCAACGCGTTTTAACGTATAAAATGAAGAGAGAGAGAGAGAGAGAGAGAGAGAGAGAGAGAGAGAGAGAGAGACAGACAGACAGACAGAGAGAGGCAGAGAGTGCTGGTACTTTCCATAAGCGGATAATTGTTATTTATCTACCACCAGTTTCGTCAATGTTTGTCAGAGGGTTTCGATTTATTTTTCCGTTCGCCATAACAGGCGTGAACACAACGACGTATAATTTCCATCGACCCAGTTAACTGAAAATGTAAGAGGATTATGAAAACGTGGCCAGTGCACGAATTTTCCGCCGCGATTTTCGCGGCAGTCGATACTCTCAGGAAAGTATTATTAAACAATCGTTTAATCATAGCCCCGTATACCATGGAGAAATCAACGTCGTGTCGTTGATTGCAAAAATGTAGTAGATTTTTATCGAAAAAGATTCAGGGATTGTAGAAGTTTTTATTAGATTGTTTCATAAGTTCCGTTCGTTTCTTTCATTACTCGATTTTGACGAATTATCGTTCCCTATCTATCGACACAACGTTATTTTTGTAGCTTTCTGTCTTCTTAGCTAGTATTTAATTTCTAGTAGGTGCTAATTTCGGAAGATCAAATCGAGAGGATTCGTGACAATGCGCGCTTTATGAATTTAGACTTAGAAAAGAAAAGACAATAAAGCAACGGCGAATATACCGAATGTATTAGATTTTAAATTGGAAAACTTAGACTGATACCATATATTAAATAATATTACGAAAATAATGAAATATTCAGGACTCTACCGAGAGGTGAGCCGTGTTTTAGGTGAGAGAACTCTATGGATCGGAGAAGCGAATAAAAGAACATTAAATATGAATATGAAGAGCGATAAAGTTCCAAAATACGTATTTTATGCGAAAGGGAAATAAATTATTCCTATGTATAATACATTTATTCGATAGTTTCAAATGAACAGAATTTACGAAAAACAAGTTCGCGTAATTAAATAATATTACGAAAATAATGAAATGTTCAGCACTCTACCGAGAGGTGAGCCGTGTTTTAGACGAGAGAACTCTATGGATCGGAGAAGCGAATAAAAGAACATTAAATACGAATATGAAGTGCGATAAAATTCCAAAATACGTATTTCAAGCGAAAGGGAAATAAATCATTCCCATGTATAATATATTTATTCGATAGTTTCAAATGAACAGAATTTACGAAAAACAAGTTCGCGTAATTTGGAGGAGGTTTAGAGCGAATAAATTTTCGAAACGTATATAAGGACGGTCGTTTCTCGAACCTCGTTTATTCTCTGTTGCTTTAAATATCAATGAACGCCGGAAAAGTTCCAAGTCGGAACGACGAACGAATTTTCCAACTATTACAATAAAAATGCAAATGCTTATGGCGCAGCGTTATTTATAACACGCGCGCATTAACGTATTCCGTCGTATCTGCGCTTGAAATTCAAATTTCCGTGATTCCCCGTACCATTAGGGATGTTTTTTTGCTCGTGCATGGTCATACCGAATTCCAAATGAAAAAAAAAAAAAAAAGAAAACGTACCTCTAACGATCGTCTCGCGAGAATTATTTCCCTTTTCCATCGAATCGTTTCGTCCGCTATATACATTTTTCCAATACTGCGAGAAACACATTTTTATGCTCGAATCTCGGTATATTGTTCTCCACGGTGAATCGTCGCAACATTTTCAATTGTTACACCTATTAACATGCACGTAGGAGACGCCATCGTCCCTCGGTACGTACAAGCTGTTTTCAATTTTGACCCTTTTACGGTATTTTTTACGTTATATTCGCCGATACTTCTTTGACTTTCTTCGCTAGTAAGTATCGTATATATACGCGTTAAAATTTTGTAAGAATCACGTATGAATTTAGCAAATTAGACGCACGGTAAAATATTCATTCTAACGTAAATGTTTCGCTTCGTTTCGTTTTTACATTTCAAACGACTTTACAAACAAAATGAAAGACATTATAATTCATGTACGGGATATAAGAAACGAGCTAACTGCACCACGCTGCCTCATGTTACTGTTTCTTCAAAAAATATTTTATTCTCGTATATGACACGTAGCATTGAAAATAGCGTGAATTGATGCATCTAAGGAAAATATTCTGTAGCTGTAGTAGATGATCTAGTAATTTAGCTTTCGCCAAGGAAGCGTTGCGAAACTCGTTGATAACTGGTCGCCACTTATTGCACGAGCATAATCGATACAAGATGCTTGCTGAACGGTATTCTACCTACAACATTGAATCGGCTCGATCGAATGGAAAGCACGAATATTGATCAACAGTAACAAGGACACGGATAATTAGAAATGGGCATCATTAATTATCGTGGTGATCGATCGTCGTTCGTGGCCCCGGATGCAAACACAGGGCTGAACAAGAACCGGAAATCAAGTTCTGTCGCGAAGGGAAACGCGAAATTTGTGTGACGCGTCGGACGAAATTTATTATAACGGTGCTGCATGCGATCGACGTGCAAACGAACCATCGTAAACGTTGACGTCGGCAAACTGAATAAATCCGTACTGTTTGGCTGTGAAAATACATTTCGCACTTTTTTCCCCCCCGCAAATAATTTTGTCGAATCGTTAAAAGTTCCCTCGCGAAAGAATTATTTCTTTCCGTTTTTCAAATTATTAATTTACGATACGTTGTATTTCACGAATATCGTATTTCTAGGATTCGATAACGTTGGTATGTAAGAGAAACAATTATAATTCTTCCCGGTATCAATTAAACGGAAGCAATTAAAGTACGAAGATCATCGTACGTCCCAATATATGCACATCATCAATGAAGCAAATGTTTACTTTCATATCGACGTAAACGGCTGTATCTATGAAACAGTCGACCAATGTACCTACATATTAATAATTCTGAAATTAGAATTTCGTTGGCCAGCTCTGCTAGAAAGCGACAAATTCGAACAGTCGATTTTACGTCCTATAAATAATTGACGAATTGTTTCCTGATGACAGGGAACAAGGTACAAAGGAAAGAAAATGATGCAATTCTTTCATTCAAATCCAGACGTCCTGTTCAATAGAAATGTCACAAAAGCTGGTACAAAGGAAAATGCGAACGCAATTTTCGTTTCGTGGGAACGAAATATCGTTGCTTGAAGAATTTCTCTCGTCATACTTTCGCAAATTCTCTAATTCGCTATCGCGAATTCATAATGGAATAAGAATAATCAAGGCAAAGACAACAATGCAAATATCTCTCTCACCACCCTTCTCTCTCTCTTAAATTATTCTACGCGAATATTTAATTAAATTCTAAATAAAGGAGGGAATGAAATAAAATATAAAGGTAGTTTCATTTAACTTATTTCTTTGATTTTTTTTTACTGTCTCCAAGCATTTAGCGTTGGCTATGAGAAGGTTATGAAAATGATCTTCGAAGTGGCTGTATCTCTTCGTTAAAGAAAATGTGTCCTGTTAATCTTCTTAACGAAAGGAAGCTATTATTATTATCATCGCACGAGGCTTTCTACAAAATGATACAACTTTCAAAACATTTTGGATATTTCAAGTGAGAAAGTTAGGTTAAATACTCTGAATATATTGTTTGGTTCTCTCACATTAAAAAAGAAGAATGTATAGCAAAGTTGTGTCGTCTCTCAAGTACTACTGGGTATCTTTAAGTACCTAAGACGTCACAAATGTTCTTAAAATTCTATTTTAAAATAACATACGTTAAATGTAGTAATCTTCGATTAAATCGAGTCTTTGCATTATTGAGAGATTAAACGTGCAAAAATATTCAGAAGCAAATGTTCAAAATATTCCGCGTAATGTATTCGTTATAGTATTTTTACTCGCAATAATCATAATTTATCAAGCCATTATATCACTGTAGCAGTTGAGGATTCAAAAGACACACAATGACAATTAATAATACGACGTAATAATATTACGATATATTAATAATAATAATAATAATAATAATAATAATAACAATAATAATATAACATAATAATATTACGACAATTTCACGTCATTCGTTATGTGTAATACAATATTAAAACACAATGGCTGCTACGATTAATTAATTTCACGACCCCGGCTATTGAAAACGAGTGAGAGAGATTGTCAAAAGGTAAACGAATGCCAGCTCGCATTCGTAGATTCCAGTATCGACATACAGATCAAAGGAAGTACAAGCGAGAGAATCGTTTGCCCTGGAACGCGAGTGCTTTCCTTCACTGTATTTTCACGGAAGCCGTATCTGAGAATATTTACGGTTTGCCCGTAGCCAGCCGAGTTCACCGGCGTGCAAGAAAATTGTTTGAAATGACTTGGAGGAGAGCCGACGAGCGCTTAGCTCGTTTCGTAAATGAGAAATAACACGGCTGTCATCGCGGAATTTCTTGGTCATGTTTCGGGCAAGGTTACCGTTCTTTCGCCTCTGTTCCGCGTTCACGGCCAACCTTCGTTGTATCGTTTTTCTTCTTCCTCTATTTCTCTCGGTCTGCTCGTTTATCTGCCACGCGATTTTCCGAAGCGGAAGCATCGCTTTGACGATACGCGATCGAAAGATCCATCCGTATTTCACAGATCGACCGATCCGTCGGTTTCGAACTATCGCCGGAGTTAATTGAGTCTTTTGGAAACTTTCGAGTAAACCGAATAGTCGATAGAGAATATTCCCTGACGTTAACTATGCAATCTTTCGATTAAAAGCTCGCCTAGTGGCAGCCGAGATGATTGTTAATCGAATCTGTCCGAGTTTCCTCGGTAAACGAAACTGGGAAAGAACTTGTCTCGAAGAGGGCTGGCGAAAACTTCGACCCCGTGCCTCGAGTTAGCGAACCGAGACAGAGGACGGTGCACCGGGGCTTCTCTTCACGGTTTTGTCTATCGACGAAATTTTGTAACGATAAGTTGCAGCCTCTTCAAGTGTTTTCTATGGCATACTTACTAGCACAGGGTGAATAGGCAATTGTAGTATCCCGAGGAAGACGGTGGAAGTTTTTGCGAAGCCTTTTGTGAAATTTTCTTATCGTCTTGGAATTTGGAGGAATTTTAATTAAGGGTTCTTTTTCGTCTGGTATTTAAAGGGAAAGTTTTATTTGCAAATACGTTCTCCAAGTAATAGGAGAAAGAATTAACAGGTAGATAAGTAGAAGAGGAAGAGGAATCAGCAGGAAAGATTATGTTGAATATGAACGCGTTATAATATACAGAATGTTCGGTAAGTCGGTGTACAGAACATAGTATATAGAACGGTACTAATTACTTTATCCTAATTAAACGTACTAATGCATTCGTCATTTAATTAAACGCACATATAAAGGCCAGATATTCGACTGGTTTCTGACGAATATTTCTCCGTTTTTCTTCTATGACACTCGCGCCTAATTTTTTATGAACGATTCTTCCGAATAACGTTACACACATAATTTATGTTGTATAGCGATAAAATTTACAAACCTAATAATAATATTTATAACACAATTATAAATAACCTGCTGAAATATGCACTTCGGAGGAAAAAGATAACGTGCATATGTTAAGCTCTTGATAATACACGACTATAATTTTTCATACACGTACGAATATTACATGTATCCCTTTGAAGTAACACTAACTGTTTAATATCAACAAATTTTATAAATGACAAAATGACAAAATTGTGAGAAGAATTTTTAATATTAAAATATTACTGTACAACTAGAGCCTGTAATTCTTCCAAATACGTATTAACTTGCAAGTATATTTGCGGAATCAGCTTCTGTAGAGTTTATTGGAACGTGAATATATGGTTAAGAACTTGATAATAACGTACACGTGCCGTCTCCTTGCCTGCAGACGTACAAATTGCTCGTTTAAATTTCCGTAGCTTATCGCTAATTTTTCGAGTTACTTGGTTGCCTCGAGGCTGACAAGGGGAAAAGTTTTTGCGAGATTATCCGCCGACTCGCGAAATTACCAGGGACGCCACGGTATCGCACCGAGCAAGATTTCGGACATTTTCTCATCTCGAGTAGACGACTTTCCAACCGAAACAAAGCCGCAGACGGATCGCGTCTAGTTGATCGATAACAAGGATTAATTTGCCAGTCGTGCCGCTCGCGCACCGACTCCCTTCCACGAACACAATAAACCTCGAGCAGCTCTACTCGGAAATCGTGACTACGTGAAAATTAGTAGAGCCGTTTCCCTCGCGCGCCTCGATACCCCCCAATTGATTCCTGTATTTTCCTTGGGAAAACACCAATTAAGCGGCCGCTATCTCATGATAGATTTAATCGATCCAGCAAAATTTCGTTTACCTCGCAAATACGCAACGAGGATTTCATTCTCCCTAATGTCGTGCCTTTCATCTTATATCGCAAACGCGCAATTTTCTCTGCTACCAAAATGAAGGTGTTGAGTTAAGGTTTCGTATTAACGTCTCATCCTTGATGTTACGTTTACCAAACTTTCACTGTGACAAGCCACTTGTTATTGGTTCCTTGGAGTCTTAAACGACGAGAAAACGGCAATAGTCTTCTTCAGATTGTTACGGGTTTTTAAATTGATCGAGATGTTCGTATGAAAATTGAAGCGTACGTTAGGAGAGCTTCGGTCTCGTTGTCGGTAAGATCGGAAAAGGATAAGAGATTTGAAGGAAACGAGCTTCATCGAGTAGATTAATTTTTGGTATAATAGTTCGCCGATATGGAAACAGGATTCGACGAATGTATCGTTTGGAATACAAAGTTTAATAACGTGTTTAATGTATTACGAATACCATTATTATACAAGACGCCAATTAATATCTCCCACGGTTGAAATAAATTTAGGAATTTCGAATCGTATCTTGCTAATGAATGGTAAACAGAGAAATTACGTAACTGTGGTTCCGTAGAAATAGTAGAACAAGAGAGATTGAAGAAACGACTAACATCGAAAATGGCCAGAATAATGAAATTTATTTGTTCGTTTGTCCGAAACCCGTTGTTATGATAAATGGGAATATCAGAGTTACATAATAAACTTCATACGTGCACGCAGAAACAACGAATGTTGGTAATACTGTGAGATTATACCAGGAAAGCGTTTGGAATACGTTCTAGCAGAGTTTACATTGTACCGCGTATAATAACGAAATACGTTTTTACTACAAATTTACTATGTTCCTTCTGCAATCCACGCTATCGTCTGCGTATAAACAATCGAAATATCGTTACGACTGTAACTCATCTTTATCGATAAAGTTTTGCATAAAGCGTAGTTTAAATATCAATATTACGCGTTAAATAACTGTACGCCACTCGCTTGAAATATGATTCTTTGAAACAGTATGTTTCGTAGCTTCTCCCTTCCGAAATTTATTTTTAAGATCTACGACGTAAGGTCGTGACGTCTGGAAAACGAAGAACCCTTAACGAAGTTTGAGAAAATACAGCGTAAGGATGTCCAGCGTGCTCAATTTATGATCTCGATGTAACGAACTAATTTCCGAGCTTTCAAAGGCTTCCTTACTTCCGAAACGCTTATCAAGATTCTGCGACTTTTAGGATTAAAAATCGCAACGTGAGTGACACGACGAATAAGAAGAGCGCGTATACTTTGAAGAACATGTCTCGACTAAATAAATCCTCGTGCAAATATTAGAGCGTAAGGCGACTTAAGAATTCTCCAACTATTTAGCGACAGTGTAATTTCGAGGAAGAACCTATAAACTTTCACGAGAACAACGCTTTATTAGCTAAATTCTTACTAAGAAATTTCGACGAATTCTGAACCAAAGATCGCGAGGCGATCTAAGAATTCTGCTATCGTTTATTGCCAGTCTAATTTCGAAGGGGAGCGCGCGAAACGAATTCCGAATAAACCATAATATAAGACAGTCGAACGATCCTGTGCAACTATCGATTGACAATATGATATCGAGCATTCACCCGTGCGTTCAACTATTCTTTAAAAAATAGGACCTAAGTAACCCAGAAACCAGCGAAGCTCCTTCAAGCTCCGAAACTTCATGTAACGTTAAAAAAGGAAAAAATATAGAACGCGAATTGATGGTCAAACTAATACGCGGGGAGCACGAAAACACGTCCTATCGGGGGCGAGAGTTTAATCCTGACAGCAGTCACGTGAAAATAATTACAGCTCAAAGCTGCGTGGCTCGTTCAGCGCGCGATAAATCAGCGCGCGCAACGGGTGGGCTTAAGCGGTTACGTACAGAGCAAACGCGGTAATACAGAAAATTCGTGCTGACATTCCGTCGAACTTTCCTGTAACTCGATCGTTTCCCTTTTATTTATTTACGTCTCGTTTAAACCGAAAACACGTCCAGGTAGCGTGCACATATAAATCATGGCACGAAGTTTTGCTTCGAGTTGAGGAACCTTTAAACTTTCAGAAGAACATCGCTCGATTGCTTAAACTCTTAATCAGAAATTACAAAATACAAGAATTCTGCTACCCGCTCGTTCGCAGTTTAATTTCGAAGAGTAAGTTTTAATTTCGCAGACAAACTCTGACCCGTGTAACGTAAAGTTTATAAATAGCGGTATAAGGACGCTCACCCTCATGGTCGTAGCCTCACATGGTTCCCCCGTTGCTGAAAAACACCTACAACCCGCGGCGGATCACGAGTCTCGTGCTTGTCACCCATTCGCCATGCCGAAACAACGATTGGTGCTCAACGAAGAACTTGCGTGAACCGTTCGACACTTGGACTGAAACGAGCCTCTTCTTCACTCTGTCCGAGATCGCGCGTTTCACTTTCACACTGTCACGCGAAATATCTTGTTCCGCGATTGGAGAAAATTTTTGTCCAAAGTTCGTCACATCGGGACGTTGGACGCAGCGAGGAAAGGAAGAGGAAGGAAAAACCGATACGCGACGATAGGACGATCTACGTCGACGTTTGAACTCGTGTGGTTAAGGTTTTACGATGAAACACTCGAAGATAAAATACGAGGAGAATGGAAGAAGCGTGGTTCGCGACGTCTCGATGTGAAAAGGTAGTGCGAGCCAGACGAGATGCGAGGTCGTGGCCCGGCAGCCGGCGACTGGCTGCTGCTCGAATGCTCGCAAGCTCGCAAGCTCGAACCAGTCGGCCTGGCTAGGCGCAAGCTCCCTACTCAGCCTCCAAAACCCTCCCATGTGAGGCTGCCGATGCCCCTGAATTTCTTCGGCGTGTCACCGCGAAAAATGCTGCTGCATCCTCCGTTGCACTCGCCTCTAACCTCCATTGCCACTTGGCCGCGTTCACAATGAGTTTTTGTTACGCCGGCCGACCGCTCACCCTTTGTTCCGACTTCTATCCGTTCCAACATCCGTGTGGATTAACGTGAACCTTTGCTAAGCATCGGCTCTTTGAGTATGCTGTTTCGCATACAGATAACGTCGCAGCGAACGTCGGTTAATTAAGAAACGTTGCCGCGCGTTTAGGAGATTTACAAAGCGCTTTGATCCGTATGTAAAATTGGATTTGCAAGGCACAGGTGAAACGAAGCATGCGTCAGCTTTGAAAATGTTAAGAAATGTCGCTGGATACGTTTTGGCGAGCGGGAAAAAATGAGACGGAAGAAGAAGCGCGTTATTGTTTGACGCTTGTGAGACGCGTTTCTCTTTTTTGACATCTGCTTTGAAACATGCGTGGAAAATAGGACGTTCCCAAAGATTATGAAACGTACGACAGTTATCACGCTATATATGTCTGCTCGTTGCCTTTGTCTCTATTTTCCTGTTCGCGATTTCATTTTTTCCGCCTTCTGCTCGCAATTATGGCGTTTGTTTGGTAAAACACACGCGTCGCAGACGAGCAGATACGCGGCGTAGAAGAAAAAGACACAGATTTGCCGCGGATTGGGCATCGCGAGTACAGATTACCAACGAGCTTTTCTCGCCGCCGAATAGAACAACGAGGATACTTTTAAACGCGGGTGCGATCGAAAGGGTGGCGGAGGAGAGAAGAAAGTTGGCCGATGTACAGAGAAACCGCCGATTAAGCTAAACAACTGGCTTCGAATAACCGCGACGTGACTTTAACGTCTTTTAGCGGGCGCATCTTGCGTAACTACTCGAGACGAGTAAGCGCAAGTACTGCTCCGATCAATGCATACGGTTGCGTTTTAGTTTGAATAAAAACGCGGTGTCAATAGCGCTTTCAGCATCTTTTTCCAAGCTGCGATCGTTTCTGTCCGCGTTTATTTCAAAATGTCTAGCCTCGAGATTGGTCTTTGTATAATCTCGTAATGCCGGAAGCGTGAATCGTAGAAAGCTTAATTCGTTGAAGCAATTAATTTGTGGTTTAAATGGCGCACGAATCTGAGCATTTATATTTGTAGAATTTCAAACGTTGGAGGATTTGAATTACATCTAACGACCACGTTTCATTTCAAATGTCTTTTAACTCGAAATGGACGATGATCTTCAAATGGCAAGATTATATCAGCCGCGCGTTAATTATTACTTCTTTGGCGAGATGCGTTCGCTGGAAATTCTCATTATGCTGTATATTATTAAGTCTCGAGCGTACACGTCGGACGACTTGTACGTGAATCTCGCGTAATTACGAGCGACACTTGGCTTCGTCATTTACGCGTCGCGATCTCGTTTAAACGTTTTTCTTTCTTTTTCTTTTTTTTTTTGCCTGGCAACACTTAAATTAAATTTGATATAAAATCTTTTTTTTAATTACGAGTAAAAGTAAATTAAGTCGTGTATTTATCTATATTAAGCGTCTTACGGTATTATGTTTTACGTTCTCTCTAAAATTCATAGAAACGCGTTTCACGCGAATCCACCCTCACGAAAATTCACTGCTCTCCGCGAGTCATTACATAATTTCAGGGATCCAGTCACGTATGACCCCTTTGAACGAGTTAAATCGCACTCGAGCGCTATTCGTAATAATTATAAAAAGTTTCGTCGCTCCTTTCGGGATACTAAATATCTGCGCCGGACCAACTTAGTCCGTGATACCAGAATACAACCAACTGCTCGTCAAATTTTTATCGCGACCTTTTACTCGAATGTAAGCTCCACTGATGAGTTTGTGATTAGTCAAGAACGATCATTGCTCGATAATTGACCGCAAGAAGCTTTAAAGTTCGATACGGACGAATGATCCGAAGTTGTCGCAGTTTCGCATCGGTGACGTTGAACGATTGGCCAAGTGTATGTTTCTGACGGTGCATTGCGTACAAATTCATGTACATATGTGCAATCACTGTGTGCAGTAGTCTTTGCAGATCCTATACTTTGATCGACTATGCTTGAAAGAGAAGAAAATCGTTGTTTCGTAACAGATATAATACGTTCTGAAACGTTTCTTTTCTTCTTTCTTAATAAAATTCTTTTACTTAATAAAATTCTATACTGTAGTTATTGCAAAAACGAAAGAATAGCCCCGTCAATACGTATTTTAGAGGCCAAATATTTATTCAGAAATTTTGGGTGAGTTTATGTTTGATTTGACGATTGGGCAAGTTTATATTTTCAATAATACAGCGGATCGATATTAGGCTCGGTACGAACGTATTATGCGACATCACTGCGATTTCGCGCTAGCGAAACTCTACGGCTATGATTTATCTTGAGAAACATAAATCTGCCAATTTGCAGAGTGCCACCTGAAATCGTAATGACGTTAAGTCGTTTGTCTACATCACACCTAATTGTACGCGAAGAAGTCTCTTCGACCAATTTGCAAGATTTAATTAATTTCGTTGCAAACACGAATTTCGTTGTCTCGGGTGATACCAAATTGAGTACACGTCGACAACGGGGAGATTTCTGTCTTCAGATTTTGCGTCTATCCCGCTTAATGACTAATTCCGCGCGACTGCTTTGGTACACGAGCGTGCTTTCATTGTGTCTGCATCTCGCTGCTATTTAATATTTAACAGCTAGGTAGTGCGGATCTGGGCTGGTTGAACGACGTTTGAGACACCGGAGGAATTCAAGCCTCGGTTGCTTGATAAGCAATCTCTCGTATGTTGATAATTAAAGATGTTCGTCAGGCTAAAATTACATATCGAGGATGGATGTTGAAGCATTAGCTAACGGGATACACGTAACTTTCAATTAAAGAGCGCGATACAGTTATCGTGTGTCTTCTTTCATACTTGAGACTTTACAACTCTAGAATATCGTGATAGCGTGGGTGAAGTTTAATAAGATGAAATAAAAGATTACGAATGACTGACAATCTCCAGATAGAGTACGTCTATGGGCTTATGGAAGATGTTAATGTGCCGAAACGTAACGGAATTGTAAGCAGTAATATTTATAAACATAAGTATAAAATATTCAAACCAAAGTGCAGGTCACGATATCTGGAGAGTAAAATAAATGTTTCCGCGTAGACTCCAGACTTTTTAATTGTGTTCGTAAAGGTGTAAATTTACCTTGAAATAACATATCCTAGAATTAGACCGTGAATGTTTGTGTATTTCTGGAAAATGTGCAAAGTTGTACCGAATGCGCGTAACGTGCGAAATGTCCAAATTGAAGTATTCGTTGTTATATTTAGAGGATAAATTATATAAAAATTATACTAATATTTATTATATCAAGTATTTTTAGTCCTGTTCATAAAAACGTGAACTTACATGAACATCCACGAGTTAATAGTTCCATCTCGAATTAATCGAAAAATCATGAATATGAATTAAGCGGAGAAATTAAACGGAGAAAATACATGGTTGGATAGTATCGCCAATAGAGTGTGTAAACGAATTTATTTCTGGTCATTCGAAAGGGAACGCTAAAAAATCGGCAGATCGAACGTTCAAGGTTCCAATCGATAACCGCGTAACTGGATGGAACGAGCTCGCAACAAGCGCCATTTGCTTTTTCAAATATCTTCTTTACGCGCCTCGTTCAATCCGAAATCCCTGCACGCGTTTCAATTCTCTCTTCTCAAAAAGTGCGCACACATACTCGATCGATATGCCGTTTACACATCGAAGCAGTAACCCAAATAACGATGGAATTTTGCAGTTGCCACGACTAACCTCGACCCTTTTTTTATCACTTGCGCGTGTTACTCGCTTACGTCGAGACGCGTCCTATAAAAAGCTATCAATAAAACGTGCTACGCTATTATTTTCCGAAACAGATCGATATTATTCAAATTGCAGTCGGTGTAGCTTCCCAAATACTCAATGTGGAATAATATGGGCGCTACAACGACACCAGACGCGCGATCTCTAATCTGTTTGCATCTTTCAGCTTTTCTTACGCTTCTTGATATCGAGAAAACCAAGATACATTTAATAGCTAGCTATAAAATACAATATATAATAGCCAATACAATAATAGCTATAAAAACGCAAGAAATAGAGTGCTACGACATCGTTTGGATCATAGTTGGTAGAAGCTGAGGATCGTTGGGCCACTCTTACAATTAGTAGAACTCCAGAGCCAGAAGATCTCGTGGTTACTACGTCATATTATCAGCGAACCACTCATAGCAGGATCCTCGAGTTGTAGAATCATACGTAGTGGGACCTCGTGATTGTTAGGTTATATTATCGTTACGCCATTCTCAGTTGGAAGGATCCTACTAGCGTCGTAACGTCGTTCCTAGTTAAACCTCGCGGTTACTAAATTATATCTAGCGTTCTAAATTCACAGAATCGCTGAATTACGTCTTTTCATCAGTGTCTCGGTGAAACTTTGTGGTCTAAGAGCAGCCACAGCGTTTCTAGATTCATTCCTAGTAGCACTTTGATCTTTTCGTATCGGTATAATCACAGAGGCATTGGATCACACCTATCGGGATTACAGAATCGTTAGACTACGTCTATCAGGGCCATGGGATAGTAAGATCACGCCTTGCAGGATCATGGAGTTGCAGGACCGAGTCTATTAGGATTACGTGGTTGTTGGATCACGTCTTCGGGTCGGGTGCTGGCAGCTCTTCGGCTTTAAAGCTTAGGCTTTGGGTAGATTGGTGGTTTATCTTTCTTGCTGCTACTAGACATGCCTTGGCAACCTCGGAATCAAACCATACATCAGTAGTTAGAATCCTATTATAGATCTCAGGACTGCTGCGTGTAATCTTACGCGTCTGCTCACGCGTGATCCGCTCATCGATGACCTAATGGTCCTGGTGTGCGTAGTCTTACGTGGTTCATACGGTCGTGTGTTTCTGTTTCGTGTACGGTCCAATGTCAATAATCGATGTCTTAGGGATCTCTATGTGTTCCGTATGATCATACGTTTCTATTTCACGAGTGGTTCAATAATGAACGATCTCGTGAGAACGACCCTACGTAGTCGTAGCAATATTTCGCGCGATCATACGTTTCTATCTCATTCATGGTCTAATAATCAATGATCTAAGAATTCCATCGTATGTAGTGGTATATGTCTTTACTATGTAGTCTATTAATCAGCGATCTTAGGATCCCATTGAGCGTGGTCATTACCCGTTTCGTGCGATCACGCGTTTCTGCGTCATAAGCGGTCCAAAAATTTCGAGAGCACTCCAGCGAGTATTCCACCAATGCAGATGTCCCGCTGGGAAAGATCCAACTGCACCATGGCTTTGCTAGGCGTGGTCCAGGGAACTGATATTTTTCTCGGATATGTATAATGACCCCGTTACGCTTCAAGTCGTTGTTCTAGTTTCTTCGCGGTTCTGCCGGTGGGTCCAATATCCTCGGAGTGGTTCGCAGCATGATCATGATCCATGACCGCCGTATTACGTTGGTTCACGTTCTACTACTTCATAGTAGTTATTCATATTTGAATTGGACGATTCCGCGATGATGCAATCTGAGTTTTCATAATTTTCGAGCCACGCTACCTTGGTTCAGTGCCATTGCGTTTTTCTACCTTGTTGGAACTCTTCGTTTCCAAATTTTACGTTTGAACTTTCGCATCCCCAGTATCTTACGATGATTTCGAATTCGATATTCAGGATTCTGGACGTCTGAAATTTTATCGAGAAAATTCTATCCCATTAGGGTTAGTGTGATCCATCGGTTCACGTAGGACGAAGGGTCCAACCGTGAATCTTCTTGGAGGATTGCTAATAGCCCTGGAGAATTAGTAACGTTGTTGTTCCTTCGTTATCCGTCTACTAATCCGAAACACGTAAAAACGTGGCAGACATCGATGGAATCCTTTTCTCTCGTTATTAAACGATCGAAGCGTGATGAAGAGACGCGCGAAGTTGTAACAAGCATCGTTGTTCGAATTTCCTTTAATGACAAATGGTTGTGGTATGCGTGGAAGCACGATGTAGTCTCTACCTCGTCCGGACGATAGTTTCGTAAACTCCATTCTCCCTTTATCCGCCGTCTTGGCAGATCGGCGATGGCGATGATCGAGGACCAGAGAATATTCGAGAATACCCATTTATCCATCTATCTAGAGAATGGAAAAGAAAGATCAATCGTTGCCACTTCCTTTCTGTTACTCTTATCATGGAAAATAACTAAAATATCATGCCAATGACTAAACATCGTACAGCGAGTAGAAGAAAATTCAAAAGTTTCAAAATCACGTGATTATTTGGTGTACACATCTGTGCACCGTAAAATCTCACGATGAACTGACTGGTTGATATGTTTGGTCGCAAGAGACCGAGCTTCTTCTGTTTACTTTTCCCGGCAAATCCATTTGGTATCTGTAACAATATACTGCACGTACTCTAGATAAATCTTTGGTACAACAATCGCTATTGCTGATACACAAATATACACGAGCATGAATTTTAAACTTTCTTATTGTCATATGTCAGGATTGTATCGTTTCTATCTTAAAATCGCAGCATCTCCTAATGTGCAAATCGATCTCGATCATCGTCAGATACGACCAGCGAGAACCGTTCTTACCGAAACTCATCTAAATATATCTCCAAATATCGATCTTTCACTATCGATACACCGCGTCCATGATTTTCGTTGAAAAGAAATGGCAAATTTCCCGCAGATCGATATACAAACATTTTTATCCGATTCTTTCTCGCGCCAATTTTTACACCTACCAAGTAACGGGACGAAACGCGCATTACTCTATTTTATCGCGATTGATCTCGGCTCATTTTTCCTACTTTCCGGGTGCCATCCGGATCGCCATATTTCACACACCACTACATCAACTCCGTGTGATCCTCGTATGCGTGACCGAGTAGATTCACAAGACGGAAAATTAGGATGATTCACAAGCACTCTGCTCTCTGCTATTCGTTTATCTGTCCGGGGAACGAGAGAAAGACGCTTCTGCGGCAGCGAAGGTGGAAGAGATTCGAGCGTGATTCGAAGGGTGGCTGCGGTGCACCGTGCATTCCTCCCTCTGTTCGCGTCTGTCGAGCCGGAAGGACATTTTAAAAGTGACGCGAGCCTATTTGTCTGCGGTGACCTCGATGGTACCGTGACAACGCGCCACACAGTTCTCTTGTTCTATCCACTTTTTCGATGCTTTTCAGGATCTTCGTGTCATTTCGTGCCATTCTGTCCCTCCGTGCCTAGGTTTTGCCGCTTGCGGGACGGTAAGAGCGACTCCCCTGCCCTTCCGCGCCTTTTTTCCATCCCTACGATTAATGGTACTCGTTCTCTCTTCGAATCGCCGGAAAAAGAGAAAAGACTCTGCGGGATATCGTTCTTTTTCTCGTGCTGGCTTTGCTGTAATGGACTTATGGTACGAAGAACTTCGCCACTCGAAATATCACCTGCAAACGTAATTTCCTTTCGGAGCTGGCGTTATTTAGCGTATAAGCGGCATATTTCCACGCTGCGTCTTATTTGTTCTCCGTTTCATTTGGTCGTGGATCACGGGCGAAATAATTTTCTCTCGCCGTGAGCTAATCGTAATCGTGTTCGTTGAATCGAAAGAGTAAACCGATTTAAAAAGATTTCCATATTTTATGTATGCATTACCCGCGTGCGATTTAGACTTTGCGCGTAATTCGTGAAATGGACGAATATGCTTTCTAGAAATTATGGCGGTGTAAGTCAGTGCCCCGTGTTACTTTGCTCGAGATAAGGTTTTGCGTTTATCGTTGTAACGAATTTGGTCTGTTTATTAAAGTTACGAAAATATGTCTTCGCGGAGGAAAGCAGTTGACTAACTTAGTTGACTAAACAGCTACGTGGATTTTAGTCAAACGTTTGGCAATCGAGATACGCGTAAACTAAGTTGCCGGAAATTTTCACCTGTAGCGACGTTTCTGCATTCGCCGTTAGGACAATGTACGCTTAAACACACTTTTCTAATTCATCGCGCGTTCAAAATTCATCCTTTGTTCTGGCTTCTGGTATCCTGCTAGGTGGCCTTACCGATGAGTCCATTAGCGTATCCCCAATGAATACTTCCGTTTCTCTCTTCTTTCTTCCTTTAATTACCGCAGACTTGTAGCATTATGATTGTCAGTCTATCGTGTAATACAAATCGCCAAGATAAACGATGTAAATGTCAGTAGTGATTTCCAATAGAAACAGGAAACACGCTTCTGTTAATTTTAACGTTTACATCGTTTATCGCTCGAACGCTGCGAATCTTCGACGCTCAGCACCTTTACAAATTCAACTGGCGAATAGATGGCGAAGAAACGCGCACTGAATTGATTAATTTTATTTGTCCGACGATTTAGTCAACGTTTACGGTCATAGTTCTATCTGCTGGTAGTCCCGAAAACCTAAGATAAATTATAGGAATTTCGAGGAGAATGCAAGATGATCGGAAATTGGAGTTCGAAGAACGAAGTTGAGAGTCGAAGAATGGAAAGTTGCATTAAGAACTTAAATACTACAGCAGATGGATTTGAATTCGAGGATATTGCGACTATTAAAGAGATGCGTTCTTAAAGAGAACGAGACTCTGACGATCTTCTAAATCTTGCCTGCCTTCCTGGTTTACTTATAACTTGAAATTGACTTCGACAAGTCCCCATAAAATAAATATCGCCTCTTACTTCCCTTCACGCCTACGTTTTAGCTCCCCTGTCGAAAAAAAGAAATATCTTCGGACTCGTCGGAGGAAAGCGACGACAGCTGTTGAGATACACGTATCGAAACCACCTTATCGACTGTTCGAAATAAAAGGTCGATATCCTGGCGGGAGCAGACCGATTTAATCAAAACGACAATTACCGTCGGTGTAGGAGCCCGATATGTTCCGCGACACGCGATTTTCTCCTTCGAAGACGACTGCTTCTCTCGAGGAAAAGAGAATTCCAAGATAATGGCACGTGACGCGCAATCGAGATCCTTTTATTCGTGCAATCTCAGGGATATGGTACAGCCATCGATGGTGTAAGGGATGACTGCGAAAGAGGATACGCAGGAGGAGGCGAGATCTCTTACGGCCTTCCACCTCCTGCCCTGATTGTCAATTTTCGTCGATTACTCTTATTTCGCGCGCCTGGGTCCCCATAAACATCCCCATTCGTCAAATACACCGGCTTGTGGTATCGTGACTCTCTCTCTCTCTCTCTCTATATATATATATATATATATATATATATAGAGAGAGAGAGAGAGAGAGAGCGCGGCTGTAATGTTTAGCGCATGTGGAGAATACGGCGAGCTCGGGGGTGGAATATTGATGCTTAATGTTTCGTTTGGAAATCGGATTCGACGAGTACTTCCCGTATCACCGATCACGTCACAGTTGATCGAGAAATACCGAGATACGTCGAAGATGAAACGACGTTTCCTAAGGGAGAAATTTTCTTTGAGATTTTGTTACGGCGCTGCAGGCGGAAAACGCGAGACAACGTTCGAAGTTGGTTTCATGTCTGAACGACGAACTGAAAGCATGAAAACGCGAAATACCGAAGGTTAGAGCGTAATTGTACTCTTGAAATCGTTATTTCTTTAATTACAGTTGCGTTGAAACGAACATTGTATTTTTTGTATCGATCGAACGCGATAGTAGCTGCTTACGCAATAATGAATGGGAGAATCGCATTTGAAATTCTAACTTTAAGTCGTACGAGAAAGTTTGTATTTATATTGTAAATGTAAGAAGGAACGAAGTTCCTTCAGCGCCATTGTAATTATCAATTCGAACGTAGCTATCGTTGAAAGGGTAGAATTACAATTTCCGGCTCGCTTTACGCAATTAACGATTTCGTGTTGTAGACCATTTTCCAGGGAGCTCTTTAATTAGGTTTCGAAATTTTTCATATATTTTCTCAATTCGTTTTATTTTTAAGTGAGATCAGCCGCGAGATAAGTCGTTATATCGTATGACTTGGTCGTTAACAGACTGATCGGTGAACTTGGGGAATTTCACGATAGAGAGATGGATCTTTTGGTCGTGCTTTTCCTAGAACCACAATGTCCAAGAAATACGCGACAGGAGATTAAGTTGTTGAAGGAAGACGAAACTTATTGATCGATCGAAATCGAATCTATTCGCACAATGAAAATTGAGCGTTGCTGGCTGACGTGCTGAAGTTTAGATACTTTTCCCATTTGCAGGAATTCCTTGCAGAAAGATGCTCGTATCGTCCGATAAGGCGGTTCCGTGAAAGATTAAAATCGAAATTTACCGCGTCGATAACTAAAGTTAATTGTTCAGTTAAATTACTTTAAAATCTACATGCTACACGGAGAATTACAAATTTATCGTTGCATTTATTTACAAGTAAAATATCGCAAATTTAATTTCATGACGATATTATAAATAAAATATAAATATGAAAACGATGAGATTGGTATCTGTGCATTCTACATTCTGAACTCTAGCATTTCGTTCGTATCTTCTAAATTTATTTTCATCGTCAAGGATTTTCTACATAAAATACGTCATTTTCATGGGACGCAGTATATATTTCAAATTTCAATTTTTTGGAAATCGCAGAACCGTAAAATCTACCCCAAATGGCGAAATGTTAAAGGTCTATATATATATATATATATACAGGGTGGTTGGTAACTGGTGGTACAAGCGGACAGGTGATTCTACGCGAAAAAAGAAGTCGAAAATATAGAATAAAAAAAATAAGAATAAAAAAATATAGAATAAAAAAGTCGGATAGTAAGTTGATAGGTAGGAAAACACTTCGGTCATATTGCAAGTGTTTATCAACATAACGTCGATCGAGACAATGATCTACGGTGAGATCCGTTACAACGAGACGCGATAAAGTGGACGCGTACCGAGCGAAAATTCAAAGTGGATTTTCTCGAAAACAAAGCCTCTAACGAAAAATTTTTATTCTATATTTTCGACTTCTTTTTTCGCCTAGAATCACCACCTTTCCGCTTGTACCACCAGTTACCTACCACCCTGTATATATATAATCTACCTTTGAGTAGAAAATAAATCTTCAGAGGAGAGCCTGGAATGACGGGATTTTATCCCGTGTTTTACAGTTGCCATTAACTAATCTAGTTCCACTAGATTCGTATATAAAATGTAGTTACCGTTTTACAAGCTCGTCTCTTAAACGTTCGGCGTAACAGTCAATTTCGTCCGAGTGCGCGTCTTTCGAAGATTAGTTTGCATTTTAAACTTTCCCTTAAAATAGTTAGTACCCTCGCGGTGATTGTTGTTGCTTGACCTAAGAGCCGAGTAGACGTAATCTTGACCTAACTTGAAAATTATAATCTTGAAAGTTATACAAGTATGAGACGAGTCGAATAAAACTATTTTCTATTATTTTCTATCGTTTGCACGTTGTGTTACTTAAAAGAAAATATGCGGCGAAAAATATTATTCAATTCTCACGTGTCTCTTATTAATCATTTTTACATTTGATTTTAGCGCTTGCTACACGTTCAGATGTTTAGAAACTGATGAATTGGCAATTACGAACTGGCAATGTTAATTTTCACAAGTTAATGTGCTTTAATTAAAATTAAAATTAATGTTTGAAATTTCAAACGCTTCGATTAGTTTTTACTTGGCTTTGCTTGACGTTAACCTCGAATGAGAACGTTCTGAAGGTAATTTACATCGATAAACCTTTTTTTATTTGTAAAATTGTAATACTACGTAAATAAATCTCCATTATTTTCTAATAAAGTAAAACGTACATCGAAATACTACGTGCAGGGGAAATCTATGCAAATCCGCATACTTAGGCAAAATTATATCGTAATCATATCACAATTTGTATTTTCGTAACTCGTTCAAAAAATCCTACGATCGTTTTGCAATTGTTTTCTGTTGCATCAAAGTTTTCATCGACAGCGTCTTGCAGTAGACGACACACGCCCCGATGAATCATCGATTTATTGCATTTTGTTGTAGCTTTTGCAATTTATCGTATTTTCAAGCGTTTCTATCTCATATTCGATCGTCTTTCATGTTGTACTACGGTGTTTTGATAATCGGTAGGTAAGTTGTATGGCAACATTTATTTAGAGTATCATTCACAAAAATTTTTGCTGGTCATTGTCGTCTTCGCGTCTAGTTACAAACAAACAGTTACGTAGGTGGAAAAACCGGCGTACCTTGAATACACCAATGAATTACTCGCTACTTTCAGAACAAAAAGGACACTCCTACTTCGAAGTTAGAAGAATCCGCAACAGCGAAGAAACAAAACTTGCGAAGAAAAATGATATTTGCGTATATCAGCGGGAAAAATATGGTACGGGCTGCTTGCGAGAAGCTTGCATACAGCAGAACAGAAGAGCTTAATCCTTTTCGATGTTATCGTTGTTAAGCTAGATTAGGTATTTTGCGGTTTTACCCAGCCTACCGGGAAAGATCGGGAAAAGTCGAGGTCTCGTCTTCTTGCTATCTTAAATACCAAAATAGAATCTTTTGCTTCTGTTTCTCTTGTTTCTTGTTCATCCCGAAAGTATCTAATGGACACAGTTTGGTTCAGGCAATTTGCTTGACTAGCAACAAAGTTAATGTTGATACAGCGATTTCGTATAGAAAGTTTAAAAAACGAGTTCAAATCGACGAAACTTCGTAGCGCAGAGTTATTACACGACGAAATTCGTCAGTCAGCAGGTAAATTCCATTTACTCGAAAACGTCGCGTTATGGTCGGGCAACTGTCGTTCGCATACCGAATTCACGCGTCGCGTATATGGAAACCTTCGAAGAATCTCTCATTAACCTAACGGATAAACGACGTTTTGACGGTAGCAAAGGGCTGTCTGTGTTTGCTTACGTCACCATACCCACGGGAATTACGTTATCCGCGCGTAGACCTAATAAATGGCTGATCAGATGAATTAGCGTGCTGCAATAACCGCGTAACAAAGCGCGTTCGCATAACGAAATGTCACAGCATGAATGCGCAGCAGTCGTTAATTAATCAGCCCTCTAGCTTGCCGCGTATTGGCCTGCTTGAATAAATGCCCGAGCATTGGAATCATCTCACCGCTAGGTGATAAATATCTCCGTATTATTCGTTATTCATATAACATGCATATATGCATATAGGGGACGGATTGTGTGGGAAAAGGGAAAATGGAGTCTGCACCAGGACGACCGTGTAGCGGTTAATTCGGTATAAATTTACATGTAATAATATTTCCGTTTCACTCCACGGTACGCGCTACGATTTTTACTCTGACACTCGTGGACGAACATTTTTCGCGCGTCACGTTTCCAGGGATACGAGTAAAATTTCCCAGTACGATGGCCAGCGAATATCCATCGTCTGTGGAGAAATTTCTACTTTGTTTATAGCCTTGTCCTTATCGCGTGATCCACGGCTTTCGATCGTTCGACAGAAATTTACTTTAGCAAAGGATTAAGAGCTTATATAGACGAATGATATCGTACTACGAGCGAACGAATACGATAATGTACTTTTAATTCCCGGCTAATATTTTTGCGTCGTAGCGGATCAATTTTAAACGATCACGAAAAATTTGGTATCTTTAGGGTCACTACGAAACTCTGGCGCCTTGTTAAATTTTCTCGAAATTGCTATTATCACTTATAACTCGGCGACATCAGCTGAAGATCAATTCGTGTTCAATGATCTATTACAGAAATGGATACTTGGATAAATAAATTGCCATATGCTAAATATAGATAATATCGATAACTTAGACTTAGAAACAATCTGTTTTTCTTAATTAAGAGATTACATATCGATGAGATTGCAGAATGAGACGTGGCGATATCAGGGAACATATTTTACCAATACTACAGTAATAAATCGTAAAAGTTTCGTATCTATGTACAGACATTTTTCATAAGCAGTTTAATACTCGGAAGCAATATGGAAGAAAGGATACGCGACTTTCAGGAACCGAGTGTCGCCTAACCAGCGAGACGCTCTCGCGAGAAGCCATTTCAATAGCGAAGAAGCGACGTTCCCTTTTGAATCTTACGAGTATCCGTAGAAATCTCGTGATTCCTGTAATTTCTCCGCGAACCTAACCCCGGAGACAAAGAAACGAGGGCAGTGGGCAAGAGGGTTTCCTTTTTCCAGACTTCCAACAAGATTGCGGTTTCAAATACGACCGCGACTCGTTTCACCTGAAATCACCCGAAATTTGTTCTCCCAGCAGCTAACCGAGCCATTACTCGAACGTGTCACGCGTACCCTTCGCTTTTAAAATTCAATTCCGACAAGATCTTATTGGTAGGCCGTGGATTTTTTGATCAGTATATAATACATTTGTATTATTATCGTATATTTGTATTGAGAGTGAGAGAACTTAGGGCGAACCCACACACGTACACTAGCGGCCAAAAGTTTCGGTACACCTACTATATTTGTATTCCACGCGCAAATACAAACTGCGCGGCTTAATATTTCGTCATTGTTTTAATACTTGTGCATCCTTTGTATAATTTTACATCGAGAAATTATCGAGAAATTAGAAATCATTGTCCAAGGTCCAAACGACATTTATGGGAGCTTGTACAAAACAGTTGGAAAAACATACCGATAGAAAAATTAGAACAGTTAGTTTCAAGAATGCCGAAACTGTGTAAAATATTAATAAAGAATAGAGGTGGTTACTTTGATGAACGGGACGAAATCCTCTCAAAATCGAGAGACGAGAGGCGATACGCTGTCGTTTTGATTTCGATATGAACACACAGATTCTGTTGACAATGATAATAGATAAGCCCGTTTAATTTGTTTTGTATCAGTTTCCAATCAACATAGAACTTTGGTTTACGATGTTGTTCGACACTGGACTAATATTGACGGCGGCGCAACGTTCGCTCCGCTGCTGTGCACTTAATTTGCATAATGAAACCGGGTAAAAGGTTTCTCAGAATTAAACAGCCGAGCGACACTGCTTTATTCCATACCCTCGTATCAATTTCATCCTATAATTACGTAATTCGTATAAGGCGCCGATTTTCTTTTCTTTTTTTTTCTTTTTTTTTTTTTTGCTTGTTAATTTTATTTCCAGTGGAACACGCAATTACGTTAATAATTAAATGGAAAGGCGAAACGGTACTTTTTGCTGAACAAGGCCGCGGGGCAGGTTCGTGCTGTGACGAGAAAAACGCGAAGACAGGAAAACCTTAGAAACGCAGAAAGGCGAACGGTTAGGTGGCAAATAGAAGGAAGAGCAGAAAGATGAAATATCTCTCGAGGAAATTAAAATGCCAGTCTGACGCGGAAACAGAAACTCCGGTTACTTATTTATTCCATTACAAAAGCTTGTGGGGTTCGTTGCGCGAAAGCGTGTGTATCAGACGGAACACGCTTTTCTCGTGGCGTCGCTTTAAAAATTCGATTTTTAACGTCTCATTTGGGAATAAGATATTAAAAAGTATGTTCGCCTTCCTGCTGCTAAAGGCGGAGCATTCGCGGAAAATATGTGTCTGGAAATCGCGAAGCAGCTGACGAGTAACCTTAGCTCCGAAAGTTTATTCGATCATCGAATATATGAAAATTCCAACTTGATCAAGCGTTCGAAGTACGATGATATCGGAATACTTGCAAAGAAACGAGGACATTTTATCTCGATGCAGTTGAGATAGTACAAACTGTCAACACACGCGTACACATCCCTGTTTAGTTGTTAATTACTCTCCGTGCTATCAAATTATTCCGTTTTTCATCCTTCCGTCGTCGTATCGTTGCAGTCCAATCAACGCTTCAATTTTCTTTTCACTCGCCTGATCATTAGCACTCGCGTAAACCGAATTCAATTACTTTCGATAACCAGTTACAAGATATGCGCGCGGATGAATGATTAACGGAAATATAAAACTATTCTTGCGCTGTATCTGTTAAATATGCTTGTTCCTAAAATTGTAAAACGTACTTCGTCGGCTAAATGCAGAAGCAAACAACTGGCAGCGAAAATAATGTAAACACAGAGAAATGCTTCGAAAAGAATCGCACGTAGTAAATTTAAGAACAGATATGACACGAAAACATGCGACGAACCTCTCAGTTCGCATCGCAATTTGTAGAAAGCCTCTCCGTCGCGTCTGGCAATTTTTTCCGCCGTGTTTGACCATCTGATATCCTACATTTTTACATTCTTGACGCCTTATTTGTCGTCGGGAGTTAGCGTCCAGCCGGAGAATGCAACTGAAAAATTGCAGAAACGTCAGCCGCACAAAGCCCGGGTTATTTTCCGGGGGCAAAAGTAACAGGACAGCCCGTGTCCGACAGTGGGGGCAAAGAATTGACGAAGGAGAGAGAGAGAGAGAGAGAGAGAGAGAGAGAGAGAGAGCTGGAAAAAGGAATTAAAAGTCCTACATACGTCGTTGGTTCCGCGGCACAAAGGGTTAACGAAGAGTCAAGGCGATGATCGAGAGAACCGAACGAACGAAGAATAAAAAAGGAAAAGGCGAGAAAGAACGGTAATAGGACATTTCTCGCGAAGCTATGAATTCTTTTTGCCAGAATGCTGGACGCGCGCAGCTTCATTTCTTTTGCGTCTATTACGTGTCACGGGGTGTGACGCATCGCGTTTTGAAATTCTTTCCGTTTCTGTACGTCGCGCGACCTGGTTTCATTATTTTTTCTTCCGCTTCGTGGCAGGCGAATCCGAACGCGCCTTGAAAAACAGTTTCCCTCGGCCGTTTTCCTTCGGTGGAAAAGCATATTTCACGCGTTAAACGAATCTCGCGAGCAAAAATATTCGTAGATTTGCAGAAGAAGCAGAATCTCGTTTGCATCGTGCTATCTTTCTCGCGCGCGATAGACGCAACGATGCTTCTCAGACGCATCGCAGATTTTAAATATTCAACGACGCCTGAAACGAATCACGTTGAATTATGTACGATTAGTTTATTCGCAGAACGTTGCTCGGGCTCGCGTTTGTCCAACGATACCGTCGATCAAGCTACATTTTTACGCTCAGTGCGGATCCACTCTCTGGCAAATTTTACTAATCGTTCTAGATTTCGATTACACCGAGTACGATAGAACGTTACGCAGAAAATTGACCAACAATTCGCTCTTTGATGTTTCTCATTTTGGTCGAACCATGCCTAACGCGAGTTAATAGAAGCATGAAAAGTACAGAGTAGAGTTCTCTTTGCGGAATATATTTACCCGCGCGCGTTACACGCATCGATAGACCAACAAACTATCGGAGAGCGATGCGGTGTTTTGCAAAAATATGCGACAAAACGGTGAATTTCATCCGACCATTTTATCCATTTTACGCGAACCGAATATTAAAAAATGGAAAAGGAAAAGCCAAAGAACGAAAAAAAAAATTAAAAAATACATGCATACATACATGCATACATACATAGATATATATGGAGAGAGAGAGAGAGAGAGAGAGAGAGAGAGAGAGAGAGAGAGAGAGGGACGGTTTCGTGGATGGAAATAGGCCCGAAAACGGGAGATGATAAAGGGATTTATCGGGACGCGGATGGCCATCCCCTATCGGTCAGTTGGACGTTTCCGAATCAGTTTTTCAATTGTTTAATCTACTCGAGCCATTTCACCTGGTCGGCTACAACGTAAAAGCTTCCCAGGGCCACGTCGGTGTTTATTGATTTCCGAAGTCGACTGCCAGAGCTACTCTTATTATTCGAGACAGAGCCGATGGTAAATTCGCGAAGAGGGTGTTAACATCGAATACCCTTCCCGATTCTCAATTATCGTCGCTTTGCCCAACTTTCCGTCCGAGTATCTTCGACCAGGGGAACTAAATCCGCTCTCTCTCTCCTTCTCCATCCAGTCGAACTCGCCGCCCGACCTTCATCGCCCGATAAAACTTTAGGGAATTATTTAAATGCCTCGCACTCGATCGACCACTCTCTGTCGAATCCTGCAGAGTAATCGCCAACGATCCCAAACCCCTGCTACGAATTCAATCATGCGACCTCGCCTCGTTCGAATTACTCGCCGGTAAAGCGAGACGCCCTTCTTCCGCAAGAAACGACGACTCCACCATACCTGCACCAGTATCTCTGCTGTTAAATGCGCCATCGATTTTACGATTTTATTGTATGCATACCCGTTGCTCGCTCGTCCTGCTGGGATTAAACTTGCCGATCGGTTTGTTCGTCTTGTAATCGTAAACGAGTTTGCGCCAGTGTCTCCGAACAGAACACGGCCTCGATATTTCAGATTAATCGAATCGAAGAGATTCGTCGTTGGTCGATAGATAGTTTTCGATGTACTTTCTACCGCCTTCTTCCTTCTTTCGACTTTTCTTCCTGCCTCTTGGCTGTCGAACGAAACTTTCGTGTCTTTATATTTCGTGCCAGCGAATAAAGCCATTTGGTGTCTCCGATTGCCGCGTTTCTCTTATTTACCTACGAAATTCATGCAGAACGTTGATTGATTTTCCCATTGCCACAAAGATCTTCATAGGATGGACAGAGTCGACTTCGTAAACGCGTAGGATGTACGCACGCGGTAGTACGGTAGCGAAATACTGTAATTTCACAAAAGTACCAAGTGGCACGAAAATGCGCAATCTGTTATTCGGTAAAATTCTCCACTACGAGAGAATGCGTGTTCAACAAATAAGAAACGATGCTTCGTAGAAAATCCATAACGAGGAAACGACCAAACTTCTGAAACTCTGCACCGCGCACATATATAGCGCGTAAACGCATTTTTCTTCGCATTCTCTTTACTTATTAGATAAGTGTCTTTCTCTTACAGACGCGTCTTTTGCAACAATGCATCTTTATGCAAACGTGAAACCTACCCTGTCGAACGTTGTGATCTTCATCTTGATAGAAGGAAATGCATCGTACGTAATTCGATGAAATAATATAAAACGAAAATACGATGCATCCATTATTTCCTTGTAAAACGAAAAAAAAAACTGTCTGGACGACCTAATATTTACATTTCGGTACTTGCGATAGCTTATTACATATTTATGTGGTCTTTAAAAGGAGCGTAAGCACCGGTATAGTCATTCTCGAAGTTAATGGTGATCTCAGGTGCGGCGATTGTGCGGTGACTCGAAGAGAACGGCTCCAGGTGGGTCGCAGGTACAGTGTCACGTTAATAGGCTTGCCAGTGAAACTATCCTCGTGGTTGTCTTGTCCCGTTAATCGTCGCGGCCGCTTCGCGATTTGTACTTTGCAACTGCATCCGGCCTTCGAAGAAGCGATACTCTCCGCGTCGGAACTTTTGTCCAGGAAACGGATACGCCAAGGTTGGTAGCCGCTCCCGCGCCAAGAAAGCGTGATCTTGATTTCTTGAAAGCGAAACCGGTCCGGACGTTCCCGATTTAATTAACCGAGTCGCTGCTTATCTAACTGACTGCAATTTTTTGCACGTTCAAGTCCGTCTTCTGTGCGGAGAAGTTGACGTTGAATTTTGTATCGAGGTCCTACTAAGTTGCGACAGAAATTGTCGAATAAATTTCTTTGGCTTTGTTAGGCGTGGCGTATTGTTTCGACCACGCGGTGGATTTTACCCGAATATCCGCTCGCGGTTCTTATCGATGCTCCATTAAGAATCAAATTTATGTTTAACTTTATCGCGAATGGAAACGAGTTTGCTAAACAGTAGTCGAAATTCGGATACGCTACAAAACGAGTAGGCATATTTTTGAAGGATTTTATCGTGGATCGTTAATGGAAAATCGGAGATTTTGTAGTTACTTTTTCCTCTTTCTATTCTGCTATTTTATGCTTCGATCTCGCAGTCTCGCGCTAAAACGTACGTTAATTAAGATACGGTCTCGCGTTTAGGACTCGTCGTAGACTCGTTGGCAGACAAAAGACTCGTAAACTTCAGAAACGTAACACGGTGCAGACCTAATTCAAATCATCGGTTTTACAGTTACGAACCTTCTACGCCATTCCGCCGCTGAAAGTGCTTAAGTTTGCAGATAGCTTTTACAGTAAGAACCGAAGTAGCCGAGATAATCTTTCGCGAGGTTTCTTCGCGAGTAGATCGTCAGTTTCGCAAAAATGTTGCAACGAGTCGTGCATAAGAATGCGCGTAACGAGGCGGCTTTTGCAAATAAAACGAAACGAAAACGATAATAGGGAAATACGATTCGAGGAGCTTCGAACGCTTCGAACAATCTGCTTCTTGACATTTCCGATTCTTTGGCTAATTTTAAAGACCGTGGTAGATCGTGCATCCACGTTCGAATACGATTTCCAAAGAGCATTCCGCTAAGAATGCAACCGTGCGACGTAATGCCACGCGAGGCGGATTCCAGCGAAGCTACGGTATTTCAGGTCATCTCGCAACAGGAATGTCGTTGCGTCGGAAAAAGGAGCCTACTCCCTTTGGCGATTCGGAATTGTGTAAACGAAATTAGCGGCAAAGGTCGCCTTCGCGTTTTCTACGAACACGCTTATTTGTACCGCCTTAACGACCATTAATTACGAACGATCGTGTAACGTGCTGCTTGTCGGAATTTATTATTCCGCGTTTTAAGCGACCTTAAGAAACATACTTATACGAACATCGTTCGAATCGACGTGCATCGAACGCGACGTATTTGTCGAACGCTTAGAATTCTACGAATCGTTCGTTCGACGCACGTCCATCGATCGATAGACGCACAATGCCGGTACGATTCTTTCGCAAATCCTAAATTATATTACGTACGATCGCAACGATAGAAGTGGAGCTAAATGGATCGTAGAAAATTCACTAAAACAATATGAAACGAAAAAGGCTCGCGCGTCTATTATTATTTCCTTACGAAACGAGAGAAACTTTTCGGACAACCTAACGGTATCGCGATTAGCTAGCGCGGTATATCCGATTCGCTTCGCGATCGATCGTTCGGATCATCCACGCGTGCGTTCGTTCGCTATCAACGCGAAAATCAATATTTTCAAACGCAACAATTCGGTCGCCGATATAGAAAATCGTCTGTTCGTTTGAACGAGACAAATGCGCTCTCGGTGTCCTGCTGCAAAGAGAGGTTCGTCGTGGAACAGACTTGAGATTAGAAATACCGATAGAGGATGGAACGCGCGATAGATATTTTCGTAACACGAAATTTTCAGAACCTCGATATATCATACTGGTTTCCTAATCCCTGTTCGATGCTGGCTTTCGAGCGTCCAATAAATTTCTTTGCGTTGCTCGCTAGACGCTACGAACGTACGTAAAACGCGATCGTCGTTGTTAGCATTATATACTGGAAACTGGAATGCTAGGATTGTGCGAGAAGAGCGCATGCTCGGGTCGGTTATTTAGTTCAAATTTTGCACATAGTTAGTACATGCCATGTGCGATGGCACACGCGTGAACGCACGAGCGGGCAATTGGAAATTTTGCGAGCGAGCCACGGTCGAGCAAGTCTATCGCGCCTTTGCTACGATATACGTAGAGATACACGCATATACGAGCAAACTCTACAATTGATCGATTAATAAACAAAGAATAATCCTGATAATCCTCGTTTACCTTATTACTCTGGTCTGCGCTTTGCCACCATATCTGGAAAACGGAGGACCTTGACGTTAGGATCTTCTGTCGCGTCACTCGCACGAGACGAAGCAACGAGCGGAATTGCACGCGCAAGCTTCGCAATCGACGATCGTCGCGTCCCCGTTAAACCGGCAATTATTGCCCGATACAAATTTGACGCGTGCACGAAGCAAAAGCGGCGGCCAAGCCTGCGTGGAATCATTCACGGCAACCTGTCGCTGTCTCCCTCTCCCACGTGTGTTCGTGGCATGGGACCGTAACGGCGGCAAGGAGAAAGGAGAAAATCGTGAAAATCTCGCGCGAGTGAAAGAGAGACGGACGCACGTGCGGGGCAGAAGGTGCGTCCGAGAAAGAGTGGAAGGTACGATCGGGAACGGCGATCCTTTCTTTCTCCTCTCCTTCTCCCTCTGTCTTCTGGTTTCTCTCTCGTCGGTTCACCTGAGAATCGGGGAATGTCCTCGTGGCGAGAGCAGTCGTCAGTGTCTCGGTAGACCTCCATCTGGAGCCAAGCTCTGTACAGGAAACGATCGGCCGTGTTCGTTCGCGTGTCATTCAGTGTCACGCGTGACGTTGAACGTACGCTTGTCGGATACCGAAACGGAAACACGGTGCCGATGACACTGGGAATCCCGAAGGTAGACGAGAAATCACGGTGATCGTAGCCTCCGTCGCCGTCTGCCGCGTCTTCCGGCCGCGCGTGTTTCCGATTCGATTTGCCTGCACGGGGATTCGATTGCCTCGCGTCGCCAACGTTTCACCGTAGTCCGGAAATCTTGCCACGAGAAACATCCTGCCAGTGGTATGTGCGACGCGAACATTTACAGCGGCGAAATGTAAATAGCTGTAATGAGAGAATTCCGGCAGCGCAGCTTCCATCGTTCGACTCGCGCGCACCGCGACTCGTGATTTTTGAAGAGAAGTTTGCACAGGCGATTGCTGGAAAAGTGACGCTTAATTGGATAGTTCGTAGCACGTGATCGAGTTCTAGGGAAGAGTCGCTTTTTCCTGCGCTGTCTTTCTTTTCTTTCGTTTTCTTCTTTTTTCCCCCTTTTTCTTTCGAGAAGATCGTTGTTTCAAATTGCCGGATTGATAAATATCGTAAAACACGTTTTATCGGCGTGTGTATGCGCGTGCGCGTATGTTCCACGATTCTCGTCGTTGCGATGAAAAATCATATCGATCTCGAACGAGTTTAAACATACAGTACACACGCGAGATCCTTCGTATTCCTTTCACTAGTAGGAAATCGATATATGGAAGCTTCTCGAGGGGCATTTCTTCGAAAATCGCAGGAATACTTGAAATTTCAAAGATTTCTTTCCTTCGACGCATAACGTTATCCGCCAACCGTTCCATCCTTTGCGTAACCGCCGATTCTCTATCGTTCTGCACTTTGCGTAACCATAAATTCCCCGTCGTTACCGTAAAACGTAAACCGAAGCACGAAAACCACCTGGTCCTTCGACACTTTTCTCGATGATCCTTCGAGCAACTGTAAACCAACAGCGATTAAACGGCGAGAAAGACGCGCGATGTTAAACGTGGGCCGTCACGACCAATCGATGGCGGGCATTGTGCCGCTAATAGTCAGTTCGTTGGATGTTAAACGAGGCATAACTCTTTCCCCGCGATCCTGATGACACTGCATCAACACCACGGACTCGGCCGTTGGATCGCAGCGTAACGCGACCACGAAGGAAATTGTTCGAAATGACGGTGGGCTGAAAACCTGGACCGCGTTTCGCGATTTGCGTGCAATTTAATCGAACGATTCGACTGCATTAGACGCGCCGGATGATCGTTGCTGGGGCGCGATGTACGTAGCTGTAATCGGGGGGAAATAATTTGTTTGGTCAAGCACCAGTTACGCGAAATCTGATTGGCTGCGGATGATCGATTGGTTTACTGGCCACGCGGAGGAATTAGGGCCCGTTTGCTGGTTATCGTTGCTAATCGTTCGACCGTGATTTCCATCGTGCGGTTCGATGGAAGCGGCACGATGTTGCTTGGCAAAAATTTGCCACGTTGTTGGATCGCGTAAAACGAATATTTTATCGCAAAAGACGAGATCTTCGTAATTAAATCCGCTTAAATCAGCGTTCAACCGTTGGCTGATCGATCGATGTTGCTTCGCTCGTTTTGTAGCTTCCGCTTAGTTGTGTCTTCGATTACGCTTTTTTTTTTTTAGTAACCAATCAAGGTAATTTCCGATAAAATCATATTCGAGGCAATTGTAGTACACGAGACGTACGCGAAGCATATTATATCGATAGGCAGAAAGATCGAAATTTCGAATAAATCGTTCGCTCGGATCACAATACGGCAAAACATGCTCTGGCGCGGCAAGTGACGCGTTTTTCTTCGATAAATCCGAGAAAGGTTGTGCAAGAACGTTCGCGCCAGTTGTTCGTTTGCAGCTCGAGTCGCTGGCTACCAGTTTTCGCGTTCACCTTTAAGATCTGGGCCAGCAAAAATCGGGGACTTTGTCGGCTCGCGACAGGAGTGGCTGCACGATGTTACACGGCATAACGTATCGCGAGAAGCATGAAAGAGGCGGAAATCTTCGTGGGACGAAGGAGACTCCGATTCCCCTTTGATACTAGGATTTCCCCTCCGCTTGCAAATCCGCTCTTGCGTACGGTTTAAATTCGCGGAAATCTTCTCCGGCAATTCCTTCCGGGCCAAGAGACAACGCGTTCGAATCGTTCGATTTTGGGTTTCTCTTGCGATATCGACGTATCCGAGCATCTTCAAACAGGATATCTTTACGTAGTGAGATTAGTTTATATTCCATTTTTCTCAAGTTCAATCGCTTTCGTGCGTGTATTCTTACTTCGTTTTACGTTACGAATTCTGCGTTACGCTTATTTCTTCTTATGCAAATTATACGATATTTCATCGCGATATATACGTCTTGAATCCACGATCTTAAAATGCCGAAGCTTCTTCTTCTGGTCGTTGAATTTTTCAAAGCATTGGTATTATTTTCTATTCTGTAGATTTTCTGTTTTCAAAGTTTCATTAAATTTCACTTGTTTACTTCGTTGTGAATCTTCCGTATCTTTATATGGAAAATATATTGTACCACAAGATGAGTAATTAAAAATTTCAATTTAGAAGCTTCTTCTTCTGGTCGCTGAATTTTTCAACGCAATGGTATTATTTTCTATTCTGTAGA
>JACXIV010000002.1:1605737-1619058 GCA_014737475.1 Bombus confusus | reverse complement strand
TTGTGAATCTTCCGTATCTTTTTTATGGAAAATATACTGTATCGCAAGATGAGTAATTAAAAATTTCAATCTAGAAGCTTCTTCTTTTGGTCGTTTCATTTTTCAAAGCATTGGTATTATTTTCTATTCTTTGGTTATTATTTTCTATTCTGTAGATTTTCTGTTTTCAAAGTTTCATTAAATTTCACTTGTTTACTTCATTGTGATTCTTCCGTATCTTTTTTATGGAAAATATACTGTATCGCAAGATGAGTAATTAAAAATTTCGATCTAGAAGCTTCTTCTTTTGGTCGTTTCATTTTTCAAAGCATTGGTATTATTTTCTATTCTTTGATTATTATTTTCTATTCTGTAGATTTTCTGTTTTCAAAGTTTCATTAAATTTCACTTGTTTACTTCGTTGTGAATCTTCCGTATCTTTATATAATTAACAAGATATTAACAAGATAAATAATTAAAAATTTCAATCTAGAAGCTTCTTCTTCTGGTCGTTGAATTTTTCAACGCAATGGTATTATTTTCTATTCTGTAGATTTTCTGTTTTCAAAGTTTCATTCAACTTTACTTGTTTACTTCATTGTGAATCTTCCGTATCCCTTTATGGAAAATATACTGTATCGCAAGACGAGTAATTAAAAATTTCAATCTCGAAGCTTCTTCTAGTCACTCTTTTCCGACGTATCAAGTTCGTTTGTATTCTGCAAATATATCTTGGAAATTATCTTAAATTGTATTTGTTCTCTTCTATGTACGTACGTTTTACGTCTATATATCCCTTTTAATGTAAAATACAATACATCGAAATACCATCAAAATATGATACAATTTGATACATTTTTGAGTAAAGTTAAAGTCGTTGTAAAGTTAAAATTGCGCAAAATAATCGTACAGTTTATTACTATACCACTATATAACGATACATAGCGTTAAAAATACTTCATACTCACGACTTTTCGAGCAGCTATTCGTATAAAATACGCGAAAGACGTTATACGTGTATCTTATTATAGAAAACACGAAGCCACGTGCGTTCTAATCGAATTTTGTCGGCGTATTAAGCGAGACGCGACCCCCAGCGGTCATTTCGATCATCGATTCCACAGCGTTAGATCACTTGTTGTCGGGCGTCGCGTGTTTTCGAAAACGTTTCGGCGTCATCGCCTTACTTTCTAACACGAAACGACGAAATGTTTCCAAATCGTCGCACGAGTATCCTATGACCTCTAGCGTCGTAGTTCGCTCGTTGAAATCGCGTACGCCTCGATCGAAGCTTCCAGTCGCGTGTCAACAACGTTCGCCAACGAATCTTTCGAATCGTTCCGTGTTTTCAGTGTGTCGTTTCGGTGTGTTACAGCTGAAAGAAGTGTTGCTCGAAGTCGACAAATTTTAAGTGGCGTTTCCAGTGCCGCAGGTGCGAAACAATCTTATGTGTTACATGCTGTGCAAGCGAAACGGTTGAGAGAGAGAGAGAGAGAGAAAAGGAGCGGAGAAGAACGCCAGGGGAGGAACTCCTTTAGCCAGCTCGAAGAAACGGTGAGTCAAACAGCATGATAAAGTTTAATGGCTCTTGCAACCGGAACTTTTGATGCACGACCGTACTGCAAGTGCTGTTATAGTTTTCGAGATGGTAGTTTCGTGACGTCACCGAATTCTTTACCGCCTATCGCGATTAGACCGCGGAATTTTATGCAAATTTGTATGTTGGAGAATGTTATTAAAAGGGCAAACCCTGGACAGAAAATTGTTTTATCAACCGCGTATTACACACGACGCTGTACTCTGGATATTTTATATATTTATATAGAATTATGTATTTAGAATTATTATTATTAATTATTTACGCGTTATATAGAATTTTGTATTTTCACATTTCCTATAAATGTATAAAAATCCGCGGTACAAGCATGATGGATGGTTGACGAACGAGCTACACCGGTCAGTTTCGTATCGTGGAAAAGTTTTAGCTTTACCGTCACCGTATAGCGGAGCTAAGTTTTAAAACGGAATATGCATCGGGACGTCCCATAACGCGCAACTTTCTTCTTATATTTCGCGTTGTATACGAATTCCGGGTTATAAGCCATAACGCGGATACCGAAATAAATTCTTCTTCGAAGCAACGCGAAGTAACGCTGTATGGAAATAACTGTCGCGGATAACGCATAATTGATTCTATATCTCTTTCGTTGCAGTGTATGTTCGTATTAACGTACATTGGAATATGTAATTACGCATGCGTAGAAATATTTCGTTCGAATTAGCAAGTTTAGTGGAAAGAATAGAATATAAAGAACGACATGAAAATAATGAAAATAGCAAAGTTCACGGTAAAGTACCGTACGCGAATAACAGAAAAATAACGAAGTCAATTAATTTCGTTCAACTTTCATACACCGTGCCGAGCTATGCCAAACTATGGATAAGCTTCTATGAATAAAAAGCATACGAAATTGAGTACAAATGTCTCTGTGTTAAATAAAAAATAATTTTATCGTTCGTTCGATCGTTCACTCGCTACAGCAGAAATATATTTTTTAGGCACCGAACGATCGATCTGGATAGAGTCGCGATTAGTTTGAGTTTTACGTTACTCGAGCGACTAGATTGACCAGTTATAAATAGGTAATTGTAAGTGTAATTTTTTCTCGATAATCGGAAACGATAAGCAGTCGAGCAGAGGGCCAACAAGTAATTAAATAAGCAGAGAATTATTTCCGTTTGCTGGAAGGTAACTTTCTGCGGGAAATGGAACTGTATTTGATAATTTTGATATACGAACGGTACGAGGTGGAAAATTAATAAGGGGCGCTGGGTACCTGGTGATATATAATACGTGGAGTTTCGCTCCGTTTCGAAGTAGCTTGACGGAAATTTACAAACGTAATTACGTTTTGCAACTTTATTTAATTCGCTCGTACGTTCGAACCATTTTGAATACTTTTTCCATAACAGGAGAAATTAAATTTCGCGTTCGGTTCACTGATAGCAGAAGAATCGCGGAAGAGAGTAAGACGTATTTTCTTGCATAAGGATCGTTAATTTATTCTAATATTTCATTTCTAGCTAGTCACGGGTTACTCGCCAAACGCGTTTCGCTTATTCTTATCCTGTAGCACTAGTTTGCAATCTAACGCTTGCTCCAAAATGCTGTCGGAAATATTGCGATTTTTACGTTTTTCCTCGCGAACGAGTTATTGCTTCCATCACGTAAAGATACTCTCGGGAGCTGTACAGTTTCCGCTGAAATTATGATTTCACACAGTATTCGTAATAGCAGGAATATTTCAAACGTATAAAGTTACTCTTGCTTGATATCGCTTCTTGCGCGTGTACGCGGAGACAACACCGGCGCGTCGCGTAACAAGAAAGAAGGTGGTTCCTTTTGTCAAGCTAAAGCGACGCGACACGATAAATTTTCATTGGGTGGTGTCTCCGTTCTCGAAGAATAAATCTGAGAAACAAATGAACGCACGTGTTTGCACATATGTACGCGCTCGCATGAAATCGTACACGATAAAAGTTACCCGTCTCTTGTAGCAACAAGCATTAATAGTATTTATTTCATTTAGAATTTTATCTCCTTGTAGACTAAGAGTCGAAAGATCTTTTTACCAAACGTTTCAGAGTTACGATATTATTTGTTATTCTAATTGTTAATTGTAATCTGTAGTTACATAATACGCGTGATAAAATAAGAAAGAAAATACGAAGTCAAGGTTTATCTGAATTTCAAACGTAGTTAGCATCACCTTGTACGATTTCTTGCCATTTTGACAACAGTTTGTCATTTTCATCCTCGTAAAACGATTTTCATAGATCACGCGTTTTCTACGAAAACGAACAAACGAAATTGACCTATGGACTAACCCGATACTTATTTACTCGAACTATAACCGAGAGAAGTCTCTCTAATAAAAGGCGCTCGAACGTATGAACTGCTTTTATTTCCGTTTTCATTTCCGCCGAAGAAGTGGATTCCGCACCGTGAAAAACCTTGTACAGTTATGCTTCGCGCTAGTATAATTAATTCACATTTTTACCGCTAAAGTTCTCAAGTACCCTTCGTAATTTAAAATCCTGATCCAAACAAACCTTCGTCCGAGCCCTATTTTTCAGTCGTTTATGAATCTGCATAAATATCCGTATTTTAGTAGCGACGAGCAGGAAAAAATTTCGTACGTCGAGCGCGTGCTGAGACGAAAAGTTTGAAGAAGCAAATGAGAAATGCGGTAATAGATCGATCAGTTCTAATCGTACTTTTACTTTTCTAGAGAGTGATCCACGTCCAAGAAATAAAAAAAAAAAAAAAAAAAAAATAGAACCCAAGCGGAAACGCGTTTCGCTCTAATTTCAATATTTTATGCATTTCCACGTCTTACGCGTATTCTGCGCAGCTTTGCAAACTTTCCTTCGAATGTATAAGAATCGAATGAAACGTAGAACCCAGGCAGAGATTTGTTTCACTCTTCTATGGATATTTCATGCATCTTCGCGCGTTACTCGTACGCTTGCCTTCCGCAATCGTTAGATTTCCCGCGAATGCATAAAAATTCACAGTCTAATCGTGACGAATAGAAAGCGGAAGCAGGATACGGGGCGCGAATCGACGAGGCCAGACGCCAATGAACGAATTTACCGAACATTTGCCTGCTAATTCACCTATGCAGGCCGTGTAATCCGGTTATGTGTTGAAACCGCAGGAATGTGCGGCTACGTACCTGTGCGGCTAATAGTACCTCTTCTATCCTCCGTGTACATACACGCGTGCACGTGTCTACGCGTGTGTATACGCGCAAGTTTCCTACGTACGTCAGTCGCCTGGCCGGTATGCGCGCCTCGACCACGGACAAAAGGGTGAGAAAGAAAAGAACTGGGTCAATGTGATTTCGCGAACTCTTTCCCTAGCCGCGATCGCAATTTAACTTGTACGACCGCGTGCTCTATGTTGTTCGTTGTGTTTTACGAACCATCGTTGCCCCATTTTCCACTCGACGCGACGCTTACGCGAAAACAACCCCTTTAATCGGTTTAACTTCAACGATTTTGAGAAACAAACAAATCCGTGGAATGTACCGTTTTTAATCACAAGCGTTCTCGCCTTTCGTTTGTTCGCTGTTGAATATTTCATACCGACAACAAAGATGTCTGTTCTTCTGGTTCGATCACTTTCACTCGGCGGCGATATTTTGCTTGGCAAATGGATCGACGCACACGCTGCAAGAGCTTGAATTCGAACTGGTCTTGGTATCGTCTTTCTTCGCGGACAGAGCGTGTCGTGCCTACGCGAAATGATATTGAACTGGTTAGATCGGTAGGAACAGGAACAGTCATACACGTTACCTTCTATTTACGTAAAATGCTTGAAGACGAACGCGAGTAGAAACTTGAGAAATTGCAACTGGTCGATGGCCGGTTGCAAGAAAATCTGAACTTTGTACGTACAAGATCTATTGTTATATTAAAAGACGGTGTATCAGATAAAAGCGTATATGAAGATAGGCTGCTACAATTGCGCGTCTTTCAGAAAAAAAAGGAAACGAAGAAAAATTTCTTGCTCGTTTCTAATCCACTCTTGCGTAATTGCTATATTTTTCGCTGTTCCATAACGATGATCAGTTCTACCGCTCGTGACTTTTGACGATACGTACGATCGGAACGATAAAAGGATAAATAGCGGCGCAACGATATAATCAGTTTATTCGATTTATACTCCTAACAGGGCGAAAAATCTGATTATTGTAATCGGAAAAGATTTCGTATAACGCGAATCGCGCGAAACGATCGTTCTCGCGTTCGTCGCGTAACAATTTAAATTAATGCAGTACGTAATCGTTGGTGAACGTAACTTTAAATTAACTGAACTTAATACTGCCGATCATCGTCGGTTACGCGGCAGAACTAAATTTTCATCGAAGGGCTGAAAATCGCGAATAGGGTGGTCCTAAAAAAGAAAAAAATTGGGAATAGGGTGCAACGAAATGCCACGACTCGACTAGATTATCGATTCCGCATCCCCTCGAACTCTCCGTTACGTGTTCCGCAATCGAATTGGCCGGTTTGCCGGGGCTTGCCGAACGTTTGCCCGCCAATTTACTTAGGCACGACGTGCGTGAACCTGCGACAACCTCGTTAACGTTATCGGGTACACGGTAACGTGCAAATGCGCCGCGATTATCGCCGAGTGCAAATTGCGCCGTTTAGCCTGTCCCCGAGGTTAAAATTTTCCCGTTTCGCATCCTCGATGTAACAGGTTTCGCGAAATTAAGAAAGAATTCGCAATTGGCTTCATACGACAGCTTCTTTGGTATCGATTCGTAGAGTTTGAAGGTTTTTGTGAAACGCAAGGACTCGACAATGGTATCGGCGTTCGCAATATGCAGAGGATTTCCGTTTTAGGACATTTTAAGGGAAAATATCTTCGCTCTATAGGTTCTACTTTATTTCAATCGGATGCAGGGAATCTAAAGTTTGACGTTGAATGGCTGACGGTTTATTTACGTTTCCACGCGTATTCCGATAAATTATTATTTTTTAAGTAAATAATATATCAATCGCCAGATTATTCATCATACTATACGTTCCCGTTGATAAACGTTCTTGAATAATATTTTAACGGTTCATCGAACGAGGCTTCGTACAAATATTAATTATTCGTGTGCAATAATTGAGAGCGTACGAGAAATATCTCTGCGATTCGTTGTAGATTGCGCACGGTAGAGGCAACTCGTCGCTTGGTAGAGTTCGTTCCCAAGAATTTATGAAACACGTTACTTTCAAATACGATACGATCAAATACAATCAAATAGGATACAAAAGGTGGCGAACTTCCTGGATAACTGCGTTCCATAAGGACCGAGTACGTATGAGTTTAGGTACGAAAATGGAAAGCAAACGTCATGGCAAGTAACGTAATCTAAAAGAAGAGAGAGAGAGAGAGAGAGAATGTAATCGAAGAGAAAGCTTAGAAGAGACGGTACATCGAGCGTTGGATTCTCGGGAATTGATCATCGAGCGCCTAACTCTATCAAGAATCGTTAGTGCTCGCCATCGTGTTAAGAGCTTTTCGCCAAGCGAGACTAGAGGAGAAAGTGTTTGCGACGTTATCCTCGCGGAAGTTTTGAAAAGCATATGCGCGATGTAATTCCAAGATACTTGCCAGCCGCGGAGTAGTCGTCGAGCGAAATCTCGAGAGGAAGTGAAACCATAATAACGTAATCAATCATACGGTGATTAATTAAGTCGACTAGTTTGAGATTAAGATTTGTAGCTCTTGTCAGGTTTCCCTGCGCCACGCAGAAACCATTTCGAATATCGTGTTGATTTCGAATCGATATCAACTTAGCGACGTGTCAACGATTATAGCAATTAGCTAGCATTTTATCGCGAATTCCGGGATAATATTTAACGGGACGCAAATGTCAGAGATTGCTGGGTCGAGTTTCGAGCAACAGTCCCGCACGATTGTTAATTTCCGGCTTGAACATCGTATCGCGATTATCCTTGGGTGCAAATTGCCTCTCTTGATACCTCGAAACGGACTTTACAGTTCTCTGACGTCTTAATGGCCTTGGCTCGCGCTCCTAGCTTCGCTGCAGATTTAAACAACCTCCGCTTGGGAACTAAGTTAACTTCTAGTTTAACCGCGGTCGCGAATCTCGTGTTTTGTTTTCTTCGCGGCCGCAACTTCGTTCGACCAGGTCCGAACGAAATTAAGAGCACGCCGACGACTTTGTAGCGCAGGGACCAGCGAATCGAGTACTTTAACTTTAAATCGCGAACGTAACATCGTGTCCGTTCTGTAATAATACGCAGTCGAACCGCGGAATTGCACATGATGGGACTGGATAGTTGAATATTCGTCGAGTCCGAATCATAAGCATTTTATTTCTAAACAATTTGCTACGTCGAATCGACAAATTTTTGTTCCTTTTCACATCGTTGAATTTTACTAGATAATTGTTTCTTTCAAGTTGCGTTATCGATGCACAGTGAGGAATTATATAGTTGATAAGAACATATTCAATAATCGTAAAACGCAGTGGTATTTCTATTCAGAAAATTGAGATCCGCTATGCTAAGCGAAAAATACCAAATGCGAAATCCGATCGCGCGCGAGATAAATAAATTTGATATTTAAGTTGGTAAACGACTTGCGATTCACCATATAGCACAGTACGTATCTCGCTGTAACATCTAGTGGAAGGATAATAGAGGTTGAGAATAATATCGCAGAGATAAAACGGTGGAAAGTAATTTTCTTTGAGCGATAAAAGCTTACCGCTGTAATTAAACGATTTAACGCTTAACCGATAGAGATCGAACGGTATATAACGATATTTAAATATAATTTACGCGACATTTGTATGAGAATAATTAGCATAGAACTGAAACATTCTGAAATTAGATCGCAATTCGGTTAGCAACGAAAGACCGGTATTTATGTCCCTGTGCATATTGCATCGCGTGCTCTTCCCTCCATCGATGTAATAAATCGAATCTCGATTCCGATTGTTTCCCCCGTTGTTAAATATTTACAAAGCCGCGACGCGCGTACTGCGTGTGTTTTTTCCAGCAATTCGTTCCCAAGCAAACAAAATCGGCGAACGTACGTTCATCAAAATTGCATAAATTTTAACGCGACTGACTAACTAGCGCGCCGTCGTTTTTCTCTTTTTCTATTTTTACAAATTATCGACCCACGACCGTAATCTTCGATTCGGCACATTCGTCGCCTAAAAGCGTAAAGAAGCGAAGGGTTGTGTCTGTTAAGATAATTAATTTCCGACATACAGAGTAACGTACGAGGTGGATCTAGATGTGCAGGTGCCAAAATAATTATCAGTCGATTGTCTTTACGTATGTTTATTGCTGACTACCTCGCTGTCTACTAACTGTGGACTCTCGCTGGATGCTAACTGCCTCTACGAATACCGGCGCCAAAGACGCATCGGTCGACAGTTAGGCTGTTACGATTGTTTGACCTTACGGCTTGTCGGCAATTACGCTTTTTATATGTTTACCGCTGACAATTCTAATTTTCTTACTTATTTACCGTTGTCTCGTTGTTGCGGAAGATCTTGCGTCGCCCTGAGTTCTCTCACTCTCACGTGTACAATACAAATGTATCGTGTACTCAACGGTATCGATCGCCGTTATTTAGGAACATTTCGTTAATTTCGCGATATCGCGGTTGCTCTTGCGAGATACTTGATTTCGATGTTCATCGAACGGTGATCGATTTGACGTGTGAATTTATATTCCATCTCGTTCGCAATGGGTAGATCTGCAGGGCTGAATTGGTTCAAATAAGTTGCTCGATAGACTGGAATGCCAGTTGTTCAAATATCGATTATCGGATGTTTGATTCGATTAAATGTCGAGCGCTGGTTCGCTTACTCCCAATTATTTATGCGATAAACTGTCCTGTCTGCTCTGTTATCGTCGACTTATTCCTCGCCGAGTTAACGGTAAGATTCTATCAAGCAATAAATCTAGCGCCGAGTTCCATTAAGCTCGTATCAAGCTCCGAGTAAACATTAGGATATCAAAGTTTCATCCACCTTCTACTTCATTTAAGTTCTGTTCACCGCCGGTCAGTCTCTTCCGCGTGATCATTCCTCTAGCTGAAAATTCCTCGCCTTTCTCTTACGAATGAATTACGTCGACTATAAAAAATTATAGGTAAGACAACGCTCGTTAACGCGCGACAAAAAAAATTTCTATCGAATTGTCCGGCCAATCAACGTTTCGCTAATCACGAATCGCGAAGGATTTTACTAACGAATCGCAGAATATGTGGGCGAAGTTGGAGCAAAATTCCCGTAATCTCGGCATCCTTATTCGCGTACCGTTCTTATGTCAGCCAATCTGGCGCGACAAATACCATAATTCTGGTTACCGCGATACTCGTGCCATTTCCGACACCGCAAGTGCGACAGCAAACAGTTTGAAACGGAAGCAGCCGAAACGACTGAGGAAGTCGAGGTGGCGCGTTAAACCGCCAAACGTCGCGGAATAATTGTCATTGCGGTTTCGCGCTTGTCATCGAACCCGTCATTATATCGCGTTCCACGTTGTTTCGCGGGCACAGCGGATCCTCTCATTTTCTCCGCGCCATCGTCGTCCCTTTCCACCCTTTTCTCTGCCCCTTCTGATTTATCCTTCGCGACGTCCATTATCGTTTCTCGCCACTCGTCTTTAATAAAGCGACAGCAGAAGGGTTCTCGAGATTCGAGCATAAATTTGCCAGACATTCCTAAGCGTAGAACGTTATTTCCCCCTCTGCGATCTATTCGGGGACGCAGATGCTGTCCATTTCCAACGGAAACCCTCTTTTCTCCATTTTTAAGTCGATACGGAAACTCGTGTGTCTCCTTGCATAATATACGGGGCCAGTGAAGCGGTCGTCGTATTTGTCGACTAAACGTTAAAGAGGAAATATCGTAGTGGCGCTAGAAGATGGAAAAAGTGCGAGGAATAAGAGTTTCCGAGGATTACGAGAAATGTTGCGGTAGGGGAGTAAGTAAGTGGTAATTTTATTTATTTTTACCGATCACAGCACGATTTCTCTTAATATTCTGGGCTTATAAAATTTGTTTAGAGCAGAGTCTTAATCAGTATTCTTCGGTTAAGGTCGACGAAGGTATTTGGAACGAAGAGATAGTTGTATTTTTCTCTATTTTGAACCAGTTAGTACGCGAATAGATAAGGTGTGATTTAGAAAACAGATAGCGTAGATGATAGATAAGGAAATTCGTTGTCACGCGGAGGTGCAGATTGGTATTTGGTTTGAGGAACAGCTCGGCGAGGGTGAACGAAGCTTCCGTCTTGACTCGATCTAGTCACGAATGCTTCTGGTGAAAAATAAAACTCGAAAATTGACGAATATTTTCGCCAAAAAATCGGCCCACCGAGCGAGTTGAACATTTTTCGTCGAGCGTTTAAAGCAACTTTTGTCAAGGTTTTTTTGGACGGAAGCGGGCATTCGTTTGGATATTCAAAGAACCTTTTAAAAATGCTGTAAAACTCAGCGATCCGTTATAAATTGAAATGTTCGGCGAAATCATGGCGAACAAAAAAGAGCCAACCGTACCGAACGCTTCTCGAATATGTTAAATAACGCAATGGACGAAGTAATTAAAAAACTGTTCATTTTATTTTCGCACGGCAAAGTCAATCGCAAAGTTCCGCGATAAATTCCAATCGGTTTTCGTGATAATCGATCCGACGTCGGCGTACAGCGTTGATGGCTTAAAAATTCATGCTCGACCATGGTCAGATGATGGTCAGATGATTATTCAAACGATGCCACGTCGAAGTCTTTTCAAAAGTAATCACGGTCATAGCGACTTCTATGTTTATTCAGGCTCTCGGTCGATTAATCGCATAATGGTATCGTCGATTTTAATTCGTACGTTCTATGTCACTGCGTCGCGTCGGTTTGCCGGAAGAGCGACGCGCAAATGTAAATTTCTCAGGAAAGGAATTTGAAACGGAAAACTCGAAGCAAGGAATTATCGATGACTCGACTATTTAGCAGTGAACAAATCGTCTTCCTCTTACGATATATAATATTGCTATCAAAGAACGAGTAGAAACGAGTTTTCTTATAATTTAATAATTGTCTGGACTTGTTACTCTCGTACCAAGTCTGTCGATATCGTAACATCGGTGTAGAAACAGGAAGAAAATTTTCTGCCGGCAGTATCCAATAATTGCGACGGAATATTATTTTCCTGGCAATATTAAAGCAAATATTATTTTACGTTACGCATGATAAACGCGCGGTAATTAAATTTCTCATTATCCACTTTTTTCTGCGCGTCTCGTATCGAAATTGGAAATATTTGCCATGCGGCTCATTTGATAAATAACGCGATAATTAACAACGATGTTTAAAAGTCATTTAACCCGCCGCAGCGTCGGCCGCATTTTATCAATGCGATACGTAACCGATCGAAAGCTGTCGGAATAAATTCAAATTTATTCTGGACACGCTGAGGCGGCCGAATCGGCGTGGAAGCGTGGACCGTTTAAAAATTCACGGGCCGAGTCTGCGGTCGGAATAAAAATTTCCAGCGACGCGGCCGAACGATGAAGGTGTCGTTGCGTCGATTGTAGAAACAACGAGTGCCGTGCGATAATTGCTCCGCAATCGACGTCCGTACCGCACACGCTGCTCCGCGTATACGTCGACTGCGACGTTTAATTGCGCCCACCGACGTTACGAACCACAGCGATATATCCAATCGCTAATACCTTCTAATGCCCGCTGACGAGCCACGCTCGCTCTTTTCTTCATCGTGTCACTTGAACGATGTACAATAATTTCTTTCCTCTCCCTCTTTTCACCCTTTTTTTTTTTTTTGTGTGTGTCGTTTCTGCGTCCTGTTACGCTATCATTAACCGTCCGAGTGCCAAGGATTATTGAAAAAACAGGGTGGAAAAATCGCGAACAGCGCGATAGCGCTTGTCTTAGTCGACTGCGAAGAGAAACAAACGGCGCAATAGCGCTCGTCATGTTTCTTACTTTATGAAATGCAACTATATTATTATAGTATGAAGATAGGAGAAAACGCGCTAGACCAAACTTGCTCATAATCTGGTATTACCAACTTTTGTGTAGGCGGAGGCGTCAAGGAGATACGAAGGTCTGTTTTTTTAAATGGAACAGTATATTTTTTCACTTACATTCCGACAGAGTGTCTCAAGGCGAATACAATGACCTATTACGAAGATCGTTCAAGGCCACCCAAAGTCAACCGCAATAGAGAATAAATTGTCTCGGTGTACTCCTATCTTCTCTCCTATCTTCAAAAACAAGCGAGTTATTCGGCTGACCTGTTTAAAATGCCCCACCCTGTATATGCGTACTACTAGTTCGTAAATATTTCAAGTTTTCTTCGATAAAGATTAGTCAGAAGATAACAATGAAATACAAAATACCGTCAGTCGTTCAAATGTACTGGCACTTTCCGACACAAAATTTAAACAGCGCGATCGCGTTGCTTGCGACTCGAACGCGAAGTTCGCACGACTGCGAAACGTACGAAGAACGCCATACATACATATAAAAATATACATGTAACAACATACATGTAATAACATACATGTAAAAATATACAGGGTGGTTGGTAACTGGTGGTACAAGCGGAAAGGGGGTGATTCTAGGCGAAAAAAGAAGCGGAAAATATAGAATAAAAATGTTTCGTTCGAGGCTTTGTTTTCGAGAAAATCGGCTGAATTTTCGCTCGGTACGCGCGCACTTTATCGCGTCTCGTTACAACGGATCTCGCTGTAAGATCATCGTCTCGATCGACGT